>CM052440.1:62600655-62680553 GCA_028533085.1 Varecia variegata
AAAAAACCCCTTTGTGTTCACAGAAAATTTTTAAAGTAGAAAAATAGCATTAAGGAGAGTTCTGAGCATAATCCCCACAAGACTGCCATCACTTCTGATAATTATTGCAAGTTTAGGGGGTTCTCAAAACCACCCTCAGTTTCAATAATTTTCTAGGAGGGCTCACAAAATTCATTGAATGCTATTGTACTCATAGTTATGGGATATTACAGGGCTAGAGGTAAAAATCAGGCAAGAGGCGAGGCATGGTGGCTCACGCCTGTGATCCTAACAATTTGGGAGGCCAAGGCAGGAGGATCACTTGAGGTCAGGAGTTCGAGACCAGCTTGAGCAAGAGCAAGACCCCTGTCTCAGCAACAAATGGAAAAATCAGCTGGGTATGGTGGTGCATGCCTGTAGTCCCAGCTACTTGGGAGGCTGAGGCAGCAGGATCACTTGAGCCCGGGAGTCTGAAGTTGCAGTGAGCTACAATGACATCACTGCACTCTAGCCAGGGCCACAGAGTGAGACTCTGTCTTCAAGGGGGAAAAAAAAATCAGCCAAGGAAAGAAGCACATAGGGCAGACAGAGCAGAGTCTAGGAGAAGTACTAGGCACAGATCTCCGACTGTCCTCTCCCCATGGAAGTAGGTTGTGTTACTCCCCTGCCACCCATGTGTGACAATATGCACAGAGCATTGACAGCCAGGGAAGGTCACCTGAGCCTTTGATGTGCAGAGTTTTTACTGGGTTCTTCACTACTGCCTGCATGGCTGACCTTTAGTCTTCAGCACCCCTCAGAGGTCAGGCTAATATCTGCTGAGAAGGAAAAACTTTTTTCCTCTACCCTGGTAAGTTTAGTGGCTGGGTACCGTGCAAATTAAACTGACAGAAGACAGACTAACAAGAGAAAAAACAGATTTAGTTACATATATATGCATGGGAGTTCCCAGAGAATGTGAGTCAAGGAGGTAGTTAGAATTTAGGGTCTATATACTGTCTTAGCCTTGACAAAGGGAAAGAGATTTTCATTTTTAGGGGAGAGAGGTAAGGTGAGGGGGGCGTGGTGAAAGCAGTAGGGGGAGGTGAGGGGAGGAAATCTATGGTAAATAAGGTTAGTTATGCAGATAAGAGTCATGTCAGATACTAAGGGTTGTCTCAGGAGTAGTTCTCTTCCTGGTATGAGACAAGTAGACACCCTTATAAATGGAAATGTATGTCCTGCTTTAAGACCAAAAATGAGAGGATAGAGAGCTAATTGCCTTCAGCCCAAAACAAGCTTGATGCCAAAGTGGCATATTTTGGGTTGGCATACTCTGGTCTCCTTCATATCTTTAGTCTCCAGTTTCCCCAGAGGTAGAGACTGATGCTGTGTGGCCTACAGCCCCCATCGTAAATCATAGCGTGGGTCTGTCCAGTGGCTAAAACCCCCAGACAAACAAGGACACTCCTATGAGGCAGGGTGTTTTAGGGGCCTAGAGATTGCCTCCTAGTAGCTGAGGATAAAGGCTAGACCTCTCTTTGAGTAAGGTTATTTCTTCACTACACAAGTATAGTGACTACCCACCCCCATCACTCAAATTCAAAATTATAATACGAATAATGGCCAATCATAGTTCGTCTGATTAGTGTGCTGGAGTCAACTCATACTGGTTCACAAAAACTGTTAAATCCTTAGGCATTTTATAAGCTACTTGTTAAACACAACCATTGTAAAAAAGATGAAGTATGTAAACCGACAATTATATGGATTAGATTAAAAATAAAGACAATAAATGTTCAAAACTCATTTTCTAATTATTTTACTATTAACATGCTCTTTAGCCCTATTTACTGTATCTTTCTGGTGAGAATACTGTAGAATGCATCTCTGCCCATCTCTGTGTTCGGTGACATTGGTGGCATGAAACTGACCATGGTGAGAATATTTATACCATGAAAATCAGCAAATGCTATGAATCAGGGGTTTTTTAAAAAATATTCTTTTATTTGGAGAGGCATCCTTCTGCTGATCCAACCCTTCCTAGAGCTGTTAAGAGTATTTTATAGGTTATGACAACATCAGGATAAATGTCTGATAAATTATATCGAAATATAAAGTACATCTTGAGCTCCTGATTCTGATGGAATAATTTTTCAAAAAAAATTTAACTCTTTATACAAATCTGTTTGGTGTAAGTCTGAATTTAATTTTAAATGTAAATTTATACAATGGCATTTTAGTGCTTTCTCTGGCATTTTCTGCAAATTATGGCAGTTGTACAAGAAACTATTAAAACACCTTTTTTATTTATGTGTAATTAAGATATAAAAGAAAAATGTATATAATTAAAATTCCACTCAGATGAAAATAATGTTCTTTTCTGTTGTACACAGTAAGGTTAAACTTTAATTTCCAAGACTGTGGATATTTGCTTTGCAGTGTTGCATCGGTTTTCAAGGAAAGGAGCATCCTTACCTGCAAAGATAGAGGGATGTCCAGAGGAACCTGAATGAACAGGTCTTGCTAAGTGCCTCCCCCCACCTCTTACTACTCTTAGTTCATACCCCTTTTTAGCCTATCACATTTTCCCATGAGTCTCTACTCTTCAGCAAACTTAGTATGAAAAAACAATCAGGTTTAAGTGTTTCTTCAGGTCTTTATTTCCTTATGAAGGCTTCTGTGTCATATGAAACTTATATCAAATAAATTTATGTTTTTTTCTTATTAATCTATCTTTTGTCACAAAGACCTAGCTGAGAACCCAAAAGGATAGGAGGAAAAAGATAGTTTTTCTTCCCTACAATGCACTTTATTGCAATGTACATGTGTATGCTTTCGTCTTGTAGTAATATGCAAAGTCTGTGGCCTGAGGGCCAGAAAATGCAAGATCACAAATAATTTTTGATATTCTTTTATTTTATTTCTGTGCAGATGCCACAGAAATGGGCTCTAGGGATGGAAGGGGAAGCCAGTTTACCTCCATGAAGAGCTCCTCTTTTCTCCTGGGGCTACAGCCATTGTCACCACTGTTACTTCTACTGCCACCATTGCTGCCACCAGTCTGGGCCCACGTCTGGACACAGCCACCCCCTCAGACCATGCAGTACCCCAGGCTGCCCTGCACCTGCTCTGCCAGGTATCGGGCCAGCTTCTTAGTGCACATGTTGCCTGTTGTACTATGGGCCCACTGGGTGGTGGGATAATTTGATTTGTTTTTTGGTTCTTCGTTTCACTTTTCTGTATTTTCTTCAAGAACAGGTAATATTTAAATAGCTAGACAACAAAAATGATTTTTTAATATAAATTATGTTATCAGCCTTTTTACTACGTTTCTGCCTCTGTGACATTTCATTTGATCATTTATATAGGATATACCAGAACAGGGTCTGTCATTAGGCTGAGAAAGCACAGTGAGTAGCATTAAAGAAAAAGACTATTCAATGATATTTGTTAAAGCATGGTAAGGAAGACTTTATTCAGGACCATCATGATAGGTATAGGGACCACTGCAATGGGGTCTTGCGGGGTGGGGGGCAGATTGGGCTCAACTTCAAACACAGAATGGGCAAGTAGGTCTTCATAGCCAAGGAACAGGGTAGGGCTCAGTGGATAGAAAGTTACTAAGGGATTCTGGCTAAACTGACCCAATAGGATTCTCGCTGAAGGCAGACCAGGATAATCAGACGTCACCTAGAGAATGTTGGGGCATAATCAGACGTCACCCTGATCAAATATGGAGGGTTGGGGGTTTTGGCCAAACTGACTCAGCAGGGTTCTTTACTAAAACTGGGTTTTATAAGAAAGTACACAGATGGGCCTAGTAGGAGATCCAGAAGTCTGGCTAAAGTTTGGTTATGCAAAGAGTCGTTGTCAGCAGTAATTTGAAGTTTGTTTGATTAAAATACCTTGCCCTTGATTTATTTTTAGTTGTATCCTAATCTTTTTCAGGAATATGGTCTATTTTAATTTGCATAAGTGACTATCTGTATGGGCCCCAGAGAGGCACTTCTGTAATAATTTATGTTTTAAATTACTCTGAGTGGACAAAAGGTATCTTGCAAGGTAGTATTGCTCTAATTACCAATCCTTTAAAAATAATCAGAGACAAAGTTATAAGAATTCAATCTTAAATTTTCTTTTGAGTCCCTTTATTAGGTAATGATAAGTATTTTACACTTGAGAGAGAAGCAGATGGCTTGATGGGCTGGCATGTCAATGTAAACCTCTCTCTAACATCAGTACTTTTACTATTTTCCTGTAACACAGAGCAGCACTGAATCAGGAAATGATGGGGCTGCAAAGGAACTGTCTAATTTTAAAAGGTATTTACTTATTTTGGTTGTCCTTGAGAAGATTTGAGATATCTCATTAAGTTAATCCCAAATTCATCTGAAATAAACTGAATAAAGACGCCACTGAACACAGAGGAAAGCTTAATTGAACTCTCTGTGCTCAGAAACCTGGAATCCCACTTTGAGGTTTCCTCTCTTCCCCTTTCTATTATTTCTTTGGAGTCTTGGCTCTCAGTCCTGCTTGACTATTCTCCATGGTCAGGGAGAATTTTGATATTGTTTTCATCTAAAAAAGAAAACAACTCAGATAAGAAAGGGGTAGGCAGGACTCTTCCTTCTGCAATAGACTTAAGGATGATTTGGGGAAGGAGAAAAGGTCTGCTCTGTATAAAACTCTATTATGGTGAGAGTCACTCTTTTGGGTTAAGACATTGTCTCTAGAAGGCCCCTGTTAATCATAGGTAAGGATTGACACCTTGGCCTAGAGTACCTACTATCATTTCAGCAAGGGCAATTTCACTATCCTAGTCATCCCTTAGAAAGCTAGACTTCTATGATGCTAACCCCCCACCCCAATTTTAGCAGCTTTGGTCACTCAACTAACTCTGTATTTAGCACATTGTAGTACAAAAGTATGCCTTAATATATTTTTATTCAATTGACAGGCAGGTGAAGAGGAAAGCCTGTAGTGTATGTATTATGTGGGGAGATAGCAGACCCAGCAATGTCTGGATAGTAAAGTTACCAAGGGTAAAAAAAGGTTTTGATGAAAAGATGAAAACATCCATTTTTCAGGATTTCCAGTTTCATTTCTCAATCACTAAGTTCAAGTCACCAAAAATAAAAAGTGAAAATGGGTGAAATGTTTCCTGAGTTGGAATGTTTGTCTTAATTCATTGAATTTGCAACTGATCGGATGTATCTTTAAAAATGTAAAAAAATGACTTGGTGTAGTAAAGAGACACACAAATGCTCAGACAGTAGAACAATTTCTGCTTTGTATTTTTTTTTTTTTAGGTAAACGAATTTTTTAAAGATTTGGGGAGGATGGTAATAAAATGATGACTTTCTATGTTAATAGTTTCTCTATGTGGATGTGTCCAGTTCCAGCCAGGTAATTTTAAAAAGAGATAGCAATGGAAATTTACAAGGGGCCCGAAAGAATTAATAGATTTTTCAAATCTGGAGAACTTCTAGTAATCATCACTCTGGACAACTAATTTATTCACATATTATAATTAGTATTTTAAAAAAGAAAACAATCTTTCAGAAAGACAGGAAGTTGAGGAGCCAACGCCAAAGGCCCTAACGCAGTCACCCCGCCCCCCACTGAAATAGCAGGAACAGTTCAAACACGCCCACAGCCCAGGAAATAATCAGACCCAAGCGATCCAGTTAGATAGAGGGAAAAAAGGTAATCTGTTCAGCATCTCCCAAAGTGTTTTACGAGTTTCAGTAAAAACATAAAAATGAGAAATGCTTCGGAAGTCAGTTCAGCTCCCAGGCTCAAACCAAAAATGGAACCCGGGACTTTTTACAAGAGCGGGGCCCAGATGGGAGCAGTAAAGTTAAACAGCCGGTGGCGCCTCGGAACAAGCCCGCGCAGGGCGGGCGGGAGGTCCTTGGCCAGCGAGACCCTTTCTCTGGGCTTTCGGGAAGGTGCTTTTGGACGCTCCGTGTCCCCGCGGGCTCCTGCACCCAGAGGCTGGGAACGCGGGACTCAGCGCCGGGCGGAGAGAGAAAGGCCCGGGCAGGAGGACACCGGGCGGACGACGGGACGCGAGCGCGATGCAACCGGAGAGCGACTCCCTGGCGCGGTCGCTGCTGTTGTCCCGGGTGCTGAAAACCGGCAACTTCCCGGGGAGCGGCGGCCACTTTTCTCTCTGGGAGTGGGTGAGGGGTTCCGGGCGGCGCACCTGCTGGGCCCGCCCGGCCCGGCCCGGAGTGGTCCGCCAGATGCGCCCCTCCCCGGTTCCACCAGGCGGGACCCTGGGCGCCTTCCCCGCGTCTCCCCGCAGCCCCGCGCCGCGCCCCCATTCCTCCGGCAGCCCGCTCCACCTGCGCGCAAACTCCCTCTGCCGGGGACACGGGCGCGAGGCGGGCGGGGGCGGGGCGGGGGTACCGGGGAGGGGGGAACCGGCCCGGGTCCCGGGATTGGGGGGTGGAGGCGAGAGCGAGCGGGCATGCGCAGTGGGGCAGAGGAGGTGGCGATGGCCGGGGGAGGCGGGGGGACTGCTGTTTATTTGCAGCTGGGCCAACTCCGCGGCTCCGGCGGCAGCGGAGCGCGGGGCGCCCGCGGCGGGTCCAGCTGCCGCCGCACCATGCCTGAGCCCACCTCTGGGCATCTGCCGCACGCCTCCGGGTCCCCGGCAGGGGAGGATGCCAGACACCCGGGAGAGGCCAGGGCAGCGGCGGCGGCGGCGCGATGGTGGTGACCACGTCTGCCCGAGGCGGCGGCGGGGACCGCGCGCCCTCCCGGCGGCGGGGCTGCGGGCTCGCGCCGGCCGGAGCCGCGGCGCTGCTGGCCGGGGCGAGCTGCCTGTGCTACGGCCGCTCCCTGCAGGGCGAGTTCGTGCACGACGACGTGTGGGCGATCGTGAACAACCCCGACGTGCGGCCGGGCGCCCCGCTCCGCTGGGGCATCTTCACCAACGACTTCTGGGGCAAGGGCATGGCCGAGAACACCAGCCACAAGTCCTACCGGCCGCTCTGCGTCCTCACCTTCAAGTGAGTCCCTTGCCTGGCGCTCGCTGACTCTGCCTCCCCTTGCCCTCCATCGCACCCCTGCTTCGCCCCGGGGCTGGGAGAAGTTGCAGGAGTGAGGAGTGGCTTGGGGGACGTTTCTTTTTGCCGCCCTTTCCCTCCACGCCACCCTCTCTCCGGGCTGTCCTGGGCACTCTGCTCCCGGGTCCAGGGCCCCGCTAATCTGGGGTCTTGGAGCCGTTCCGGAGGCGCGGACTGCGGAGTTGCGATCGAGTTTCTCAAGTGTCTGTGCTCTCGGCGGGCTTCTCCCTCTTGGGGCAGGGCTGGGAGCCGGCTGGTGGAACCGCCTCCGCACCCCTGACCCCTGCCGGATGGTGACCAAGTGAGACTAGCGCGGACCTAGTAGGTTTCGGAGGGGTGGCGGTGGTGGCGATGCTTCTAAATTGAGAATTTCTCGGAGACTGTTGGACAGCTTTGCGGATGAGTCTATCAGCCCCTTAGGGGTGGCATTCAGAGGAGACGAGGCGGGAACCTTGAGCTGCCAGGGCAGCGTGGGTTTTGGGGAGAAGCAGGCGAGTGAACAGAAGACACCTCCCCCCACCCCCCACACACCCGCCCTGCACCCTTGGCTGCTCCCCGAGCCTGTCCCATCCGTCACACCGCTCCGCATGTAGACTTGCAAAGGTGCAAAGCGAGGGAACGCAGAAGCGTGGGATTCTCCGGGTATCCTGGGGTCCTAGCCGAAATAGTTTTTCTTTTACAACCTCGGAGTCATGATTCAGCATTTCTCTTGTGAACAAGTGTAAAGGGAACCGAGAACACGCCAGGTTTTTGTAGGGTGGAGTATTTTCTTGAATTTACAACGAGCGCTAGCTTCGGAGGAAAAGAGAGAAGGGCTCGTTTGAGGGAACTGCTATCTCCTGCATCATGAGCTTGACTCAACCCCTTCTCATGTGGCTCAGCATTTAAGCTTATTTTAATGCACTGGACAAAACTGTAGAAATACATTGGTTTGGTGTTATTGGCGTTTTAAGCCCTTTCCAACTGGTGTAATAGGAACCTGTGTTTATGGTAATGATCATTTGAGACTGGGTTGGCAGCTTGAAAAGCCTGCTCTGGCAGGGAGGCCTAGGTCTCTTGACAGGTGGCTCTGATGACTTAGAAAAGGAAACCATAGCAATTGGCAACGATTCATGGGCTTTTGACTTAATTCATCCACTGAAAGTTTATTGTTTTTAGGAGGGTGAGAAAATTACACATTTGACTGTGAAGAGAATATTTAATCTTATAGCCATTTGTCATCTTGGAAAGTTGTTCTGGTTTTCTATGGAAGGATAACCTCAGCTACTGAGTGAGTTGCTCAGTACCTTCAGTTTCTCAGATGTTTCTTACGATTTCTTTATATGGCATGATATAATTATTTCACTTCTAGATTGATCTGCTTTTTCATTTCTTATAGTGAGGATTGTTGGTTAATTTAAGGTGTGGATGCTTATAACATGAGGTGTGCTGGAGTTACAGTAGCCATGGAGACCATCCTGGTCACTGGTCTAAGCATTTTCCATTTAAAAAGGTCAGGGTCAAATGCCTATGCCTACTTGCTAAAGGGTAGGGAAGACTGTTTTCATTTCTTGACTTTCTAAAATGTTTTTTAATTCATTCTGGAGATGGGGGTGGGCAGAGGAGAGAGGGGTGGAGGAAGGGAGAAGACAAGGAGGCAATACCACTGAGAAAGAGGAAAATTAGCAAGAGTTGGCAGAACAAGGGCCAGTGGGAAGGGGAAGGAGAGTTGGGTGTGGGGAGGGGACAGAAGAACTCTTTACTTGTAGTCATTGATTGTAGAAAAGCAACTTGGTGTCCAAGATGCGTTGCTCTTTGTGTATTTTCTGTTACTGTCTATGAAAAATGTGATTCTTTTGAGAAGATTGAGTTGCACATCTAGAGAGCAACATAGCACTAATTGGAAAGAGATAGGATCCTTTTCAGAAAAAGAATGTTAACTACTCTTTCTGTGCTCACATGCATTGATTTAAATAAGACTGGACAGCTTTCTCTGCATAGTCATCTAGAGTGAAACTGCATCTTCTAGTGTAATAGTATAAGGTTGGAGAACATTGATGACTTTAGACCCACATATCTCTAAAGGATACTGCAAAGAGGGACAGGAAATCACATTTTATTAACTGTTCAGTATGAACCAAGCATTGGGTTAGATATTTTACATAGATTATATCTTTATGACTTTTATATTTATTTATTTTAGAGATGGGGTCTTACTCTGTTGCCTAGGCTGGAGTGCAGTAGCATGATCATAGCTCACAGTAACCTTGAACTCCTGGGCTCCGTTGATCCTCCTGCCTCAGCCTTTGGAGTAACTGGGACTACAGGCATGTTCCACCATGCCTGGCTAATTTTTAAAATTTTTTGTAGAGATGGGGTCTTGCTATATTGCCTAGGCTGATCTTGAACTCCTGGCCTCAAATGATCCTCCCACTTTGGCCTCCTGAATTGCTGGTACTATAGGCATGAGCCACTGCACCTGGCCAATTTTTATTTTCGATAGTGAAAACACAATTCAAGTGGTCCTTTAAATATGTACAAACCATTTTAATTGTATTTTAAATTACGCTTGTTTGAGCAAAAATCTTTTAAACCCATTAAAAAACTCTTTATATTGAGATAATTGAATATTCCCGTGCAGTTGTAAGTAATAATATAGAAATCCCTTCTACCCGTTATCTATTTCCCCCAATACTAACATCTTACGTAACTATAGTACATCATTGCAACTAGGAAATTGACACTGGTACAATCTACAAGTTTTACTTAGATTTTACCAGTTGTACATGTACTTTAAAAATTTGTTTATTTTGGTAAGTGTGTATTTAATTCTGTGCAGTTTCGTCATGTGTAGATTTCTGAGACCATCATCGCAGTCAAGATACAGAACAGTTCCATTGCGAGGATCCCTCCTGCTTCCCCAACACAGCTATGCACACCTAATCCATAACAGCCACCTAGTCCATAATACCCCTACCCTCATCCCTAACAACCACTGATCTAATCTCCATCTCTATAATCGTGCCATTTCAGCAGTTATGTAAATAGAATCGTACAACATTTAACCTACTGAGATTGGCTTTTTTCCCACTCGGCATGTCTCTGGAGCTTCATTCATGTTGTCGAGTGTATCAGTAGTTTGTTCCTTTCTATTGCTGAGTAGTATTCCATTGTATGGATATACCACAGTTTGTTTCAACCATTCCCCTACTGAGGACATCTGGGTTGCTTCCAGTTTTTAGCTCTTATAAATAAAGCTGCTATAAAAATTCGTTTACAGGCTTTTGTACGAACATACATTTTTATGTCTCTGGGATCAATGCCCAGGAGTGCAATTGCTGGGTCATATGGTGGTTGCATGTTTAGTTTTTTATGAAGCTGCCAAACTGTTTCCCAGACATTCCTACCAGCAGGGTGTGAGTAATCCCGTTTCTCTGCATCCTTGCTCGCACTTCATATTGTTGCTTCTATTTTTTGTTGTAACCATTCTGATAAGGGTATAGTGGTTATCTCATTGTGGTTTTAATTTCCATTTCCCTAATCGCTTTTGATATTAAACATCTTTTCATATGCCTATTTGCCTTCTGTATATCCTATTTGGTAAATGTGCCTTTGTGATTTTTTTTCATTTCCTAAGTGGATCTTTTTTTAAAGTTGAGTTTTGAAGTTCTTCATCTATTCTAGGTACATGTCTTTTGTCAGATATGTAGTTGGCAAATACTTTCTCCCACTCTGTAGCTTGTCTTTTTGTCTTTCTCACAGTCTTTCCCAGTGTAAAACTCAAACCTATTCTTTTATTGAAAGTAAGCTTATTATCTTTGATTCATTGAATGTATGGCACACACATCTAGAGCTAGAAATTTCTGTAAGGATAAATATAATTGATACATGCATAATGCTTTTTGCTATAAAGGTACTTGAGTATGTACTAATAAATAATAAAGGTGCTTGCTTAGGTAATAAAGGTACTAATCACAATTTTTCTCAAATAATAAAGAACCTAAAGTTGAAATGGGGAAATGTTATCAGAGCATCTATTTTTACCAGTTTTAGGGGCCTGGACAATGGAACGAACATGAGGGCAGCTTACCAAGGTGTGGTGGCTTTGTAGTATGTCATTTTTGCTAAGTTGGAACTATGTTTCCTAGAATTCCCTTTGCAGGATGGTCTATGTCAGAACTGGCCACAAGAGAAATTTCTGTGAGATTTGAAAGGTAGAATGGAAGTGGCCATGATCACACTCAGAAGGTGTGTAGGTTTTGGTGCTGTTGGGCCTCATGCATGGCGTCACAGAAATGCTGGTGAATCTGCTGTGGGTTTGCAACAGCAGCCAGGCCTGCAGCTCCCCCGGTGCTGTCCAGCTTTCCTCCTTCAGCTACTTGGAATCATGGTACAGGTATGTGTGCAGCTCTGGGGGGAAGAGTGCCCACTTTTTTGCAAGGGACTCTCATGATTAAAGTTGGAGCCTTAGAGGCCGTGGGAAACAGTCATGTATTCCAGCTCATCCTTGTCGGTGGCAGCTCCTCCTTGCCTTCCCCTGCTTTAAGTCTGTTCATCCTCCCTTCCAGAATAACTGCCCTGGCTCTGGACTTCTGTTTCAGACACAGAAACATCAGACTTACATCAGCTGTTTAACCAGCTCCCGCAATCGTGGAAAAGATCAAACCCCTATAGTAAATCCCTTCCTCTGAATCTCTCCTGGTGGTTCTGCTTTTCTAGTCAAACCCTAACTGATACAGATGGACATTTCTTTGTGTTCCTTGAAATGAATTTAGAATTCTAATGAATTTCTATTTCGGATCAAATCTTATATCCATTCTTTTCATAAGATCATGCCCAAGTGCATGCAGGAATACTTTTGGACCCCAGTAGAGCACAATCAAAACATCTCTGAATCTGCAGCAGTAACCTTTTACAATTTTGCTTCTTTATCCTTCACTGGCCATGACCTGTTTGTAACTCTGAAATCAGGAGGAATGCATTAAGCTACTCCATAGACACTGAATTGACACAGAACCAAACCCCATGACGCCCATAACCCCCTCCTTGAAAAATGGCTGTGATTGATTTAAAAGGTACTTAGCTTTTTAATTTTATCCCCCTCATCCCTCTTGGGAAGAAGCTTTTGCTGAATGGTTAGCAGTGCCATTCCATTCAGTAAGCAAGTGGAAATCTACTCCAGCAAGAAAGAACCAATGGTTTTTTAATGTTAAAGATGGAGAAACTAAGGCAAATTAAAGGCCTTTAAACTCTCGATTCTCCCTGTCTGTGTGTAGGCTATTAGATCATATGTGCTATAAAGTTTTATTTCATTAAGGCTTCTGATGGTAATATAAACCATGAGAGTGAAAGTGGGTGGTTTAAAATGTCAGAGCTAAAAAATAGAATATCTTAATATGTACAGCTGTAAGAATTTGCAGCATTTTAATGTTTGATCTTGAGAGTTTTTTTTTGCAGCAGTTTGCATCTTTTAGTCACAAATGGTATGCCAACCATGAAAGTAAGCACCAGCCTCCGTGCCCCAAACCGAAAAGAAATAGTGGCATGTTCCTTTTGGTTCTATTCCTTTGGATTTGACCTCTGTGAGTTTCCATTTTGAAATAGTCTGTTGCTACAGGCTGGTAAGTTTGTTTTCTAAGACTGTCATGGGAAAGAAGTGAAGATTGTCTAGGTCGTTTGACTAGATTGTTTAGGATGTTCAATGATGGAAATAGCCAAGGAAAAATATGATTGGAGGCCATAAAGGTTTTATAAAGAAAAATGCAAAAAAAGCCTTTGAAAATTTTATGCTACATCCACGTTAAGGTTATCTTTGAAACTCCAAAAGAAGGTTGTGATCATAATCTGGTAGGATGTGCCTTAGATGGAAGATATACTGTAGACTACAGTCTGGTGTTGTGGGAGGGTTGGAAAATGAGAGGAATATATTTTTGGATCATGAGGGTTTTTATAGGTGAGTCCCTGAATGAAGACTGGGAAGTCACCTTCTAAAGCAGTCTATTTTTATCAACAAATGTCTTTTATTTTTTTGGAGCTACATTTATATTTTCCCTAACTTTGAGTATTCAGTCATCTCACTTAAAAAGAGGGGTGAGGAATGCTTGGTCAAACCAAAATAATGACAGTGCTCCTTTCCCAAATGATAAGGTAGGGTTTCTGTTCTACCAAGTCCTGTTTGATCTGACCCCTGGCTACCTCTCTGACCTCTAGTCTACCAGTCTCCTCCTCATTCTCCACATCAGCATCTCTACACCAGCATTCCCTTGTCCTTTGCACGGGCCAAACCCGCTGCTACCGAGGTCCTTGAACGTATTGGTTCTTCTTCCCGAATGCTCTCTTCAGATCTGTGCACAGCTTGCTCACTCACCACTTTCAGTCTGTGCTCAAATGTTGCTTCCTCATGGAGGTCTTCCCTGGCCACCTGATCTAAAGTAGCAGTGACTCCTCCATGTCTCACTCCTCCTTTCTTACCCTGCTTTGCCTTAGTATCTCTCATTGCTACCTGGCATCATTTTTTGTTGTTGGTTTTTTTTCTCCCCTCACTACAGTGTAAGCTCCAGGAGATACGTTTCTAGCATTTAGAACATTGCCTGGCTTGCAAAGTAGGGGCGCAGGAATTCCTGTTTAAAGAAAGAATGAATATCAATTAGAAAAATAAATACATTTTTAAAAGAATGAATAAATCAATTTTGCTAATGTTCAGCTTTCTCAGGTAAATATTAAGGTAGGGCTATACATTTATGATGTAGAGAAATTTCAAATCTGCTTATTTTACTTTTTGACTAATTTACCCTTTTTCTTTCTCAAAGAGAAAAGTAGAGGCAGGTTGGGAATTCCCTTGGACACACACACAGGATACCAGTGGGTTCTGCTTACTGGAAGGTTAAGGGGCAGCTTTGGTGCTGAAAAGGATGATGGTGTCTCTGATAGTAACCTGCTGGGACCGAGGGCCACTGAAACATAAATGGTTGGTCGATGCTGCAAAGTTCAAGGACAGAGACAGCAACTGTGCCTTCTGAGCAAATCCCAGCATTACAGGGGGTTCTCTCCATGTCCTGCTCTCAGAGGCCTAAAATTCATCCATGCCAGTGCCTTGGTTTCTATAAGGAATGGCCATTTTTTCCCAGTCAATGAGGTAGACATGAAATAGCATTTTCTGTTGGATCAAATAGAGTACAAGTACATGAAAATACTTTATCAAAGGAATTAGCATGATGGTGACTTTTTCTTCCCCAGTATTGTATAATAAAGAGGTTTTTATCCTGGGGTTCCTGGGAGGGAACTTCTAAACCCATAGAATTCCCTAAGTGATAGCAGTTTCTCTATTATTCATGGTAGACTCCTGCTATCACACTTGAGTTTTTTTTTTTTTTTTTTTTTTTGCTAAGGTGGAGGTGACTCATGGTGAGCCCCCAGGGTTTCAGGATGGGGGCTGGCCATGCTGGAAAGACCAATCATATGATTAGAGGGTTGGGGCTTTGAGCCATGTGATATCAGCCCTCGCTCCCAACCCCCGAGGGGGAGAGAGGGGCTGGAGATTGAGTTCATTGGTGTGGCCAGTGGTTCAGGCAATCATGCATACACAATGAAACCTCAATAAAAACTCTGGACACCAAAGCTTGCTTGAACTTCCCTGGTAGGTAAGCATACACTGCTGTACTGAGAGGGTGGAATGTCCTAAAGACACAGAGCATTTGTGTTTACGACCCTCAGTGACCTTATCCCATGGGTCTTTTCCTTTGGTCCTGATTTATATCCTTTATAATAAAACTGTAGTCACAAGTGTAGTGATTTCTTGAATTTCCTAAATTGTTCTAGCAAATTATCAAACCTGAGAGAGTTGTGGGAAGTCTCGATTTTGTAGCCAGTTGGTCAGAAGTGCAAGAGGCCTGGGGACCCCTAAATTTGTGGTTGATGTCTAAAGTGTGGGGAGTATCGTGGAGAACTTTGCCCTCAACCTGTGAAGTCTGTATTAACTCTGGGTAGTCAGTGTCAGGATTGCATTGCACCCAAGTAGTCCACCAAACACACACTTTTAAAAGGAAAAAAAATTTGCTCAATATTGACAGTTTAGTTACAGTTAAAACTAAGATACTTGACTTTGGTCTGTTTTAATTTATAATTTTTATTATTTGCTGATTCTCTTTTCAAGGATTTTCTTGTGGGACTTACTATCTTCCAGATAGGGTTCCTGATCTTCTTGTCCTCAGTTTTCTCACCGTTTCTTTGGTCCAGTTCTTACTCAGAGTACTAAAGTGACAATAATGACAATAAACGGCCCTCCTATGGGGCAGCTTCCTCATAGCTAGGTGAGGATGTGACACGCCGAACTAAGATCACAACCATGAGTTTTGGTTTTGCCTCAGCGTGCTGATTTCCCCTCTGCACTGTCTTTGCCTTGGTGCCTGTGAATTACGCTGTTTGGTACTTCAGATACTTTAAGTGATGATGATTTGCTGATTTATTTCTGGTACTGGAGGGAATGCAGAAGAAGAGCAACCTAAATGATTGAGGGCCAAAGGGATTTGCCTTAGAGGAAAAATGAGAAGAACCAGATGTTGTTATTTATTGGTTGAATGATCCAAGAAGACTACGAAAACCACTTATAGCCATTCTAGGGCTGTAATGATGGCAGGAGGTGGAGAAAAAGAAGATGAATGGCAGTAGAGGAAGACAGGAGCATGTGCTGTGTGTATAGTATTGGGCTGTGGAACCCCACCAAGGAGGCATTGGAGAACCCATCATTGGAGACACCAGAAACAAATGATAAAGGGGTACATTTAATTTTTTTGTTTCCACTGGTTTGTTGTTTTTATTGGAAAAAAAATGTGTTTTGTTACCACTGAGAAAACTGGGGTATTCTGGTAAGCTTGACAGCCCTCTGTAGCCTTCCCTTAAGCTTTGAGAACTTTCTCTCATTGTTCTGAGTATCTCCTGCCTTGAATCTCTCAGGTTTTGTGGGGCAGATCTCTGTACCCCATTTCAGATCGACTTGACTTAGAATACGTTGGGATGGGCTCAGGGAATCAGCAATTATAGCTAACACACCCCGTGATTAAGCAGCTCGGGAATCACTGGAACTTAATGGGGTCCCATGTTTAATGAGGTTCAGATGCCAAAATCTTCCTGGCATAATGTAGAAAAAGGAACCCAAAGGCTGTTTGAGATAGGAATGTTGGGATGCATTTATTGCATGCTGCCTGCATACACCCTCCCTCCCCTTCACTACATTCCCAGCAAGGGCCAGATGACTTTCCCTTCACTGAGGCATTGACAATCATGTTATTGAGGGAGCACCTGCAACTTTGAGCAGCTCTGCCATGGCTCTCCTCTGTAGGCCAGGTGTGACGTGGGAGATGCTGCCATCGAGGTGGGCTCTCTGACTTCGTTGGGGTGATGCGGTGCTGGAGTACCAGAGGCCAAGTGGCAGAGCATAGCTGCAGAGACAGTGTGGGTGCATTCACCGTGGCAGGCGGCAGGGACACAACGGTAATCAGAACGTTTTGGCCTGCAGGGCTCATTGGCGGTAGCTAATTAACCATGTTGTCCCTAGGATCGAAGTAGATGGGCAGGCCTCTAAAATGTTGCTTGATCTGTTTTCCAGGAAAAAGTCCAGGTTCAGGACCAGGAACCAAGCAAGCTTGAGTCACCACAATGGAGAGTCATGATCTCTTCTCCAGTTTTTAGACCTACACTAATTCATTGAAGTAGAGCTGTTTGATTGAACTAGAGTTGGGGTCCTTTTGAGAAAGGACCCTAGTATGTTCTAGTATAAATTTCTCTTTCAGGGATACAGCCTGTTATTGTTGATAAACTTTGTTGTAAGCTAGGGCGGTAAGAGTGGGGGGACAGAGGGGCAGGAAATGACCCTTTCTTTTCCCTTCTCGCCACCCGCCCCCCACTTTGGTGCCAGATTGTGTGACCCTGTGACCTTTCCTCAGAACGGATATAGCAGTGCTGTAACCCAGCTTATCTGATTGCTGTGAGTTCGTGGCCCCACCTTTCTGGCCCCGACCTTTCTTTTTTACAAAAAGGCAGAGGGAGTTCTGATAGAGAAGGGGCGATTTGTGTTCCTATTTGCCAAACTTTGGAAGGTTTTCAGGCAGTCAGAAATGGCTATTAAGATTATTTCAGAAAAAAAAATTGTTTTCTTACTTACTGCTTGGCATAGTTTTAAGTGAGAAATGAAGGCTAAACCAAATAAAATTAGAGATTCTTAGAGTTGAAAGGGAAAGATGATCTTTTCCAACTTGCAACTTAATGTAAATTTATTTGTTCATTCAGTAAATTTTCAGGTAGAATCTATCATATGCTGAGTGAGATGGATACAATGATGAAAAGAAATTAGTTTCTTACAGTGTATGAAAAATGCTCACAATTTTGAGGAATATAGTTAATGAATTTTAAAAAATTGGTTAAAGGCTTTCATGGAGGTACATTCAGGGTGACGTGGAACCTGAGATTGTTCTTCGTAGATGGCATTTCAGGTGGGCTGTCATTACACTTCTGCGTGGACATTTCTGGTTATCCAAGGACTTGATCTCATTTTAAATGTTTAAGTGTGTGCTAGCTTAAGTGTTACTTCTTTCTTTTAACTGAAGTCTGCCTCTTAGTACTTTGTATCTTAAGGGTTGAAAGCCCAAATGCTGAAAGGGTCAGACTGAGAGAGTAATTGAGTGATGTGTGCTGGACGTGAGGTTATAATCTTTGACATGTGATACTCTGCATATTAGGCACATGGGAATATTCTCCTCTTGCAGAAATATGCTTTCTTCTGTTATTCTTCCATCATTTTAACTGTCTTTTTATTGCCCATGTGTGATAGTAATACAGGCTTAAGAAATATTCCACTCTCCTCCTCACCATAAGCAAAGCAATGTGTGTATAATGCTAAATGAACGGCTTCAGATTAGGAATATGATAGGCATCCACAGAGACTATGGCAAATTGTGGGCATTTGTTTATTGAGATGGGCACCCAAATATTTCCTTATAGCCATGTAGGCCCAGGGCTGCCAGGTATTTTAATGTTAATATTTCAAGAGACGCCGGAAATTTTTATTTGAAACCACCTCTTTTTAAAATGTTAGTAAATTAAAAAAAAAGGTAAAAGATATAAAAGTGAAACAGAACAATCTGCCTCCTAACCCTGGCCCTTGAGCAGCCTGTTTGCAGCATCATTATTGGATCTTGGTTTCCCCTTGGGAGGCTACTTAGAGTAAGTGCATTGCTTTAGTATTTTATTCATTCATTCATTCATTCGTATGTTTATTCATTCATCCAAATACTTACTGTGTGACAACCATGGATGAGGCATTGTGCTGGATGCTGGGGATATAGCCATAAATATGGTGAAGATCTTTTCCACTGGAGAACTTAGTATCATTTCTGTCTGTCATCTTTCTCTAGGCTGAGCATGTCCAATTTCCTCAAACCTACATTCGTGAGACTTCATTTCAGAGCACCTGCCTCTCCCCTCTTAGCACCCTGGAGCTCTGCTGTGAAGGTGCTCTATGTTTAAGGACCACTCTGGGGGTCTGCTGCCCCACATTGGATACCACTCACCCTGCCTCTCCCGCCTGCAGATAGAATACCTCCCTCTTCACCATCTCTGCACCTGATAGTTTCTTCCATCGCCAGAATTCTTTCACTATCACTTAGCTGTTTAATTGCCTCACCTGCTCCTGCTGTGCTGTTAACTGTTTGGAAACAGGTGCCATACCTTACTTTTCTTTTTATCTCTGGGCCCTGAATCATACCTGACACATAGTAGGTGCCCGATGAATACCTGTTGGAGTAAATTGAAATGAAAAATAGTTTGACTTGTATGGTTCCCTGTCTGTCTGTTTGTTGGTGGTTTGGTCTGTTTTGGTAGCCAGGACACATTAACTCTTTGGGTTGAGGGCAAGTAGAAGCCCCTGGCCAATACATATGTATAGTTTTAATCTAGATTGCAAGTATTTTGTTCTTTTTTATATCCCAATGTGGGTCTTGACTCTTAATACTATTCTATATAATCATGTTAGAATTAGCTAACAATTTCAGCCATTGGAATTCTTGGTGAATCTCAATAAGTCTTCCAGTATATTAGCTCTCACTTCCAGATACAGCATTTTGTAATCTTGATAAGCATATACTCTATAGTTTCATTTTGGTCTTTGATAAAAATATAGGACAGAACAGAGGTAATATCAGAACCCTGCAACATACACTGGAGGTCTCAGTTCAAGGAGACATTGATTTATTATTCACTACTCTTTGTGTTTGCTGCAGATCCATCTTAGGCTATCTTGTATGCAGGGAGATTTTGAGAGATTTTGATAAATGCCTTTGTTAAAATAAAGATGTGATACATCCATCACATGCCTTTTTCTATTAAATTATGAGGTTAATCAGTTAACCCCCTTTTTGTGAACTCATATTGGCTCTCAGAATCAGAGATTCTTTTCTCTGTGCTCACTTATAGGATGTGTTCAAAAATTTTATTAGCATTTCATCTCAAGCTCACTTGTTTATAGTTTGGAGAATTCACTCTCCATCTTTTTAGATATTTGTAAAATTCTCCTAACTCCAGATTCTGGGTGATTTCCTAAAGCTTCCAGTTGCCAATCTTAGGTAGCAGGTGAGAAGCTTTAACACCATTACCTTTTTACTGCAGGGGTTTCTCATTCATCAATTTATTTTTATATTTTGGGATCTAATTGAATTCACATAAAATACCAGGCATTTGGTCCTAACCAAGTTCCAAAATAATAATCTACATGTATAACACCTGCACGTTTTTAGGTATGATGCATATGGACCACAAAGTTAACTCTTGCCTACCTACCATTTTATACCATTTTTGGAAGGGGAAAGGAATGTGTGTTAAGTACCTCATAAACAGTAGGGTCATATTGTAATAACACCATCTTTAATGATGCTTTTTACTTTTTGAATAGTTGAATAACAAACACTTTGGAAAAATAAGTATTTTGCTGTCTTTTTAAAAATGGTGAGATTATCCAAATTTATGACCTAAATGTCAGGATCTGTGGAAATGGTCAAATATGTCAATGATTTTGGCTTATTAGATGTCTTGCCTTTCTCTCTATTGCCATTTTTATAATTAACACCATGAAATGCATTTTTATACACACACACACACACACACACATACACACATATATAAAATCTTTGAATGCTTTTCTGGTTATTTCCTTATGGAAAATTTCTGGCGGTGGAATTTTTGGTCAAAAGACACGTGCCTTTTAAAGCCTTTGATGCATATTACCAACCTAGAGACCTTCCACCTTGGACATCCACCAATCAGATGTGATATTACCTGTTTTCTTTCCTCATCATCGCTGCTGTGAGTGAATTTTAAATGAATGGCTTATTAGTTGATTTGGAAAGCTCAGTTTGATGGAGTGGAAAACGTGTAAAATTAACCTCAGGGGTATGGGCTCTTAGAGAGCTGCATCCAAGTTCTCTGAGGACTGGGAGTCTCACCCTTCTTTTTTTTTAATTTTTTTTCAAAGTATTACTGGGGTACAAATGTTTTTGGTTACGTGGATCACTTTTGTAATGCTTGAGTCAAAGTTAAAAGTGTTCCTGTCACCCAGATAGTGTTCACTGTACCTGTTAGGTAGGTTTTAGCCCCTCCCTTCTCTCCCCTCCTCCCTGCTTGATTTCCATTGAGTTTTACTTCCCTCTGTGCAGGTGTGCTCATCAGTTAGTTCCAGTTTAATAGTGAGTACATGTGGTGTTTATTTTTCCATTATTGAGATATTCCACTTAGAATAATGGCCTACAGTTCCATCCAAATTTTTGCAAAGGGCATCAAGTCATCCTTCATGGCTGAGTGGTATTCCATGGTATACATATATCACATTTTGTTAATCCACTCATGAATTGATGGGCACTTGGGTTGATTCCACATCTTTGCAGTGTGAATTGTGCTGCAATAAACATTCGAGTGCAGGTGTCTTTTTGATAAAAGGACTTATTTTCCTTTAGGTAAATACCCAGTAGTAGGATTATTGGATCAAATGGTAGGTCTACTTTTAGTTCTTTTTGGAATCTCCATATTGTTTTCTGTAGAGGTTGGACTAATTTGCAGTCCCACCAACAGTGTATAAGTGGCCCTTTCTCTCTGCAGCCACACATCTCTTGTTTTTGGACTTTTTAATAAAAACCGTCCTGACTGGGGTAAGGTGATAGCTCATTGTGGTTTTAATTTGCATTTCCCTGATGATTAGTGACATTGAGCATTTTTTCATATGTTTATTGGCCATTTATTTATCTTCTTTTGAGAAGCTTCTGTTCATGTCTTTTGCCCACTTTTTAATGGGATTGTTTGATTTTTTTCCTTGCTGATTTGCTTGAGTTCTTTGTAGATTCTGGTTATTAGTCCTTTATTGGATGTATAGCTTGCAAATATTTTCTCCCATTTTGTAGGTTGTTGGAATGCTTATCTCTCACCACTCGCAAAAATTAATTCAAGATGGATAAAGGACGTAAATGTAAGGCATGAAACCATAAGAATTCTAGAAGAAAATGTTGGAAAAACTCTTCTAGATATCGGTTGAGGTGAAGAATTTATGAAGAAGACCCCAATGGCAATTACACCACCAACAAAAATAAATAAATGGGACTTGATTAAATTAAAACGCTTCTGCACAACCAAGGTCTTGCCTTTCTTAATAACTCTCCCCTCCCAGGCTTTCTGATTTCCAGCAGCTCTGCCACCAGCTGGGGGTCCTCCTGTACTGGAATGTGATGCTGTTCTCCCTGCTTTAGTTGGACCTGCCAGTTCCCTCCTTTATTGCCCCTTCCTCTTTCCCTCCAGAAGGGTTGCTTCCCGCCAGGCTCCTGTGTTGAGGATGCTGGGGTGTGCGTAGACTTGTGGGTCTGCCAACACACGGCTGGGTCAAATCTTGCATCGGAGCCCTGGAGTTGGATCTGACGCAACAATTCATTTTTCTAGGTTTAGTTAGGACCATGATGACTTTGGTGGGAGTGAACATGGAGTCTCTTAATAACAGTGACATTTGGATTCAGGTGTCCAAATGCTTGAGATGTTTAAAATTCTGTAGGTTAAAGCTGTGCTTGAATTGTGTCAATTATTTAGGATATGCATGTCCTCTCTAAAGTTGACTTTTCCTTTCTCAGTTGTTTTGGCAAAAAGGAGTGTTTCTGTAAGAGAAGCAGACCAAGGGCACGAGAGTGAAGTTCTGTGATTCCTGTTTTGATAAAATGCACTGTAGTGTAGACCACTATAGGCAATACCGCTTAGGGTGTATATGCTCCCCAAAAAGAACTATATACCCTGCACAAGTGTATTTTTTTCTATAATCCTGCAGACTCAGTTGCCTTAAATTTAATCACTCCTGTGATTAAATTTAAGGCAGTCTCCAGAAGTTTCTCTGTTCTGTGTTTCTGTCTCATGAAAGTATTTTTTAAGATGTTGAACAATTGATTTCCCTTCTCTTTGTGGTTCTTTTAGTTTCTTTGTCATAGTCTCAGAAATCAGGTTCTGAGATCTGTGGGAATTTGTGTTACAAAGTATTTAATACAAATTCTGAAACATTATGCTTTTGCTCATCTTTTTATTTTAGCTGCAGCTACTAAGACCATGTAGGTGCCCTGAAGATCCGCCTGTGGGAGGGTAATTAGATGATGCTTCCAGATGCATAATCTGGAAACGCGGTTTCTGGTGGCACCATGGGTGAGAGAACATGTTCATGCCTGATTTGTCCCAACTGTGACTACAATCCCAGTCTCATGGTTTCTGTTCATCTCTGGTGGCTGTGGCTCTGACTCATAGTACTTCTGACTTGCCTTTGAACACTCAGCTGCTTAGGAAGAGCTGACAGTGAAAGCAAGAATATTGTGGGGGTGTGTTTGCATTAGCCATGGAGAGAGGGAAAAACAGGTTTAGTTAGCACCTATTTGCTTGCCTTCTTGGAGAGACCAAAGTTTTCTGAAATAGTATTGTATTGTGCATGCATTGATTTCTGCAGATAGGACAATTCTGAGATAGGAAAAAAGTGACACATATTCAAATATAAAAAGTAACCCGATGTTGGGGATCATTTAATAATAATTAATTGGATAGCTTATCCTTTTAAGATGGTAAATTCCCTCTGCTTTCCTTGTGATTATGTTATGTTTGCAGCTAATGCAGGTTTTTCTTTCTTTCTTTTTTTTTTACAGGCTAAACATATTTTTGACTGGCATGAACCCATTCTACTTCCATGCAGTAAATGTAATTTTACACTGCTTAGTGACTCTTGTGCTGATGTACACCTGTGAGAAAACTGTCTTCAAGAATCGTGGACTTGCTTTTGTTACGGCGTTGCTTTTTGCTGTGCATCCTATTCACACGGAGGCAGTGAGTATAATTGGACCTCAGTGAAATAACAAGACTATATATATGTGTATATATAAACTAAACTGATCTTTCCCCCTTTTAAAACCATGTGAATTCAAAGCTCTACTACATTGTTTATACATAAACCATTGTACTTGACAAACTTTTCTTTTTGAATGTTCAAATTGGCTTTATTGTACCTCCTGGATTTAACTGCTTTTCTAAATAACTGCTGTTATTATTACAGGTAGTAATGAATGGCCACAGTTTTTTATTTGTGAAAAGTGTAAGTCCTACTGTGTTTGCAGCAGCAAGGACCATTTTGAGACACTTGGCATGCTGAGTCATTGTTCCTGCCCTGCATTTATATTTTACCTTTTCTCACTCTGCTTAGTACTTATAATGTTTATAATACAGAACTGTATGTGCTGGGAGAGGACCATAAAAAGTTAGACTGACATTCTTTAGGTTAGAAAGACAGACTTAGGAGCCTTACACATTGTTTCACAAGTTATTTAATAAGAAGTGTAGTTATTTTGTGGGTGATGAGAAAGTTATTTAGAAAGTATTGGTAGTTTGTGGATCTATGGCCGTCTTTAAAATATTTACTTAATTGTTCAGTGAGTGAGATGGCATTATTAAGCTACCTTGTTGCACATCTCAGTAAGCATAGCTGGTTTATTTTATGTGCATTGCTCAGAGCCTTTCAAAGGGATACATGGGCACCACAGTTTTAAAAGAATCTTTTCCAGAGCTCTAACTTGCTTGCATCTCTCTGCGTACTTTCCTGAAGTTGACCTGCCTGAGAACACACCTGCAGTAAAGGTGTCACCTTATATCACTTTTCCCTGTTTCCTTTCTCAGTTGTTCTTCTCTCACTTTGATGAAAATAACAAATACCTCCCATACATCAAAATCTTACTATGCCCCACATGGACAAACCTCAGGGGCACCTTAAAAAGGAACAATTTGATATATTGGTGTCAACAAGGCGTCCTTCATTGAAGGCATTATAAACCCAAAGTAGGGCTTCATGTTTTTCCCTCTCTTGTACATATTTCTGTGAAGAATACAACATGGTGTTAGAAATAAGGTTTGGTGGCCTGTGTTGCTGTTCTAAATTCAGAAGGAAAATAGTTGTCATGGGGCTGCATAATAATATGTTTATTTGAACCAACTCGAGAAGTCTGATTTGACTAATTAGTTTGATGATGAAAACTGGTTTGCCAGTTAGGCTATATGATGGACATTTTCCACAAACAAAATTCTAAATCTATAAGCCCAAGTTTTGACAAACATGTTTAGATTGAGTGATAAAGAAAAAAAGATCGTTTTATAAAAAAATTACATTGTTAAAGGTAATTTTCCCAACCCTTTCTGAGTATTGTGGACTAAACAAGGTGTCTCTAAGTGGCAGAGTAAGGGGTATAAGTAGTAACCTTTTGGTAAGGCTTGGTAAAGCCTTTTTTGCTGTACTTCTAAGGAACCATGGAAGTTTATGACTCTAATGACAGGTAACTCTTATGATGGATGGTTTAAATTCTTTACTTTTGACCAAATTAAAGGAGGGCTTGATTGAGTTGTCAACTGGTAAATCATTAAAAATTATGTAAGAGGATAGATTATCATGTGATATTTGCCAATAACTTTGGAGCTCAAAGAATTAAGTCATTGCTCTAACAGATCTACTTCATTCTCATTTATGTGAGCAGCCTATAAAGATGAAAGCTAGGAATACAATTAATACTGCATGCTGTCTTATTCTAACAAAAGGTAAGATTCAGCCACAGATAACTGAACTTATTGAAAAGAAACATACTGTACCTATATTTTTAGGAGGTAAATTTTTATAGTTAATATTTATCATTTTTTCTTTTTCATTTATGATGTGTTGAACAATTGTGAAATAATAATTGGAATAGTAATACAAAATTAACAATTTAACCGTTAGAGACTTATGGTCACAATAAGTTTAACTACATATATATTTTTATTACAGGGAGATGGATGATAAAATATTTTTAAGTGTAACTGTGTAATACATTAAGAAAAAATGCTGAGAGGGAAATAAAATGGAAGTATGAATTTAAGGAGAAAGGATATAAAATGTCTACCATTTAAAGAAGATAATTTATGGTCCTATTTTTGTACTTTAATGAAAGGGAGATACTTTCCAGTAACTCCCTTTCACACCACATCAAGGTCTTTTTTTAAAAAACAATTTATGACTACATCTTTTAGAAAGTACATCTCTTCTTCCATCTCTCTGTCCTCCTCCTTAGACACTTGAATTGAAATCTAGAACTAAATAATAGTCTCTTGATTTTACTTTGTAGTATAAATTGTTACGTTATTTGTGTTCGTATAAATGGAAGGTGGTGAGCTTCAAGTTACTATAGTGTTCTAACTCCATGTGGTACATTTAAAACAGTAACATTATGATCTTATTTAAAATGTCAGTATTTATAATGCATGGGAAGTTCGATCCTTTCAGGTATTTAAAATTATGATGAAAAACTTTAGATATGAACTGAAAAAGATGAGAGAGATACTTAAGTTTTTCATGTTATTTTTGGACATAGCTAAGAAAAACAATCAGAGATGAATTCTCCTGGCTGTGTAGAGTATGTGATGCTGGGCCGGTGGGATGTTTCAGTCTAAGACCATAGACAATATTATATTTCTGACAGATAATTCTGTAAGTGCTGCTGAAAAACTGTTCCTAGAGTGTCTTGGGGTCAATTATCACAGGAAAGAACAAATAAGTAGTGCAGTAACAGTTTTTATTGCAGAGAAGGGGTACATAAAACACAGGCAACCTTAGGCAGTGTGATCATGAGCTGGTGGAGTTTAGGTTGGATTCTAAGAAAAGAGAAAAATCCTACTTACGAAGTAATCTTTAGGAAAGGGTTTCAACAAGGTTTTGTACTAATTGAAAAAAAAATTTATAGTAACACAGTTAAAGGGGCAAAGGAATCTGAGAGCTGGACATTTATTTAGGGAAGGATATTAGGGAAGGTATTTACATTCATAAGAAGATGGGGTAAATGTAAGAGGGAGGCAAAGAAATTTGACCTACAAAGCAATTTATACTTTGGAGTACAAAGGAGACTGTTATTTAGTTATAGATTTCAATTCAAGTTTCTAAGGAGGAGGACAGAGAAATGGAAGAAGAGATGTATTTTCTAGAAGATGTAACAGTAAATTATTTTTTAAAAAAAGAACTTAGTGTTGTGGCAGAGGGAGTTACTGGGAAGTATTGTTAAAGAACTAAAACGGGACTGTAAGTGATCTCAGGAAAAATGGAAGATTTAAATCTGGGGGGTTTAATTTAAATACATTGATATGATCAAGTATAAAAGTAAGTATATGATTAAGTATTTGCTTAACTAATTATGCAATCAACAAATAGTTAATAATACATTCATCCCTTGGTGTCCTCAAGGGATTGGTTCCAGGCCCTCTGAGGATACCAAAATCTGAGGATGCCCAAGTCCCTTATATAAAGTGATGTAGTATTTACATGTAATGTACACATATACTCCTGTACTTGAAATCATCTCTAGATTACTTATAATACCTAATACAATGTAAATACTATGGAAATAGTTGTTATACTGTATTTTTTTATTTGTATTTTTTGTTGTATTATTTATCTTTTCAGTATTTTCGATCTTTGGTTGAATTCAGGGATGCAGAACCCATGGATGTTGCTTAGTGCCAGGGGAATATGTGGGTGAATGGCAGGGTCCCTACTCACAATTTGTTCACAAGCTCATCAAAAAGGCAAAGAACATACATATAAATAGATACAAGACAAAGCAATATGTTGTAATAAAACAGAAACTGTAGCAGAGAGCAAAATTATTTCCAATGCAAGTAAATTGGGACAAATTCATTTATTTACTCAATCTTTCAATAAATATTTGAGTAGCTATAATACAGTGACTGTCATATAGTCAGTGCAGGGTATAGTGATAAATAAGGTAGACCCAGACTCTCCTCATGTAAGCCTTTGAGATCATTGGAAGGGTTTTCTGACAGTATATTTCTTGGGAAATTTATATGTTTTTCTGAATTATAAGAAAAATCAGTAAAGAAGTTGGGAAATGAGAGAAGTGATTGTAATTCTTTTATGAGAATTAAACTTAATCATCATAGAGATGTGACAGGTTAGAAGGAATGCATTTACATCACGTTGAAAGCAAGAGCAGGAAACACTGACACATGGAGTTGAAGGTTAAGGTCGACATTTCCAGAATTGAAACAGGAAGATATGGGAGAAAATTGGTCATGATCTAATCAGTCAGTCTGGCTTGTAGCTGTTGCCATGTGTTAAGTGTGCATTCCTGGCCCTGTCTGACACTAATGGAACTCATTCTTGTAGACAAAATAAATATTAAAAACCTTATACATATAGTATACTTCATACAAATTCTGTGAGTGATATTCCAAAAAATAACAGGTTTTGAGGGCAAATTAAGACCTAATTGGCAATTTCCACATGTGATTCTGTTAACCTAGGCGATCTGGATGAATTCTATCCACTTATGTTCACTGATGTTTTTCTAGTGTTTGAATATGTGTTAGAGGCTGCAGTTCCCAGGTTACAACCACCCCATTGGTGATGGAAACCTGCAGCTTGAGGCCGAAATACATGCTGTCCATGTGCATGTATTTCTCACTTACCATGATTTGACCAATTGCGTTTGTACTCTCCAGCACCCTACAATTCACCCTACATTGTTGTAGAGTCAAGTCAGCTGGCTCCCACTTAACATTCCATCTTTGCTTCCTGGTGTCCCTCCCCACTTCTTTGCATTGACTGCATGTTCATCACTTTATGCCTCCCCTTCCAGAAACACTCCTTTACTTGGAATGCATTTTTGGTCTCTTCGGGGTCTAGGCTTCACATTCCTGCCCTGAGCTTCCTAAAATCCTCCTTGTCTATCCTGTAAGTCTCAGTTTGCAAAGCCAGCCCTTCCAAGAAGCCTTCCCAGATCCTCCAGTTAAAATTAATCTCTTCAGTTTTCTCTTGGTAATGGTTTCTCCTCTTAACGATGCACGTAGTTTCCCTGTATCGTACTGAATACTCTCTTTGGGCTCCCCATCAGGTGTTAAACTCCTTGAGGCTGATTGTATCCCTGCAGCTGGCACAGTACCTGGCAAAGAAGAGGCACTTGGAGAATGTTTGTTAACTGGAATCAAATACACAATTACTGAACATGATGATTTTGACTAATGAATCACTGTGAATGGCTGGTCTAGACTTATGGTACTTGATGACAAGCACTTGTTTTTAGATATCTAACTTTTTGCCCCAAAGACCTCAGCTCAACAAGGGTATATAGAGTAAGTGTTCAATGCATGCTTAGTGCTTTGGACTGGCAAGAGAGCCGGTCAGTGTTAGCACTAACATTTCAACACCCTCTCTGAGCTTCTCCTCTAAAGGACACTACATTCTTTATATCTGGGCAGATCCAACTGGCACACTCCACTGCTGCTGCTTCCAAACTGGCTGCAATGTGAGAAGCAGGGCTGCAGGACGCCTTTAACACGTTAGTTAAGCTCGCCTAGCTCGTGATTGCCTCATTCCAACTTGCTACACCCTGTAACAGCTTGCAGGTCTTGTAGCTGACCACATCCGTTGTGCTGTGATGAGTGCCCCTCTGGACCCAGACGCTTGGCCTTATCCCAAGACTTTGTTGCTGGCGAGCTGGCCTGTGTTTAACCTTCAGGAGGCTTTGCACGTGATGCTGAGCTGAATACCCAAGGAGGCAGTGGTGTAGACTGAGCAGATCTGAGCTTTGCAAGTGACCTGTCCACAAATGTTTAACAACACTTGCTATATGTTCCAGAAAATTATTTCCTGCTATGAATTGTTGATCAATTCTCTGACACACCATGGACCTCAGGTCCTTTGTGACCTGGGTGGTGCTGTCTCTGTGCCTGAAATGTCAGTCCTCGTCTTTTCCCTTGTCAGCTGCTCCTCCTCAACTAGCTCTGATATGACCTTTTTTTGGGAAGCATTTTATTTATGCTTATTTTGGAAGCATTTTGGTAGCCCATTTTTTTTTTTTTTGGTAATTTTATTTCTCGTATTTTAAAAAATTAAGAGAAATGCACACACATCTTATGTAGCAAAATAATACAAAGATTTAGTGTCACCTGTCTCCTACCCCTCTTGCATTTCAGTTCTTTTCTGAAGTAACACATTTTTTGGAAATAATTTCAAAGTTAAAACATATAGAGAATGACTCTATACTTTCTATCCAGATTTACTAATTTTTAACATTTTGCCACATTGATTTTATGATTTTTCCTCTCTCCCTCCTCAATATATTAAAATATTACATATTTTCTGAAGCATTTGTCATTAGGTTGCATAATTCATGCCGCTTTACACCTTATTTAGTTGTATATTTGTAAAACTAATTTATTTTTAGTGTCGTTTAGTCTCCTTTAGTTTGAAACAGTTACCAGTATTGTCTTTCTATAATTTATAGATTTTAATATGATTTAGAATGTATATAATATTTTATTAATGTATTTATCATACTACATATATATAATGTTATATAATTATCATAGCAGTATATAATACATTTTATATGTTTACAATTTATAACATATGGTTTAGAGGTATAGTATATTATATAAAAATTATAATGTATAAATAAAAATAATATAAATATATGATATGTAATATACTGTATGTAAATAATACAATATATAATTAAAATATGTTAAATATACTATATAAATGCATAATATATACATATATATGTATGATACACCTATGGTATATGATAATTTATATAATATGATAGATTATAATGAGTTGTAATATTCTTAAGAATCATGATATAATATAAATCAGAATAAATTAATATGTGATAAAATGTAATATAAAATTATAATTTATTAGTATGATATATGTATTTATATATTTTTATAGAATGTTTATGTTTTCTCATAGTTATATTCAGGTTATGTGTCCTTGGCTAGAATACTACGTAAACGATATATCCTTCTCAGAAATAGTGATTTTATTTTTGATTCCTCAGTCAAGGTGAAATGCAATGTAATGCATTTTTCCCATAGTCTTTTTATTTTTTCCAGCTAATAAATAATTGGTGAAGAGATACTTTGAAGCCATGCCAATACTTTGCGCCTTAGATACTTCCATGCACTAGATTTGGCATCCATTGATATTTTTGATGTTTCTTATTCATTCCAGTCTTCGTTGTTCTAGAAGCAAAATGGTTATTTTCCAATTCTGCTACTCCCTCCACATTCATTAACTGGCTTTTTTATGATTATACCTTTTTTATATTTTATTTTTAATTGCCACATATTAACTGTTACATAGTGTACATAGTGATGTTTCGATACATATAATGTATAGTGATCAGATCAGGGTCATTAATGTGTCCATCATCTCAAACATTTGTAATTTTTTTATGTTGGGAACATTCTAGGTATTTGAAACTATAGAATATATTATTGCTAGCTATAGTCATCCTACAGTGCTATAGAACACTAGATCTTTTTTCTCCTATCTAGCAGTAATTTTGTATCCTTTGACAAATCTCTTATTTCCCTTTCCCCTTATCCTTCCTGTCCTCTAGTATCCTTTTACTTTTTACTTCTATGAGATCAACTTTTCTTAGCTTCTACATGAGTGGCTTTTTAAATGAAGGAAGAGCTTCCCTTTCTTTCCCATTCTCTTGTTTGCCGTATGTGTGTGTGCATTTACATATCTATCTATCCATTCATTCATCTGCATACCATCATGCATCACTTAATGATGGGGACCCATTCTGAGAAATGGTGATGGCATCATTGTGTGAACATCATAGAGTAACTTACACAAAACTAGATGGTATAGCCTGCTACACACCTAGGCTGTATGGTAGAGCCTATTGTTCCAAGGCTACAACCCTGTAGAGCATGTTACTGCCTGGAATCCTGTAGGCAATTGTAACACAGGGGTATTTGTGTACCTAAACATATCTAAACACAGAAAAGGTACAGTAAAAATATGGTATTATAATCTTATGGGACCACTGTCACATATGTGGTCCGTTGTTGACTTAAATGTTACTATGCTGCACATGACTGTATTTATTATCAGTGTGGCCTCATGGATTTCTATTTTTTAATGGTTTGTAATATAATTACAATCCTTATTTATTTTGATATTCATATCGTCTCAGATTTGGTCAGTGGGAGCCCCTCATCACTGGCTTCTGTGTCCTTTTGACTGTCGTTTTTTGAGCACTTTCTTACTTTCTGACATGAGAAGATGATCTAGGCTCCTCTTGAATCTCCCCAGCCTCAGCCCTGGTATCAGCCAGTTCTCCAAGGAGCTGGTGTTCTCTTTAGTTGGGGAATGATGGCTCTTTGCCACTGTCAGTGACAGAGTTATGAAAGATACGCACACATGTGCATATACACACACACACTTGCATGCACATACGCTCGTGTATAGCAACCATGAGTTGAAACTCATTCCCCTTCTTGTCAAAAATATTGATTCCTCTGCTTATTTTTTTCTAGTGCTCTGTAAATATCCTCTCCTCCATTAGCACTCTGGTGCCCAAAGTCTGGCACAGTGTCTGGCACCCAGTTATTACTCAAAAAATTTTTTTGAATAAATCAATAAATGAATAAATTTTGATACTGTGAATTGACCCTCTGTAGAAGAGATGTTAAAAATAAAGTTAAGTGTGAAAATCTTGCTTTTTCCTTCCTCTTTTTTTTTCTTTCTATAAACTTACTATTAAATATATTTGATAATCAGAGGTGGTTAGTCCCCATATCAGAATTTCAAGAACAGTGTGTTTTCTGTTTTATTGTATCTTTCATTCATCTGAAAATAAATACATCTCTGTACTGTATTTCTGTAATGGTTTTCTGAAAGTAATGTTCTGAGGTTTTTACTTTATTTTTTTTACACTTCCTAGGTGGCTGGGATTGTTGGCAGAGCTGACGTGTTAGCGTGTCTGCTGTTTCTTTTGGCCTTTCTCTCCTACAATAGGTATGTGTGGCTAAGAGTGCCCTTCTCTGTGATCACAACCATGCTGTGTGTGCAGGCTGTGAGCATGTGCTTGAGAGAGGAGGGGGCTTCTGTCTGTGATAATGCTCAGTGAGCTCTCTGGGGACCAGGGAGAAGAAACCCTTTCCTTATCCAGTGCGGGGCTGTTTTCTCACCTGCCCATTCTGGGCATTTTAAAGAGACTGCTTTCCCAGTGCTGGGAGCCTAAACTCTTGCTTCTTACTTCCCTTTACTGGTAGTTTCCAACTGAGAATGGAATTTCGAATCTTTGCACTGAGCCAAAATATACTGGATGCAGTGCTCTGTTCTGTTTGCCTGTAATTTGTTTGATTTCTCCTTTTCATTTGGTCCTAATTTTTTTCCTTTTTATTATCCTCACCAAAGTAGCTAAGAGCTTAAAATAACAAGGCTGAATAGAAAGTAGTATTTCTCAACTATAGTTTGCCAATTTCCACATACTTTCATCAAAATGCAGCAATTGTTTGCTTTGGGAAACTGAAAAAAAGCAGTCAAATAATTTCCCATTATATTACATCTTTATCCCAGAGTGATCAGATCCTCACCTGAGTTGTGACATGTCCACATGTGGAAAAGGGTGGGTTAGAAAGAGAATGTAAATGGGGGCAGCGGGCTCAGGGCATGGCCCAGAAAAAGGGGCAGGTCAACTATGTTGCCTTGCTTGGTACAGAGATGCCTGGTTACGGATTTGTGAGCCCTGATCTTTGGATCAGTTCGTTGACCTGTAATCTTACAAAGCCCAGTGACTCTGTTTGAGGATCACTATTCTAAACCAGTGGTTCTTTTTTATTTTTTGAGAGACAGAATCTTGCTCAGGCTGAAGTGAAGTGGTGCCGTCACAGCTCACAGCAGCCTCAAACTCCTGGGCTCAGGTGATCCTTCTGCTTCAGCCTCCCGAGTAGCTGGGACTACAGGCATGTGCCACCACGCCTGACTACACCAGTGGTTCTTAATTAGGGGTGATTTCTCTCCCTCCCCTAGCCACCCTCTCCCCGCCCCTGCCTGAGACATTTGGCACTATCTGGGAAACCTTTTTGATTGTTACAACTAAAGAGGTGTTACTGGCATCTAGTGGGTAGAGGCCAAGGCTGCTGCTACATAAATATCCTACAATGCACAGGAAAGCCCCTCTGACAAAGAATTATCTGGCAGAAAAATGCTAATAGTGCTGAGATTGAGAAACCCTGTTATAAACCAATTTAGACCTTCAGTCAAGAAGGAAATGAATTAAGTCGTATGAAGTTTTGTTTTGTATAAACAAACCTTTTCCTAGTATAGTATCAGTCTTCTGCTCCTGGCTTTGTAACCTCCCACTACATTCTTAACCATATAAGATGGTGTTATGAAATCTTAAAATATAAGCCGAAATTTAACAATCATTTCCTGCTTACTCTGGTGTTAGCCCTGAATTAATAGTTGCTTTTTAGTTTAAACTTGTTCTCTCACGCTTTTTTGGTGTGGTTGATGTATCTGGGAACACGAGTAGGCCTGCAGCATACCTGTATCTGTGTAATAATAAGCCGTATTATTACAGGTTTGCTGTGCATGCCATTCTCACTTTTAGAAATTTAAGCTGTAGACCAACTGAATAGACAAATACCTGTCTAGTGCACATTTTTGCGTATAATTTTATGCAGTTGTTCTAAGACATAACACTAAGGAGAAGACATCACAGCTGCAGAAATATTGGTCTTTACTTCAAAACAGTAGGTGCCAGTGGGTGTGGCACCTGCTGGAGGGAACAGTGATTTTTCTTGATATGGGGCCACTTCTATTTTGTAAGGTGAAACAAAGACTTTATAGCACTGGAGAGTTTTTGAAAATCCTTGCTGGACAGTAAACTGAGAAACAAACTTTTCTAATACATGCTCATGAAAAATAAATTTAAAAATACAGATAAGCCAAAAGAAAAGAAAAATGTCTGAATTGAAATGTCTGTCATTGAATGTTATTTTCATCACAGAGAGAAGTGCTGATTATATTTTGGGGGGAGTTGTATGTCTGTATTTATATATATATAAAATCCTCACTGACTTCTTTGTGTACAGAAGATGATGATGATAAACAGTTGATATGTAATAAGTTATTTATTCAGTCCTTCCTACAACATCCCATTTCACACATAAGGGAACTTTGCACAGAAATGCAAAGCAATTTGCCCCATATTACCCTGTTCCATAACTGCGGAGCTATGATTTGAACCCATGGAACCTGGCTCCAGAGCTCATGCATGTGATTTAATAACTCATATTATTCACTTAAAATATAGTCACCTAACCATTTTCCCATATCACTAAATCTGTCTCTGTGGTATGAGTAGCTTCTTAAATAGCTTTTTAGTGCTCATTTGTTACATACCCTATTTTATCAGAATTTGTATATACCATAACGTAAGTACCAAAGTTAGTGTTGTTGGGCATTTCCTTTTTTTCATCTTAGCAATTTTAAATAACTCCATGATGAACACTCGTGAAGAAATCTCTGCTCGCCTACTTCATTACTTAGAATACAAATGAAATTGACATTACATAGTCTTTTTAAAAGGTAGTATTTCTTAGAGACCCACGTTCCTTTTTAGATTAATAGAACCTCCGACGTGTTTTCCAGGAGTCTGGACCAGGGCTGTGCTGGGGAATGCTTCCCTCCCACGGCTTCTCCCTTCTTCCTGCTGCTCAGCTTGTTTCTGGGGACCTGTGCCATGCTGGTGAAAGAGACGGGCATCATGGTGTTTGGAGTGTGCTTGGTTCATGACCTCTTTTCCCTCTCCCACAAGCAAGAGAAGTCGTAAGTCATTTTAAAGTTTTGATATCAAGCCACGTGTGAAGGGCAGAGAAGAATGACTTAAAACAGTATTTTCCAAACTTTCATTTAAAAAAATACTAGTATAACACTTTGTTCAATATAATCTCACCTTAGACCGTAGTATAATCATTATATAATCATCAAGGCTTGTTGCAGTAAGGTAAATGGATTATATGTATTCAAACTCTTCACATTCTTATAAAAATCAGTGAGGACTGTGAAGTTTTTGCGAGCCTTATATTTAGAATTGAAACGTATCTATGATAACTGCACGTTTATATTGCTCGTTTGTTTTGGTTGTATACTGTTGAGAAAAGCTTGCTTCACACAGAAATGGTTGCAAATGGTAACAGCTTTTAACAGCTTGCTTTGAATCTCCTCATTGGAATGAGTGTCATCCATCAAAGAGCACTGCTAACTTGGAGCCTGTTTGTCTGCTGTCATAGTGATGCTGTTACCTAAGAGTTTTAGGAGGCACCTAGTGGATTCCACAAAAAGCCAGTCTAAACCATGGACGAATGTGTACACATCATGTTCAAGTTAAAGAACAAGCTTATTTGGTGGCCCATTTTTCATTTAAAAAATTTAAGGCACGCTCATTTTATTCTGTAGCTTATAGACGATAAAGAATCACTGAGGCATATTAAAAGTTCAAGCACATACTGTAATTTTCTTCCCCCGTCAAATCCATGATTACTAACAATTTTACGAGCAGACCCCATTTTCAGTAATTATAAGGCCCTCACTTCTGAACTTTTTAAAGATAGGGCTGATGTATTCTCCTGCCTTGTCAGATGAAAAATTTTATGTTTAAAAATAATCCTGCCTTTTTATTCCACTTCTTACGTCTATGTACTTCTTGACATGAAGGCAAAAGCAGTGCTTTTAAATGGCAACAAACTGAGATGAGTCAGGAAGTTCTGATCACCTTCCTGCCTGGGAGTGTGATAGTTGGAGATAATTTTAAGAGTGGAGAGCTCTGCTGGCTCTCAGTAAGTCTCAGAGGCACGTGAAAGGAAGGAGCCCAGTGATCACTTTGACTCAAGCTCGTGCCAAGAAAACTATGAGCCAGAGGCTGCCGAATGCCTTACCTTTTAGAGAACAACCTATAAATCCCTTTCTACTTTCTGCTTTCTTCTTGCATCCACCTTGTCTCTACTTCCTAACTTCTTTCTCCTACACCTCACTGACAGCAAAAAGATGGGATAACCGACTGTCGATGTGTTCTGTCATGTGGTCCAGTCCAGAGCTGATTTAATGTTGTCATTGAAATCGTGTCTCCTCTGCTCTTGGGACTCTCCAGCCCACCGTTGCCTAAGCTCTCCTTTTTCTCCTCTTCATCTCGTCACTGTTGAGCCAGACTTTTTTCAAAGGGATAATCGTCTCTTTTCTTTCTTTGATGATCTTTCTTAACCTTCATAATACTAAACTGCTAAAAGTGATATGGAAGGAATGATACTGCTGATACATAGCTTAAAAGTCCCACAGCTCATAGTCTGTTTTTTTTTTTTTTTTTTTTTTTAAGGAGCTTTTAACTCTCACACCCAGCAGTGCTGCATGAGTGGAGGCATTCATCCTCTCCTTCATCCTTTTATCTACCCATTCAACACATACTCATTCTGCCAGGCCAAGAACAAGACAGATAAGTTTCCTTCCCCCAAAGAGCATGTAGGGTATTGGTGGAGACAGACATTATAGAAGTAATTACATGAGTAATTGACTATAGTTGTGAAAAGTGGGAGGAAGGAACCAGAGCATGTAACAGGGAGATCTGGCCAAAATATCTCTTATGCACTGGCCGAGTGGTAGGCACCATGCCACACCATTTGCTCATAACAACCATTATCCTCATTTCACAGAGGAGAAAACAGAGGCACAGAAAGTGTCCTCCCCACTGTCGCCCAGCCCAAGTGGAGCCAGGATTGGAACCCATGTCTGCCTGGCTCCAGAGCCACAGGGTTTCCCCTGAGTACCAGTGCCTCTGTGGAGGGAACACAGGCCAGGAACTCGGGATCCCTCGCAGGACATCTGATGCCCAGGCACCATGAGACAGTTACACCAGCTGGGAGGTTCTGAGTGTTTAGGGGAGGGGGGGTGTCGTAGACTCCTTTGAGAATTTCACAACGTTGTGTCCCCAGAATAATGCACACACAAACACACACAGTTCTGCACACTTAGGGATCTGCCCTGCACCCCGCTTTGTACTTTATCTGCTAATTTAGAATAAACATTTTAGTATTAGGTGGTTCTTGAGATCTTTCATTGTGTGACTCAGGCAGCAGGAAAGAAACCGTAATAGAAACAAATGTTAGAAGCACATTCCTACCAGAAGAACAATTTAAATTTTAAGATTGGGCTAGATTTCTTTTATTTGACATCACCTTTAGGAGGAAAGATTTTTTAATGAAAGATTAGCTCCTGAAAGTTAACTTTCTTTGTCTTGTCTTTCTTTTTTTATAAATTAGGATGTGACTTCTAACATGTAGAAAATAACTTTCCCTGTCCCTAGTCCCTCCCTTCTCTCTCTCTAGAGGTAACCACAATCCTGAATTTGGCACTTTTCATTTCTATGATCGTTTCTATGGCATTGCTTCATATGTATATACAAGTGAATATCAAATAGGATTGTTTTATATATTTTCAAGCTTTACATAAATGATGTCACCTCCTTTTCATTTTTTTTTTTTTTTTTTTTTTGAGACAGAGTCTCACTCTGTTGCCCGGGCTAGAGTGAGTGCCGTGGTGTCAGACTAGCTCACAGCAACCTCACACTCCTGGGCTCAAGCAATCCTTCTGCCTCAGCCTCCCGAGTAGCTGAGACTACAGGCATGTGCCACCATGCCCGGATAATTTTTTCTATATATATATTTTTAGCTGTCCATATAATTTCTTTCTATTTTTAGTAGAAACGGGGTCTCGCTCTTGCTCAGGCTGGTCTCGAACTCCTGAGCTCAAAACGATCTGCCCGCCTCGGCCTCCCAGAGTGCTAGGATTACAGGCGTGAACCACTGCGCCCGGCCCTTTTCATTTAATATTTGAAATACATATTTTCATTTAAATTTGAAATACATGTATATTGATAGATGTAGCTACATTTCATTCATCTTAACTGGTGTGTAGTATTTCATTACTACAATTTATCCTTTCTTCTGGATTTGGAATTTAGGCTACTTCCATGTTTTTGCTATTGTAAACTGCTGCAGTGAAACTTCTGTGCATGTGTTCTTGTGCAAATCCATGAGGGTTTCTCTCAGGCATAACTATAGTAGCGGAGCTGGTGGGCAGAGGACAGATGCACGCTGACCTCCTTACATGCTGAGACGTTGCTCCTGAAATGGTTGCAGCCATGAATGAGAATCTACTTTATTTCACTTTCTTACCATCACTTGCTAGTATGGCTTTTTAATTTTTGCTCATCTAGTGGTTGTGAATTGTATCTGAGGATTCATGACAGAAAAATGTAATCAGAGTACATTGGATGGCTCAACTGTGAACATTATTTTGCAAGATCACAATAATGTCAATCTTGAATACCATTTCAACCAAATATTATGAGAGAAATATACTGGAGGGTGAGGAGTGAAGGGGTGTGTGTGTGTGTGTGTGTGTGTGTGTGTGTGTGTGTTGGTGACCACTTAAAAGAGACTGAGTTGTAGTTTTCTATAGTAGGAAATCAATATGACAAGTTCCAAAATTGAGAAAATACATAATTATGTTATTTTTACAAGGCGGTAGTAAATATCAGAAACAAAAGAGCTAAAGACCTGAGAACGGTTGTTTGCAAGGAGCCGGACTTGCGGGTGGGGCAGGGTTCTGCTATTTCTTGTTGCAAGCCTTGCTCTTCTGTTTGACTTTGTTTTCCCTCAATTCCATGCACAATTAGGAGCAACGGGGTGGTCCATCATCAGCGCAGCCCCCAGCAGCCCGGGAGCCCCCCGCCTGCCTCTGTGCCAGCGCACCCTCATCGGGAGAGCGGGAAGCAGCAGCGGTTCCCTCACAAAGGAGCTTGGGGTGGCTGCCACTCCTCACTGCCACCAGAGCCCAAGAGCAGTGGATTCCCGGTGTCCCCACGAGCTGTGTGGTCCCTGATGAGGTACTGGGCTGGGTTTCTTGGTCCCTGCGTGTCTTCCACGTCCAGCGTCATCTGGAGGTACCTGAAGCAGTGAAGCACTGAGTCAGCTCTTTGTGGGAGCACCTTCCCCCCAAAATGTTTCCCTCCTAACCTTTCCTTTCTCTCCCTTTCTCACCCTTTCTTGCCTATATTAGATCGGATAAGAAAGGAGTAGTTAGAGGAAGCAAGTGGAAGCCCTGCTGTCTGGCCGTTTGGCTGCGGGGTGGTGAGGAAGGGGGTCTCCGAAACTTCCAGTGCCAGAAGACGGGTCGCCCCATTCTCCAGGGGAGGCGAGCACTCTGTCTCCCTGCCTGCCTCTCCCTCCCTGCTCTTTGTGTTTGATCGGAATTCATTACAGCACAAGTATGGGAGGAAACCAACCCAGGGGACCCTTCCTCTCTGAACTTTTTTTGAAGATTCAGGAAAATCTTTAGTGCTATGACTTCCTTCCTTCCTTCCGTCCTTTCTTCCTTTTTCTTTGACCTAGCCGTGAAAATTAACATGGATTTATCAGCACAAAGTGCTCACTAAATTAGGTTGCCTCTAAAATAGCTCCAGCCCTGGGCAAGTCAGAATTTAACAAATATGTGTTAGAAGATAAACTTAGGCACATTACAATTTTAGAGAGTTTATTAGAGCAGACAGTGATTAATGAATTGGGCAGCTCCAGATACAGGTGGAGTGGGCCTCTGCTGGAGGGGAGTGAGGGGAAGGCTCTTGTAGGGCGAATGCAGAAATGGAGCAGTTTGATTGGTTAAAATGTCTGGAGTGGACCGAGGAGAAGGCTCTTATAGGGCGAATGCAGAGGCAGAGCAATTTGATTGGCTACAGTGGAGCAGTAGTCTTACTTGGATCATTCCCGAGCAAAGTCCCTGGTTAGAGGTGGTTAGTGGTTTCTGAATGGTTAAGCTTAAGTTTCATTTTCCCATTTACACTGAGTTGGGTTTCTGATTGCTTCCGTGGGAACCCAGGGTGCTGGAGCAGCCTTAGCCTGATGGCCTCCCAATTATTCTAATGTATGGAAATTCCATTCATAGTATTAGCACTTTACCACTTCAGATTGCCGTTCTTATTCTTCTACATAGTCCCTTAAGGCTCCCTCATTTCCGAGTGTTTGTTTCCAGTTAGTCTCACCTTTGCCTGTTTTTTTGGATCTTACCGCATTCATTCGTTCATCAGTAAGTATCGATTGAGGGCTGAGATGTGCCAGGCATGTTCTAGAAACCAGGAGTATCCTGGTGAATAAGGAAGACCGGTGCCTTGCTCCGGTGTAGCTGTTCTTCTGGTAGAGGAAGGTAGACAATAAATAATCAACAGTGACTGCACAGTGTGCCTGCTGGGCGATGGGGAGGGATGAGTCAGCCTGGGGGAAGTCAGCCTGGTTGGTCAGGGAAGGCTCTGGAATCTTTCTGAATGAGGGGAGGAGCCAGCCCTGGGAGAATCTGGCTCAGGGTTCTAGGCTTGAGGGTGCCCAGCAGGTGGGGAGGAGAAGGGGTGAGGGCAGGGGGTGGGCAGGGCCCAGATAATGAAGGGCAGTATCTGCCGGGAAAGCACGTGTGAATCTTACTGTGAGTGCAATGGAAAGATGCTGGAGTTTTTTGTGTTTTGTTTTTTTTCTTTTTTAAGGGTACACAGATGTGATTACATTTCTTTTTAAAAATACTGACTCTGGCTTCTTTGTGGTGCCGCATGTTGGGGGTCAGTAGTGAAGAAGCGAGAAGGGTTAGGAGGCTTGTATACAGACCAGGTGAGGAAAGAAAGAGTCTTGGCTGAGAGCGCTAGGAACTGGGAGGAAGAGATGGGGTGGACTTGGGATATATTTTCAAGACAGCTCCAACAGCACTTGCTAATGTTTGGGATGAGTGTGTGAGGGAAGGGCAGAAAACAAGGATTTTCGGGTTTCTGGCCTAACCGTTGGGTGGATGGTGTCATCAGTTACTGAGCAGAAAAGCTAAGGGAGAACTAGGTTTTCTGAGGGTTGGGAGAGCGTAAAATCAGAGTGATGCATGAAATTCCTGAGGGAAAGGGAAGAGGGATAAATGATCAAAGCGGTGAGAAAATCTCGCCTTTTTTTTGTTGTTGTTGTTGTTGAGGGCCATAGAGGAAAAGAAGACAAAACAATTGGGGAAATTGTAGATTTTTTTAAGGAAGGCAAAAGAGGAGGGAAGAAAGGAGTTAAGAGAGCATTGGAGACTTTCAAGGCGGGACAGAAGTTAGACGGCTGTGTGGCTGTGGACTCCATGAGGACAGCACCATGCCCTGTTCCTGCCACCGCGTCTGGATGATAGGAGTTGCTTAAACATTTGTCAGATGAATAAAATAATGAATGGATGATAAGAAAGTATCAGAAATAAGCATACATAGAACATGCTCAGTAAATCTGGCAGTAAAGGAATGAGGAGAAAGGTTATTAACTGAAAGGATGTTTGTTTTTTTCATTTTTATTTTGTGAACATGTGTGTATGTGTATTCATAGATAAACTGTAGAGAGGAGAGAAGAGAGATGCTGGAGGAGAGGGGGATAAGATGAAATATGAATATCAGTGGTGTGCTGATAAATGTTTAATAACCAGCTTTCCCAAGAAAGGAATTCCTGATTTGTAGTGTTTGCTAATTTCCATGTAGATGGTCCCACCATAGCTGATTTCAGGCTACAAGTGTGACATCACTGCCCATGGAGTTGGGAGAGATAATGCCGTAGCCTGCCATTATGCGATTATTTCCATCAGACACATGCAATAGACAAAAAAAAAAAAAGTCTCAAGAGCATAGGTAGCAGTAGAGTGAAGTAAACTAACTTGGAAGTGATGAGCTTTGAGTATTTATTACCGTTGTTTTTAATATGATTTATTTAATTTTAAGTTTCTGTAAGTTAATTTTCAATTCTGGCTGTTTTTAATAACTGGCTTGCAAAATTCCTAAAAATTTAATAGTCAACTCTTGCAAGCCAAGCTCCAGCACACCAGTGAAGAAGGTCCTTCAGGAGGGGAAGGAAAACTTCCCAGTAGATATCTGTTATCTATCTACCGGGGACCAGGAAGGGGGCTAGCACGTCCGATATATATTATCCCAGGCAACCATCACAATATCTGTGTAGTGTAAATATTGTAATTCCCATTGCCATGAGGAAACTGAGGATCTTAGAGCTTAGTTTAAATGTTAGGGCCAAGACCAGAACCCAGGCTGTTTGATTCCTGAACCTGTGCTTTGCCCATTTACCCTGCTCTAAAGTCCAAAGTCCCAGGCGAGGACTTGGGTTTGGCTCTATGTGGAGCTGGTCTCCCTGTTGAGCTCTCAGTGGGTAGAAAGATTCTTACAGTCACCCTTGAGTCCACAAATGAGACTCCTCTTTACTTGCTTCAATATGGAATATTGGAGCTAATATAACGAGCTGCGTGCATGCTTTTGTAGGTTACTTCTTGTTTTTATACCCCCAAGCACAAGACCATTTTAGAAGTGATAATTGGAGAGCAGGAGACAGCACAGCTGGAACCAAGTCAGATTCTCATTAAGTCAACATGTTTGGGGCAAGGAATATTTTTTCCTCCTTGGAAAGGAAAGTTGTCATATAGCTTCTCTCTTTGGAAAAGAAAGGCATCATATACTTGAGTACAAATTTGATTAGTATTAAAATTATTTTTTAAAACTGTGTTTGTACTTTTGTCAGAAGGTGATCATGTAAGGCAAATAAAAGTTCAAAGAGGCAGTGTTATCCTACTTGGGATAAGAACTCTGACTCTGCAGATAGAGCCATGGCTCCATCACTTGCTTGATCCTGGACATGCCATTTTATCTCTGCGAGCCTTAGTTTTCTCATCTCTAAAAGGGGGAAATACTAGTAGCACATTACTCTCAGATTGGTTGTCAGGACTAAAACCAGCAGTACATGTAATAAGCATGTATGTCTGGCATACTGTGGCCAATCAGTACATGGCAGGCAGCAGTGTCATAAATATTAGTTTAGTGTTGTGAATATTATTACTCCTGTGTAGGTTTCTGAACACTTGGATGCATTGTGAAAATGGAGAACCTGCAGCATACAGACAGGGAATAAGTTTATGTGGGATTTTTTTTTAGCAGGGGGTCGGGGGTTCAACGTAGAGACTGTTAGCATGTATTTGTGTTGCATGTATTAGTGTGAGGCTGACAAAAATTGGGCTTAACTCTACTATTAGGGGAGATATTCTTTTCAGAAGTTACCTAAAACAGGTAAAAATTCAATCCCAGGGAAAAATCCTACTGTAAGTCATTTATTTCCTTTTTTATGTGTGACTTGTGAATGGCTTATGGGTAGACTATGTAATGAAAAACCTAGGACTAAGAGTACCCACACTGGAATCTGGTGACATTTTAGTCGATGACTGCCTTTCACTGAATTACTCCATGTGAAATGAGAAATGTTTTGTAAGTAAACATTTCCCCTCCACCCCACCATCTTCAATACATTGGATTCACGCACGCATGGACACACTTTCCCTTTCACATTAGGAAGCTCAGTGAACTCTAAATGAAATCTTATCTTCATTCCAAATATATATATATATATATAGTCATTCTTCATGTACATACTTGACTGATTTCATATTTAAATAACAGCAACCACAATAGGCGTTGAAGACAGTTCTTGACTCGATAAATTCTTGGACATTTCCTCTTTTCTCTGTTACCCTGCAGGGTCGTTATGGATCATTCATTCATTCAACAATATTTACTGAGCACCTACTATGTGCCAGGCACTATTTTTGGTGCTGGGACCATGGCAGTGAAATAAACAAAGCTTTATTGTTGTGGAGCTTAGCTAGATGATAACCATGACATTTTTATTTAAAATGAACTCATTTTCTACCTTTGGGGGTAAAACAGTGGTTAGATTTTTGCTTCAGTGGATCTTAAAAGGTTTTCTTGTAAGTACTTTGCACATTGGCATGCAAATCAAGAATCTAAAACATGTTTAAGACTACAAAACAGTTTGGCACTAAAGTGAAATTATAACATAATTAAATTCAGGGGACTAAGGGAGGCATATAAATATTTTGACCTTCAATGATGAAACTAGTAACTGATCTTTTAAGTGTCATTTTGATGCTTTATTTCTGTCGACCTTGCATTGTACTCCTTTTCCCCAAAGTAGGAAATGCTGTGCAAATTAAACTCCTGAGGTAAGATTTTGAACTTTTATGCCACATATGAGATTCTTTGAGTAGGGTAAATGTGTTTCAGATGATTATTAACAGCCTCATATCAGCTTTCAGAGAAATTTAGTGAGCTAGTGATGTGAGATTTGCAGGTGACAGAAAAAATCTGTGTTGAAAGTTTGGATTATTGGTGAATAATAACTGCCTCCTTTTCTCCACCCTCCCATATACCTTTCACATTGATTGATCTCAGATAAGCCATTTTCATTCTCATTCCCCTTCTGCCTTCAAAAATGAAATGACTGAATGAAAGAGGTGTGGGGTTAACTAATGGATCTACACTGAAAATATATCCAACAATTAAAAGTGAAATTTTCAGGTTCATATTTACTTAATACATCCCCCATCCCTCACATTAAAATCCCTTAATGAAAATACAAACCTCTATGATCAATGCATGTTAAGAACACAAAACACCTACCTCATGGAAGTAGATATGAACCAAGATCTCATTTTAAAGAGACTTTGCAAATTCTTTATTTGCTGTTAATATTTTTTCCTCCCTTTCTTTGTTTTGTTTAAAAATGACCTGGGCCACATTTTGCTATGGAATTATCTCTCTTTGATGGTACAAATACTTCAGTCTTTAGATGTAGTTTTTAGATGGCTGCATCCAGATCACTGTGACTTATCTGGGGGAGATAGTAGCATGATGGTGGTGGGCCCAAGAAAGCAATAACTTTCAGGCTAAATTATGTAATGATGCTGATCAACTAGCATAATTCAAGTTATTTATTATCAAATACCTTTATAACTCTTTACACCCATTTGGACACAATTCCAAATGGTATCTTTGTCTGATCTTTGTTCCATATGCACCCTGAGGTTTTTCATAGTTTGTCATGTTCTTTTAATTTAGTGAACTTGTCACAGCTTTTGCTAAGAGCCTGTACCGTTTGTTGTTACTGGACTGTGGGCATGCTTAGTGAATGTTAAGGCACTGGGGAAGGAGGAGGGTGGTGACTGCGGGCAGCTGTCCTCCTGTGGAAAAGGAAATAGTTTATTGGGAAGGGTGGACAAATGCTGGTGTTTTGTTATAGGAGTGGTAGAAATGGTGGGAAGGTTATTTTAAAAACTAAAAAAAGTTAAATAAAAAACCTATTTTCAAAAACAAACTGTGTCAGTGTTATGAGGCTTCTTGTTAATAATTATGAACTGTGTTTACTGGGATGATGTTGTTAGTGTACCCTTAAAGTTTGGAGGATTGATTTACCTAAGCTGTTTTCCCAAGTTTCTTTAAAGTAGCTTTTCTCAGCTGGGCACGGTGGCTCACGCCTGTAATCCTAGCACTCTGGGGTGCCGAGGCGGGTGGATCGTTTGAGCTCAGGAGTTTGAGACCAGCATGAGCAAGAGCGAGACCCTGTCTCTACTAAAAATAGAAAGAAATTAGCTGGACAACTAAAAATATATAGAAAAAATTAGCCGGGCATGGTGGCACATGCCTGTAGTCCCAGCTACTCGGGAGGCTGAGGCAGGAGGATCTCTTGAGCCCAGGAGTTTGAGGTTGCTGTGAGCTAGGCTGACGCCACGGCACTCTAGCCAGGGCAACAGAGTGAGATTCTGTCTCAAAAAAAAAAAAAAAAAAAAAAAAAGTAGCTTTTCTCAAATACGGAACTTGCCAGAAAAGTATTTTCTTTTGTGGAGAGAGAATTTGAAGAGAGGGTTTTTTGTTGTGTTTTTTTTTTTTTTGTCTTTTACCATTTCCTAACCATTAGTTGAGAGTGACGTTATTCTCTCGTAAAGCAGGAATTCAGTTCAGGAATGAGTTCATTTTGCAGCTTACTGAAATCTTCTTTGGTTTTTGTACTGAGCTCAGCACTAAAATGGATCATTTCAATAAAGTGCTTGTTGGCTTCATTCAGAAGTTAGCACCAAAAAGCTTCTTCTAAATAAATCACATGCTAAGGAGGCAAAATTCCTTTTAATTTATGGATAGCAGTTGGTAGAGTTTTTAACTGCTGGCAGTCCCTGGTTCATTCTGTTTCATCTTGATTGGGTACTGATTCTTGGCAATCTTCGATCCCCTGTGAATTGCAGTCAGTGAGTGATAAGTTCTTTCCCTTCTCAGTGCAGAGCAATCAAGCTTAGGCATCTGCTTTCCAACTGGATGCACAGGGACATATGTTGGAAGAGAACACTATCAGAATGTAGGCATTCTGGTTGGCATGCAGTTCTGTCACTGTCACAATCGGCTCTTAGAAGAGGATCTCGGGTCTCGTGCCTTTCCCTCAGCTCAGCAGGCAACACATGGAACACTGAACCTCTGGCTCATGCAGTTAAGAGGGCTGCAGCTGACTTCAGGGCCACCAGACAGCTCTCGCTCCGCTTGCAGAACATAGCTGGGGCTCTTAGGGTGTTGTAGGGAGTTTGCTGCTGATTTCTTTGCTCTTTTAGTTAATGCTGCTGTCATCCAGCTTATTTTTTTTTTCCCCTCTTTCTCTTTTTTAATGTAGCCTGCTGGAAGGTTGGGGAGTGCTTGTAATAAAAGCATTATCAGTTCATCTTAGCATTGTGCTCGGGGGATGTATAAATAATTCTTTCACAAGAACATGGTTCTACGCCAGGTAATAGATCATTGTGGTTGCTCTGAAAATTGTCCAGCACACGTTTTGATCTGGTATTATGTACTGTAGATTCAGTGTGACAGAATCTTGAAGATATGTATGTTTGAAAGAAACATTTTTTAAAAAAATTCAAAAAGAGTTGGGGGGGGGCATTTTATCCGGCAAAAGAAAAACAGAATTGTAGAAATATTAATACAAATGATTTGAAAATTCTCTTAAAATTCAGAAGCAAGCATTGTGATTGTGACTTTCGTCATGATCAACATTGTGAGGACCACTGTAGCACTTACCAATGGCCAGGGACCATATGACAAGTTTTACATAGGTTATGGTTTTCATTCTTACAAAAATAATCTCTGAGGTAGGGAAGTACATAGCAATAAAGAGCATGGACTCATACCAGAGTGCCTGGGTTCTAATTCTGCCCCACTGTTTACCAGGCACATGATCTTTTGCAAACTATTTATACTCTCTGTGTCTCAGTTTCCTCATGTGTGAAATGGCAGTAATAATAATACCTACCCCATCACGTTATTGTGAGAAACAAATGAGTTAATACATGAAAGAGCGTAAAATAGCTTCTAATTGTGGCTTTTCACGAATAGTAATGCTAGGATTTAACTCCCTTCTTGTTTTTTTTTTTAATTGCCAAAGCCAATGTGGAAGAAATATTGTTTAGAAACCTTTTTTTTAGTGCTCATCTTTTTTTTTTTTGCTATATTTATGAAGGAAATGTAGTCTTGTTTCAACTCATATATGATATTGTATATGATATTTGGTTACTTTCCCTCATTTTATGAGCTTACTGAGGGAAATAGATTATAAAAGAAAAAACATCAGTGTAACAACGATGGAAAGTCCATGAAAGTTTAGCAGGATAATAGAATGCCTGTGATAACACTTAATTCTTAACTAATGAATTCTGTCCTCATTATAAGATGTCTTAAAAGACAAGTTTAGAATTATTCTTAGTTTCTGAGACTAATGGTTGACCCTTTTTTAAAATTAAATTGTTTGATGTATTTAGAATTATCATTGAATGAAACATCACTTTGGTAAACAAATCATTGGGTTGAAAAGCAAATAAAAAAGAGTTAATTTACTGTTTTTTTTAGATAGATGACCTTATAACTGTATAGGAAGATGTGTTTCATGTTGTAGATTTATGAATTTTTAATACTATTCATATTATTCAAACCATGATCTTTATTACTTAATATATAAACTGGAAATGCATATTGATTTTGAAATCACCCTAAGCTGCAGACTCCATGAGGGGCCTGGCATTAAAGATTTTCCCTTAACGATTTAACCCATAAAAGTATTGGTAAAGTGTTTAAAGCAAACATGAGTATGAATTTCTAAGGGATGATTCATTAATATATCACAATTTGGAAAAATAAATAAATAGAACATCTGAACCCAAACAACTGGCCAGAGTTGGATAGAGGGAAGGAATAATGTTTCAGTTTTATGTTAAGAGCTAGATATACCCTAGGTACCTAATCAAAAATCAACATATTGGTTTTTGTTCCTGACAGTTAAGTCTTTATCATAGATTTTTTTTTTTATGTATTTTTCCCTTGACTTCCTTAAGTAATTTTTCTCTGTGACAGTGAAAGGAATGATGAACCATACTGCAATTATGAGGAAAAAAATGCTTTGATCAAAAAAAGTGGTCTCTTTCATTATAAAACTGCAGTTTGGGTTGTCATGCAAAGTCAGGGAGAGATTGTGCATTTATCCCCAATGCAATTTGCTTCTCCCTTTTTTCTTTGTTTCTCCCAGCTGCCAAGGACAGGTAAACCTTTTAGATAAGTGGAAATTGGGTGCCAATCTCCAGACATTTCTAAGCAGAAAATACAAGTATGATAATGGTTGATGACTGAGAGAACAGAATGTCTTGAACATTAAAACTCTCATCATTGTTCCTTTTTGCGGTTTATGAAAAACCTGAATAATAGAAAGTTGCTGATTTCTCCTTTCCTTTCCTTTCCTTTCCTCTTTCTTTCTCTTTCTTTCTTTCTTTGTTTCTTTCTCTCTCTCTCTCTTTCTTTCTTTCTCTCTTTCTTTCTTTCTTTTCTCTCTTTCTTTCGAAAATAGCTATTTCCCAGGTTGTGCTGGAGATAAAGAAATGACAGGAAGCATGGGGTAGTGCAAGAAGCCTGGCCAGTGGCCAAACTGGGTTCTGCTTAGATTCTGATTTGCTGTGGCCCTTGGGCCAGTTACTCTACCTCCCTGGATCTTGGTTTTTTTTTTTTTTTTCCATGAAATTATGCAGAGGAGACAGGCTAGAGTGGTCTCATGTCATTTGACACTCCTTTTAATGTCTGTTTTCTTCTAACTCTTATGAACTGTACTGCCACCTTTCTTATTCTTTCTCAATCACCTTACTTCTTTGGCATATGTGTAGTTGGAAATTGTGTGCGAGTTTGAGGGTTGACCTTAAAATGAGATACCATTATGAGAGGCCTTTGTAAGTGAGTGAACAGACTGTGCAGGAAATTTTTGCTAATGACATTTTGTCATTTTTCTCTTTTTCTTTTTCATGCTGGATTCTTGGTTATCTAAGTCTTTGGAACTTAGGTCAAATATACTAATGGAAAATGTCAATATTACATGTATTTTTGTCTTCAACAATCATAGATATAGTCCAAGTCGTATATTTGCAAACTGATTCCTTCCTGCTGACTCTTAAAAGGCAATTCATTGATTTATTTGATTAATACACATTTATTAAACACTATCTACAAATGTCTTAAATATCATTTGCTTACAAAAACAGAACTTAAAAAACATATTGAAGCAAATTTATTAATATATATTTATTGGAAGGGTACACAGGAACTGGCAAGGTCAAAACATTTATTTTTTTGCCTTGGAGCTTCATAGTAACGCTTTTGCTTTTTAAAAATCCATGTTGCTAGAACCCCTCCAATAAATAAATAATAAATGAATAAAATAAAAAAGAAAATGTACTTACAACTGTGTAGGAATAAAGACAAATATAATCCAGAAGAAAACAATCCATGCTGCTTTCCTTTTTCCTTCTTTTTAAAGACTGACTTGTGTTAATTTGGTGAGTGCAGGAGGTGCATCAATTCCAGTTGTAAACCACCTCCCAGTTCAATTCTCTGTAGGAGATGGGTAAGAATGACTGTGTCCTGACTACAAATTCTCAAAAAAGAGATTCCAATTGGCCCAGCAGGGATTAGCTCACATCTTGGTGGGGAAGATGTAAATAAATATAAGTAAAAGACAATTTTATAAATAAAAAGGTAATTCACTGAGGGTAGAAAGTACAATGATAGAAGTAAGTATACAGAATTATGGGAAACATAGGCAAGGTTACCTTACCCAGCCTGGGAAGCTTGGCTCAAGCTGAATTTTAATAGATGAGACAATGAATTGAAGAATGGTGGGATGGTCTCTCCAGGCAGAAAGCAGAGCCGAGCAAAGGCACAGAGGTATGCAACTGCAAAGTGTGTGTGTGCGTGTACGAGCGCATGCAACTATAAGCAGCTCAGGACATGAGCAGTGGGAGTTGAGACTGAGGAGGTAGGGAGGGCTCCTGTCATGGAGGAACTGGGGAGCGATGATGCCAAGGCATTTTGACTCCTGTAGAGGAGGGGCAACAGTGCAGTGGCATGATCATCTGAACGAGATTCCTATGTAGGAAAGTCTGACCCTGAGGTCAGGTGGAACATATTACTTACGTTGTGGAGATAAGAAAATCCAAACCATTTAATATTGTTATATTTTTGAGAATGACAAAACAGTACTTTAGAGATTTTTATCATAATTGAATTCTCCATTTTTGTGAAAGCATAATATTGTATGTTGATTAAGATTGTCTGTTATATAAAAGTTTACCGATTTTGTAGTTATATAATTGGTCATTTTCATATTTAAGAATTTTCATATTTAAGAGAAGGTAACAGGAGACTTGAGGGTGCATTTGTGAAATTAGCTCAAAATGAAGAGAAACCTTTAAAACCTGTTAATTGGTTTAAGCTTTCTCCATTGATGACTGTTTTCCCCAAACAGAAAGTAATGGGAACTTCATGGTGTTGATGATCCATTCCTATTATTCACTCATTTTGCTGAATTTATAATTTTGATTTCCGGTTTCTGATTAAAATCATCATTTCTTCTTATGTGTGTGTGTCCAAACAGCTGTTGTGTTTTGTATTAGGGCAGATAATTGTCTTTCTACTTGGCAAAGAAAATGAGCAGATGGAAAGCAAATATCTTTTTCTGGCTTGATCGATTGGAAGCACTGCAACCTAATATTGACTGCTTTTTCCTAAGTGATGTAGCAAGTGCAGCTCAACGTCAGATTGTAGCTATTAACTGCCAAGAATTCACTTTGGCCAAGATAAATTCTGACCAAGTCTGTATGTCAGACTCTTAGTTTTGGAGCTTGAATAGTAAGAAACAAAGTTTAGTATTTGCATAAAGAAATAGTATTTTGACTTAAAGGGGTCTATTGAAATAATTTTACCCAAAAGTGATTCTAAACTTTCCTTCCTTGTTTACATTTAATGATGATGGAGCAATGGCATGCTCTGTGGTTAGGTGTGTGGATCCTGGAGTAACACAAAGTAGGTGTAAGTCCGAGATTTCTCATTAAGTAGTAGTAAAAACTTGGATTAACTGATTTCCAGAGCTATAAAATAGGAATAATTAGTAATAACTATTATAAATGACATGAAGCATGTAAACAGTTTAGCCATCTTTCCCAGATCTAGGAAAAATAATTCTATACTTCATATGGAACCAGAGAAGACTCCGTATAGCAAAAGCAATCTTAAGCCAAAAGAACAAATTGGGAGGCATCAATTTACCAGACTTCAAGCTATACTACAAGGCTATAGTAACTAAAACAGCAGGATACTGGCACAAGAACAGAGACATAGACCAATGGAACCGGACTGAGAACCCACATGTGAAAGTATCCTCACATAGCCATCTAATCTTTGACAAAGCAGACAAAAACATATACTGGGAAAAATAATCCTTATTCAATAAATGGTGCTGGGAAAATTGGATAGCCACATGTAGAAGACTGAAACAGGATCCACACCTCTCACCTCTCACAAAAATCAATTCACGGTGGATAACAGACTTAAACCTAAGGCATGAAACTATAAGAATTCTAGAAGAAAATGTTGGAAAAACTCTTATAGACATTGGCCTAGGCAAAGACTTTATGAAAAAAAACCCAAAGGCAATCACAGCAACAACAAAAATAAATAAATGGGACCTGATCAACTTACAAAGCTTCTGCACAGCCAAGGAAACTATCACAGGAGCAAACAGACAACCTACAGAATGGGAGAAAATATTTGCATGCTACACATCTGATGAAGGGCTGATAACTAAAATCTACCTAGAGCTCAGGAAAATCAGCAAGAAAAAATCAAACAACCCTATCAAAAAGTGGGCAAAGGACATGAACAAAAACTTTTCAAAAGAAGATAGACTAATGGCTAACAAACATATGAAAAAATGCTCAATATCTTTCATCATCAGGGAAATGCAAATCAAAGCCACAATGAGATATCACTTAACTCCAGTGAGAATGGCCTTTATCAAAAAGTCCCAAAACAATAAATGTTGGCGTGGATTCAGAGAGACAGGAATACTCATACACTGCTGGTGGGACTGCAAACTAGTACAACCTCTGTGGAAAGTAATATGGAGATAACCTCAAAGAGCTATAAGTAGAACTACCATTTGATCCAGCAATCCCATCACTGGGCATCTACCTAAAGGAACAAAAGACATTCTATAAAAAAGGCATCTGCAGTAGAATGTTTATAGCAGCCTAATTCACAATTGCAAAGATGTGGAAACAACCCAAGTGTCTATCAATACAGGAGTGGATTAATAAAATGTGGTGTATGTATACCATGGAGTTCTACTCAGCCACAAAAAACAATGGTGATCTAGCACCCCTTGTATTATCCTGGATAGAGCTGGAGCCCATTCTACTAAGTGAAGTACCCCAAGAATGGAAAAACAAGCACCACATGTACTCACCATCAACTTGGTATTAACTGATCAACACTTATGTGCACATGTAGTAGTAACATTCATTGGATGTCAGACAGGTGTGAGGGGGCAGGGAGGGGATGGGTATATTCACACCTAATGGGTGCGGTGCTCACCGTCTGGGGGATGGGCCTGCTTGTGAAGCTCTGACTCAGGTGGGGCAAAGGCAATATATGTAACCTAAACATTGGTACCCCTGTAATATGCTAAAATTAAAAAAGTAAATTAAATTAAAAAAAGAGTTTAGTACAGGGCCCAGTACAACACAAGAACCTGATTAACATTTACTAGTATACATGAATCTGAAGATATCCAGTCTTTCTAGAGTTGAGGAAGGAGGAGGGTGGAGAAGCTGCCTGTTTTATATATGCATGGTGGTACTTCCCCATATCTTGAGAGTTTTGGCTTAATTATTCATTATCTCTTTCCCATTGGGAGGGAAAAGGGAGCCAATATGAATGCCTATTACAAGCCAGGAGATAGGCATGGTTCAGCTCGTTCAACTGTCACCATGTCCTCGGGAAGTAGTTCTTCCCACCACATTTACACACGGGAAAGGAAAGGCAAGGCTCAGGAGGTTACATGACTTGCACAGCATTACACAGCTGGAAAGTGGAAGAGCCAGGATTTGAACCCACATCCATCTGATTTCACTATCTAGGCTATCCCAGGATGTCAAGGTCAAGCCCTTATGGTGTTTTCTGGAGAGATTTTCAAGTGCCTTCTATTAATAGAAAGAACTGTTAGGGAAAGCAGAAGTCTCCTAGGAGCAGGAATCTGTTCCCCCTCTTCCCTGCGTCTGGAGGGGCCCAGGTGTCTTTCTCCCACTTTACGTGTTGGGTGCTCGTGCTCTACCTGGCTCGTAGCCATGGCGTCATCATGCTGGAGAGAAGTAGAATTTCTCTCTTCAGAGCACCCCGCTCAGCACTTTTCAGAAAGCATTCTTCATCTTAACGTGAAACGCTGGGTGGGATGTGTCACATTTCATCTGTGAGAAGTCTTTAAACACAATTCTACAAAGCTGTCTGGCGCGGCAGCGAGCTAGCTGTTCAGTGATGGATGCGGTCCTGGGCCCCGATCGTTCTGTCTGCTGAGTGTTATGTTGGATGGCTGTGCTGCTCTGCGGTAGTGCCTCTTTATGTGTGATACTTCTCAGAGATGGATTGCATGCACGTGTGCACGTGTGCGTGTGTGAATGTTGCTTTGTGGGCATTTCACAGTTAATGCCCGTCTGTGCAAGCATTGGCTGTGGGCGTGCCAAAGCAGGCTTTCACTGTGGCCATCGTGGTGCACTAGTGAGTCACTAGTTTTTATTTTAATTTTTTGGAGAGGCAATTTAAATAAGGAAAAGGTTGCCTTTCTTTTTTTCTTCTTTTTTGGTCTGAGAAATTTAAAATATTCAGGGCAGTATGAAAAATAATATAAGAAACATGTATATTCCTATTTAGTCATATTTTTTCTTTCCCTAAGGAACATAACAGTTCCCTCTAGGTAAAGTCTACCTTAACATTATCTTTGGTCTTATTCCCTTTGCTGTCTTCTCAGGGTCAGTGACTGTCCTGCGTTTTCTACATAGGGACTGCTTTCTGAGACAGTAACTGACTCACGTAAATTATGCATCACCCTCTGGTAATCTGGTCATACAGTTGACTTCCACTTAGAGAATGGATTGGAACATCTGCATGGCCAGGAAGAAAACGTACCCATGGGAATCCTCAGGTTTCACCTTGTCTTGAGCTCCTAACCTATAGGCTGTAGTAGACCTGGGCAGAATCTTTGAATCTGGAATAATGCAGAGAGATGTAATCTGGGAAAGCCCTAAATTACATGAGGCTGACTTAGAGATTTATCTTTTTTCCTCCTACTTTCTTGTCACCTGCAACAACACCTGCTGCACAGCTGATGCTCAACTGGGGATAGGTGGATGTACCTTTCCTGACCTCCCGGTCCTGAAGCCCCATCTGAGCCTACAGGATGGTTAGCAATACTCAACTCACATTACGAATGTGCAGCCGAGTTATAATAAGTGCAATAGACTTTCTTCTGTAGTTATTGCTCTTTATGCTGGAGTGTTTGTGAAATGCCATTGCTTCAGTGAGTATGCTTTCACAAGTATTTATTAAACACCTACTAAATGATAAGGTAATAATTCTTTTATTGGATATAATCCTGAATTCCAATAAACAATCCTCCGGAGTATTTTGAGCATAATTAGTAATAATAGCCAACGTTTATTGAGTAATTACTGTGTTCACACACAGTGTTAAGCACTTTACATATATTAATTCACTTAATCCTCACAACAGATCTATGTGTTTGGTGCCATTATTGTCCACATTTTACACATTCAATAACGGAGCCACAGGGAGGATAAATAACTTGCACTGGAACAATGTGGCTAATAACAGAGAACCTGGAAATCACATCCCACAGCCTGGTTCCTGCGTCTTTGCTCCTAAAACCAATTCACTATATTTTTTCTCTGCAAAGAGAAAGCTGGTTTTGGTGGGAAATCTCCTAACTTCGAAAAGTGATCAGATTGTCATTTTAAGGATAGCACCTACTTGAAGAACGCTGAGGGTTCTGTGCCTTCGTGAGGGTCCAGCCTTCAGATTGGGAGCTGCTGTTTTCTTCTGTCATGGGCTTTACCTCTGCTCACCTGATCTATGTTCAGCTGAGTTCTGGGGTTGAATCAGAACACGGTTGGCATATGATTGATTATTTAACCATTAGATATTTTTAAGTAGAGTGGGAGAGGCCAATGCTTATGACAGAAGCCAAATACTGTCGGGAAGCACAGTTCACACAAACAGATCCACCAAATGATGTTCTGTTTCCATGGAGTTGGAATAGCCACAGAGGTCCCAGGTAATCACCTTAATCACAGGACAGCTTTAAGTGGCAATAGATAGATACCTTGAGGCTGAAAGAGTCACGCCTCCTGGAAATATCTACCATAACAGCTTCTGTTCTAAAAAGCAAAAGAAGAAAATAAAAACTCCAAATAACCAATTACTGAAATGAAAGCAAAGTTATAATAAGTTATGAAAAATGAGGTTTGTGAAAAATTACTAGTGGCAGCCCAGTGTGAAAAGCATGGAAGATGTGGTATATTCTTAAAGTCTTTTGCTCAGGTATTTTTATAACGTGATTCTATATATATACATATTCCCATTTGCTTTGTAGAACTGTCAAGATAACTTATGATCTTCTGGCTTATTGGCACGGGTTACCCATCTGCTTACTGCGGCAGCCCAGAAGAAGGGCATGCCAAATGTCAGGAAATGCAGGGAGAAGGACTGGTATCCTGGGAAGGGATTAGAGGTTCACCCATATGAGAAGTTCTTGCATTTCCTAGAACCCAAATGAAAAATATCAGAGCATGCCAGTCATTCTTCAGGTTAATGAAGGCGTGTGGCCTTTATTAGAGACTGGCAAACTCAGCAGGGTACTTCAGAAGAAATAAATTTTCCCTGAGCTATCACACTTGTACTTTCCTGAAGTTTAAGAGACACATGGAAATGTAAGAAGACAAAAGGCAGTATTGGATTAGGAAGGAAGAAATCATGGTTTAAATAGTTACCTTTTGTCTGCTCAGTGAGAAAGCAGATGTACCAACATATATTCTAGGACACATTCTGTACCTTGGCAAAGTAAAAGAGAACAGGGGATTATTACATTGTGAAAAGGAACAAGAAGTAATATCAGAAGCAAGTTATTTTTGCCAGTTAAGTCTTGGATGTATGTCTTCAAAGAAAAACAAATAAAGAACTTAAAGTGAAGTATATTAATGTGCAGTGGAAACTGCAATGAAGAAAAAAGTGGCCTTGTGGTTGTCAAAGCAAAGATAGGGAAGCTTCCCAAGTAAAACAATAGAGTGAGCGGAGCAATATTGAAACAGGTGAAGAAAAGAACATGATGTGTTGAGTTCAGACAAACTATGGATGGCAAAGAAATGGACAGAAAGTCTGATGAGCGAATAGAGAAGTAGCTCATAAGAGACTCAAGCTCACACAAATGCATAAAGCCAACCTGATTGCAAATTTTGTCAGGTTGCAGCTAGGGCAGCAACAAGGCAGAATGTGTTCAGAAAATAGAAATGTTAATTCTAGAAGGGATTCTGGAGACCTGAGTGTGGTGAACAGCTGCGACCTTAGCCTGAGTCTTGTAGCCTGCCTGTGCCACTGAAATGGCTGTCAGTTCTTTGGTGTGAGGGATTTAAAAATGTGATAATAAGTAAACAACTTCCTAGAAGATATTAAGGATTTTATTTTGATTATGCCTTTATGTCAACCAAAGGCGTTCTTATGGGTGAGTCATTGAGGTCAGGGAGGGCCTGGGCCTGGGGGAGCTGACACTCACCATGCACTTACCCTCGGGGTGCTGAGCAGGTGGGGAAGGAGAGGACGGTGCAGAGTCCGTGGAATCAGACTGCCGAGCTCCACTGTAGCTCTGCCACCCATGCCACCTGTCACTCAGCAAGTCACTTAACCTTCTAAACCTCAGTTTCCTCATATATAAAATGATACTAGTACAGCATCTCTCTTACAGAGTTGTTATGAAGATTAAACTAGATCATACACAGTGCCTAGCATTCTGTGTTCCACATTTACATGTGGGAAAATTGAGCTCTGAGAAAATAACTTGCTAAGACGAACACATGAAGTCAGTACTTGAATCCAGGTCTTTCTTGACCCAAGTCCATGCTCACTGTACTGTGAAGTTCGGCATATGGAAGAGAAGGTGCTGGAGCATTATTGGGAGTACAGCTGAGTACAGAGGGGAGAGGCTGGTTCTGGAGGCCCCCAGTGTGATGGGACGATGAGGCTGGGCAAGAGGAGACCAGGCCAAATCTGTGTGGTCGGACTGACTGCAAACTGCATTGAGAAGCTGCATGGAGGGGCTGCAGGAAGAGTGGCCTCCTCCCTCCCAGCAGGGTGATGGGCTCTGTTTGCCAGGAGAGTGACTTGTCATGTCACTCTGCACCAAGTTCCTTTTAATGGTGATAGAAGCCCCTCAATGTGGCTGATAATAAGGGCAAACTTAAAAAAAAAGTTTTTATCCCTCGATATGTGCTAATTACTCTAAGTGTTTTATTATATAATCCTTAAAGAATCTCTTTGGGAAAGGTACTGATATTATCAACATTTTATGGATGTGGAAGACCAGGCTGGGAGGCAGCCGGACCAGATCTAGAATAGGATTTGTCCGGCCTTGGAGGCAATCTCAGAACTGTGCCCCTACAGTGTCTTTGTCTGGGTGTTTGTAGACGGACTGGCTTAGAGCCCATCTGTTTATCCTCATCTCCCAGTGCTTCCCTACTGGAAGGGGAAATGGCTCTCCTCACTTCCACTGACATATACCTCGTGTTTCTGGTTGCCATGGTTTCCTTTCTTGCCACCCAGCTCTCTACTTTCACCTTTTCCACTCCCTCGGTAATTTCTTCCTTTCTAAAGCCAGTTCTTCGAACACTCTTTCCTGAGCACCCAGCCTAGTCTGGTTTCCCCTCTCCTAAGGCCTTTGCATTCGGTATTGCTTTACTGATTTTGCAATTATCATTTGCTACCATGTATTTGTAATCTTTATCATGTGTGCCCTTTTCAAAAAGATTTTGATGTGTTTATGGTGTGTCTTTTTTTAAATCCCAACAGTGCTTAATACTATATCTTGCACACAATTTATAATGTGTAAATATTCTTCAGTTGACTATTGAATATTCCAGGATAAGAATATTCTGATCAAAAGAAATAATCATAATACCTATCTTAGTTTATAGGAATTAAAATAAAGTTGCTTGGATGTTGTAGTAGAGAAAAAGGAGTAGCAGAAAAAGACAGTAGCCAAGAAAAACTGTATCATAATGGAAAGAATATACTGGAACCACATGGGAATTGATATTCTAGTTTGGAAGAATTAGGTCAGTTGTGTGCCAGAAATCTTTAAATGTGTAACAGAATGTGATAACTGCAATGACTGGAAAAATCTGTGAACATTTGGATAGCCATATACTATCATTTCATTTCCCTTTTTTTTGTATTTAAATGGATCCAAAGCATGAACATTTTTTATGTATTGATATTCCTTGGTTATCTGACTTCATTCAAGTAAATGATAGAAAATAAAATGAATTTTAATTTCAGAGACTTTAGTACGTTTTTTATAGTACTTTAAAAGAGCAGGCAGTTCTTGAGCAGTGTTTTTTTCTTTGAAGAGCTTAAAGTTACTGTGCACTGTTTTGCTATTATGTTGTTTAAAAATCCACTTGGCTAGACTTTTAAACTGTTATTTCAGCCCACTTCTTTGCTGAATTAAATTCTCTTTCAGTAAGAACTAGAGTTCACTAACTGAAAACTGCAGAAAATGGATTTTCATTAATTTGACTTTATTCCTAAATGGTCATTCCCTCCTTCAAATTCCAATTCATGATGTTCCTCAAGCACAGGTAGAATCCATTCCTGTTCAATTTAGTGTTAATAGAATGGTCCTTTTAGGAGGATCTACTATATACCTACTGTACCTTGCATAAAACAGGAATTTAAAAAACTCATGCTTAATATTAACAAATACTAATAAGAATACCAACAATGTGAAGGCCTGTTTTCACCTTTTGAACAAATTCGGAGTGGAATTTCTCATTATGATTCCTCCCCTTTTTATACCTCAAATGAATTAGCACTATGTTGACCATTAAGATTTTGGAAACTAAGAACCATTATTACTTGGTTTGCTGGATTTTATTCTAATTGGCAGCAGCTGAGGAAAGAGCAGGTGAAAACCTACGTTGGTCTCAGGAAATAATTAAATCTTTGTGGTGCTAATAGCCACCATCCTCTACTGCAGATGGCAACATGGTCATCCTCTGGTGATCCTTGAGGATGGTTCTAAATGTAGAATCTCTGCTTGCCTGCAGTAAATCCGACTTTCGGAGATGGAAGAGTGGGAGAAAAGGATCAATAGCATTTCCTGGTCTCTAGGCATGGATATTACTTTGATGAAATTTTCAAGCAGATGTGGAAAGACGATTTTGCAAAGCCTCAAGCTCAGAATTTTAAGTGACACATACTACTTATAAGACGCTTAGCTTAATCCATCTGCCTCCTAAGAAGTGTGGCTGTTTTCCAAGAAATTCATTTTTTAAAAAAAGCACTAGCCGGGATATTTGTGTGCGTGTGTGTATGTGTGTGTGTGCACGCGCGTGTTTCGGCAGATGGTGGGATTCTGCTGCACACAGTGGTTTGATCTGTTGGAAAAGCCACAAAACTGACCTTCCTGTGTTTATCTTTAGAATCTCACTTTCTCAGGTAAAATATTTTCGTAGTCCTTGATTTTATTCAATAAGAATGCGTAGATTTGGATTCAAATCCGTATAGTGCTTGTTTTAACTGTGCCCTTCCCTGAGGCTCGGAGTCACTTGTGTGGCATGTTCCCTGCCCTGCCTCAGTTCTTGCTGGCTGTCTGCTACATGTAATCAGCAGGCCCTTGCTGTACCCTGTAGCAAGCACGTTTGATCCAGCATTGAGGAAAAGTTTTAATGAGAAGGGGAAATTATATTTATCCCTTTAGAAGGGCGTCTGCTCTGTGCCAGACACAGCGTTAAGTCCAGAATATGAATTCCACGAGTACAGGGACTTTGTCGCTTTTACTTTACCTTTGTGTCCTCGGTACCTAGAATAGTATTTGGCACATAGCACCCATGCAAGGAAACATTTCATGGATGAATGGAAGGATTCATAGTGAGTCACAAGAGGACAGAGCTAGCATATTCAAATTAGGATCATTGGAGGAGGGTTATTGACAGAGGGACTGTTTCTACAGGTGAGGGCAGTCACCCCAGGCCAGTGTCAGCAGAGGAGCTGTTATCACCCATAACCTGGGAAGAGAGAGTCTGGCAAGGAGAGGTCACCTTGTAGAGGAACCTTTGGTCCAGCCACCAGCCAGCCTGAAGAGACCTGGCAGGAAGGGAGTCTGCAATACATGCCCAGATCTCCTGTTCCTCCTGTCCTCTGCTCTCTGGCCAGGGTCCCCATGGTGAATGAAGCTGGAAGCTAGAGTGCAGGGCAGCTCATTGGTGTAGCCCGCACAGACCAGCATTCGGATAAGGAACAGAGTGCAGAGTGCATCTGGAGTGCAAACAGGAAAGATCTTAATACACAGAAGGAATTCTGTGCCACTAAAAAGCTCCCAATCTAGCAGGGAGACAGAGGAGTAAGCAGGCATTCTGGCATAATTTGAACAATACTTAAAAATTATTGAGAACCCTCACAAGGACCCCATGAGATAGGTTCTTGCAATGATTTTACAGATGGAAACCGAGAGACAGAGTTTAAGGCATTTGCCTGGGTCATGTAGCTGGTAAGTGAAGGAGTTGAGATTTGAACCCAGGGAGTTTGTCTCCAGCGTCTGCTCTGCTGGATTGGGAGGGTTGACCTGTGGCGTAGGGCAGTGCTTTTTAAACCTTCATGTGCTGGGAATCTTCTGGGGCTTTTGTTTCAAAATACTTCCTGGTTCCCTTGGCTCGAGATGGGTCTGCGAGTCAGCGAGCGTTTCTACCAGACACTGCTCACCTGCCTGGTGTGGCCAGGGACAGAGGACTCGGAGCTAGAAAGTGGGGTCTGTGACCTGAGGATAAGACTCAGGGAGCCCAATGCAATGAATCTCTTTGCCATTCCTTTCCCTGATGCGTGAAATGAGCAGGTTGGGTGGTTTTTAAGGTCCGTTCAAGCTTGTAAAACCCTACGCTCCCTGACTTGGGACATGTGGGAGGCTCTGTGTAGGTGTCACTGTTGGCACTTCCTGGCCATGACTGTCCAGGAGGCTCCAGAGAGGGAAACTGGTGTGCGCAGCCTCCTCCTTCCCACAAGCTGAATTCACATCACAGCTCTTGATGAGCTTCTGGACCAACAGGGTCTGCTCTGTTGTCAGCTGTTTCCTTCCGAGTCTGAGGCATCTCCCAGCGTCTGGCTCCGCTCCCTTCTGCCTCATGGATTCTCACTCCCTGTCGCAGCTGATTAGGGCGCTGGCTCTAACAGTGGAGCCTGATGCTTAAGGTACCACGTTGTGTCATTTATTTTGCACGCTGTAATTTCAGCCAAAAGTTGTAATATTGCTATGTATCTTAATAAAGCTCCTTCTTTTCAAAGGCTTTCTACTTTTGAACATACAGAAAATACTTAATGTTGTGTGGCCAGTCAGTGCTTTGTGTGTGTAAAGCCACTATTCTCAAATTCTCTCTGTGCAATAGCTGGAGAATGCCCTTGCTGCCGTGAGTGCCTGTGAATGGAGAGGGGTCAACCCTCTTACTATTGTACTTACCACTTCACATTCAAAACAAATTTCAGGGTTTTGGTCCCCCAAGTTCCCAAGCTGTTCCCCTGTGAGTCAGAGCTCCTGTATCACTGTAATCCATAGCTGTATATACAATATGCAAAATCCCAGACGTTGTGTTTGAAAAAATTAGTCTGGGATCCCAATACTAAGCTTCTTTTTCTTCCTTTGGCTTTGTTCAAGCAGTGCTATAACACAGGCTCAATAAATCACACATCAAATCTTTCCAGATGCAGAGCTCCTGCGACATCATATGTTATGGTTTTCTTGCTGTATTTTGACATTTGGGGCTATTTAATTGCATTTGATGATGCTCTCAGTGTAATCAGCACAGAGCAACCACAGTGCCTCCTGGAAGGTTGTAGAGAAGGTTGTTTGCTGTCCTGCTTCCCTGGTTCCATAATTTATTATCTCTTTACTACATCTAGTGCTCCTTATAAGTTGTGTATGTATTTGGAAGGGACCATCTTTTATCTGTACATTTAATTTCCTTTATATTTAATTTTTAAATTTTAAGTATTATTGGTACATAATAGTTGTATATCTTTAGGGTACATGGGATGTTTTGATACAGGCATATGATGTGAATTAATCAAATCACAGTAATTGGGGTATCCATCACTTTAGGCGTTTAACATTTCTTTGCATTAGGAAAGAAATGTTCCGATTGTACTCTTTTAGTTATTTTAAAGAATACCCTAACTTGTTGTTGATTATAGTCACTTTGTTGTGCTATCAAATATTGTTCATTCTATCTGTCTAACTATATTTGTGTACCTATTAACCATCTGCTTTTATCCCTCCTTCCCTGCTACCCTTCCCAGCCTCTGGTAGCCATCATTGTACTCTTTGTCTCCATGAGATCATTTTAATATTTAGCTCCTGCGTATTTCTGAGAACATGAGAGATTTGTCTTTCTGTGCTTGGCTTATTTCACTTAACATAATGTTCTTCAGTTCCGTCCGTGCTGTTGTAAATGTCAGGATTTCATTCTTTTTTTGTGGCTATATAATATTCCATTGTGTATATGTACCACAATTTCTTTATCCATTCATGCATTGGTGAACACTTAGGTTGATTCCAAATCTTGCCTATTTGTGAATAGTGCTGCAATAAACATAGGATTGCAGATATCTTTTTGATATACCGAATTCCGCTCCTTTGGATATATACTCAGCAGTGGGATTGCTGGGTCATATGGTAGTTCTATTTTCAGTTTTTTGACGACCCTCCATACTGTTCTCTATAGTAGTTGCACTAATTCATGTTCCCACCAACAGTGTACAAGGTTTCCCCTTTCTCCACATCCTCACCAGCATTCATTATTGCCTTTTTGATAAAATCCATTTTATTAAAAGCTGGGGTGAGATGAGATCTCATTGTAATATTGAATTACATTTCGCTGATGACTAATGATGTTGAGCATTTTTTTCATGTACCTATTGGCCATTTGTATGTCTTCTTTTGAGAAATGTCTATTTTGATCCTTTGCCCGTTTTTTAATCTGATTATTTGATTTTTTCCTATTGAGTTGTTGGAGCTCCTTATATATTCTAGTTATTAGTCCATTGTCAAGACGAGTAGTTTGCAAATATTTTCTCCCATTCTGCGGGCTGTCTCTTTACTTTGTTGATTGTTTCCTTTGCTGTGTAACCAAAATAGCATGGTCACTACAGCTCTGTAGTATAAATTGAAGTCAGGTAATGTGATTCCATTCAGCCACTCTTTGTCTTTTGATTGGAGAGTTTAGTCCATTCACATTCAACGTTATTGATCAGTAAGGAATTATTACCACCATGTTGTTATTTGATTTCTGGTTGTTTTGTGGTCCTTTCTTTCTTATTTCCTTCCTGTCTTCCTTTGTTAAAAGTGATTTTCTCTGATAGAGTGTTTTAATTTCATGCTTATTTTTATTTTTTGTATCTGTTGTAGGTTTTTGTGATTTGAGGTTACCATGAGGCTTGCAAAAAACATTTTAGAGCCCATTATTTTAAACATGTGACAACTCTGCTTACAAACAAACAAACAGAGAAATTTAACAGAAATTCTACTTTTTAACTTCAGACCCCTTCCACTTTTTAACATTTTTTGTTTCCGCTGATATCTTTTTATACTATCTATCTTCCGAGAAGTTGTTGTGGTTATTTTTGATAGGTTTGTCTTTCCATCTTCCTATGGAAGATATACATGGTTTATGCACCACAATTATAGCAATAGAGTATTCTGTATTTGTGTACTTACTGTTATCAGTGAGTTTTATACCTTTAGATGATTTCTTATTGTTCATTAATGTCCTTTTCTTTCAGATTGAAAAACTCCTTTTAGCATTTCTTATAGGACAAGTCAGGTGTTGATGAAATCCCTCAGCTTTTGTTTGTCTGGAAGAGTCCTTATAGTTCCTTCATGTTTGAAGGATATTTTTGCAGGATATGGTATTCTAGGGTTAAGGATTTTTCCTTCAGCACTTTGTATATGTCATGCCACTCTCTCTTTACCTGCAAGGTTTCCACTGAGAAGTCTGCTTCCAGATGTATCAAAGCTCCTTTATATGTTATTTTTTCCTTTTCTTCTTGCTTCCCTTAGGACCTTTTCTTTATCCATGACCTTTGGGAGCTTGATTATTAAATGCCTTGAGGTAGCCTTGTTTGGATTAAATCTACGTGATAGTCTATGACCTTCCTATACCTGAATATTGATCTTTTTCTCTAGGTTTGGAGACTTTTCTCTTGTTATTTCTTTTCTCTCTCTCTTTCTTTCTTTCTTTCTTTTTTTTTTTTTTTTTGAGACAGAGTCTCACTCTGTCACCCTGAGTAGAGTGCATTGGCATCATCATAGCTCACTACAACCTCAAATTCCAAGACTCGAGTGATCCTCTTGCTTCAGCCTCCCGAGTAGCTGGGACTACATGCCCGTGCCAGGACACCTAGCTAATTTTTCTATTTTTAGTAGAGATGGAGTCTTGCTCTTGCTCAGGCTGGTCTCAAACTCCTGAGCTCAAGGGATCCTCCCACCTCTATCTCCTGGAGTGCTAGGATTTATAGGCATGAGCCACTATTTCTTTGAATAAACTTACTACTCCCATCTCTCTCTTATTTCCTCATTAAAGCCAATAACTCTTAGATTTTCCCTTTTGAGGCAATTTTCTAGAGGTTGTAAGAATGCTTTGTTCTTATTTATTCTTTTTTCTCTTCTGTGTATTTTCAAATAGCCTGTCTTCAAGCTCACTAATTCTTTCTTCTGCTTGGTCAGTTCTCCTGTTGAGAGACTCTGGTGCACTTCTCAGTTTGTCAGTTGAATTCTTAAGCTCTAAAATTTCTGCTTGATTTTTTAAAAGTTATTTCAATCTCTTTGTTCAATTCTCTGATAGGCTTCTGAATTTCTTTTCTGTGTTGTCTTAAAGTTCACTGATATTCTTCAGGACAGCTATTTTGAATTCTTTTTCTGAAAGGTCACCTATTTCCATCGCCGCAGGATTGGTCACTGGTACTTTATTTAGTTAGTATGGTGAATTAATCTTCCTGGATATTCTTGATGTTTGTGGATGTTCGTCAGTGTCTGACCATTGAAGAGTTAGGTATTTAATTTTCGCAGTCTGGTCTTGTTTCAGCCTGTCCTTTTTGAGAAGGCTTTCCAAATAGTCAAAGGGAATTGAGTGCTGTGATCTAAGTCTTTGGTCACAGCAGCCCTGTCAGCACTGAGTGTGCCCCAAGCCCAATAATGCTGTGACCCTTGCAGATTCTTGCTGGTGCTGCATTGGTGGACTTGGTTTAAGATACAGGAGAATTGCCTGGATTACCAGGAAAATTCTCCCACTCTCTTCCCTCACTCTCTGTGCTGGGCTGCTGGAGTTGGGGGAGGAGTGATGAGGGCCTTCCCTCATGGCCATCAGGTCCAGGTCACAGCGGAAGCCGTCCTAGTCTCACCCAAAGCCAGTAGTGACTGTTGCCTGGCTACCTCTGATGTTTATTCAAAGCCCAAGGGTTCTTTAGTCAGCAGGTGGTGAATCCTGCCAGAACTGAGTCCTTCTCTTCAAGGTAGCATGTTTCTTTCTGGCCCAGGGTGGGTGCAATAAATGCCATCCAGGAACTAAGGCCTGGACTTGGGGCTTCAGGAGTCTGCTTGGTACTTCATTTTACTGTGGCTGAGCTGGTACCCAAATTGCAAAACAAAGTCCTCTTGAGTTCCTCCCTCGCCTTTCCCCAAGATTAAGAAGACTCTCCCTGAGCCACACTGCCTGTAGTTGGGGAAGGGGTCGTACAGGCACTGGCTTGGTCAGAGCTGCTGGTGTCTCACTGGGTCAGTGTGCACCCCAAGTCCACTTGCTCTGAGGCAGCACAGCTGCAGGAATTGCCCAAGGACTGCAGCCTTTGTGGCCTGACTCTCTTACGTATTTAGTCCAGACCCCAGGCTGCTTTTTGTCAGCCAGTGGGGGGGCTAAGTTGAAACAGGGTGGAGTATTTCTCTCTGGCTGGGCTGATCAAAATGCTCCTTCTGTGGGCACTGGAAGAATTCTGCCCTGTGCTGTGTTCCCCTGTGCCAGGCAGCCCTGAGTTTTAATGCAAAGCTCCACAATCATTTCTATCTAACTCCTCTGGGCACTGATTGTCTTTCCACCAGACGTGCTGGGATGGGGGAGGAGTGGTGTAGGCAATGCAAGATTGTGTTTTCTGTCTTCTTCAGTGCCTCTTTCCTTGATATAATGTTAACACCAGATAGTGTGATCACTCACCTAATTTTTGGTTCTTTTGAAGGAACTTGCTTGTGTGGACAGTGTCGAATTTGGTATTTGTGCAGAGGGACGATTGCTGGAGGTTTCTCTTTGGCCATGTTGCTCTGCCCCCCATTCCCATGTTATTTCTTAATCTAACCAAGTCTTTATAACTTTAAAGTAATCTCTATATTGAGGGTATTGCCTTACTTGGTTTTCTATTTTTTCTGGTCTGTTCTCAGAGATGTTTTTATTATGTACTGTTGATACCTTGAGTGTTCCTGTTGTGGCTAGAAAGCACCATGTTGCTATATGGCCAGTGTTCAACCAGGAATGAAATTTTTGGATTGTTAAAAAATAAGAGGAGCAATAGTGTCAGATGGTGCTAGAAAGCTTCAGATGAGTATGGAGAGAAGACAGGAAGGATTCTCCAAACAAATGAAGAGAGCCTAGGGTTGGTTGCCCTCCTGGAGGAACACAGTTGGTCTGCACCTCTGTTTATATGTTTGTCTTGGCCATGTGCCTGATTTCCTCTTGAGCTCACAGAATCAGATGTAGATTGAAGAGGACTTTATTAAAAATCTAGGGAGATCTTTTCTGGGGTTATATTAAGATTGGGAGATGGTGTGGGATTTCTATTACTAACAGAGTAAATATTGTGTTTAAATGTACCTGGCGTCTATAAAGAGGAGCTTTCATGTTAATTGCTTTTGTCTTAGAGTAAAGAAAGATATCGAATGCAACTAGCGAGCTGGTTTTAAACATTGAGCAGGCAGAAATCTGAGATGCTTTCATGAGAGAGGCAATTCCCCACTCCCCTCATGAGTTAATTCTGTGCCTGTCTGGCTCAGTAGCCTAGCAGCGCAGGCTGCAGCTCTCCCAGGCCTGTGGGGTTGGGTGGTGTCCCCTGAGACTGCATTGTTTTTCCCAGAGCAGTGTTAGGTGAACCAGAACATGGTGTATGTTTTTTAATTCCGCTCAGGCCAAATACTTGGCACTCAACCCAGTCAGGCTGCGGAATCCTGGGCTTAGGTGGGTCTGTAAATAAAGGCTTAGGTTTTTAAAAACTTAGCAGAGGCAAAAATGGAATTCTTCTCCTTCCACAGGCAGCCTGTCCTTTGGATTCAGATGCACTTCATTGCAGCATCATTGGCCGAAGGAAAAGATAAAGTTTTGAATTTGAATATTGGGTTTTAACAACTGGAGGTCTTAAATATTATTATTTTCACTCTAAAAGGCAGCTCTAGTGATGACTTTGAAATGCTATTTATGGAAGATCGAATGCTATAGCAGATGATAGACTATTGTGAAAGAGAAGATCAAATAAATATTTTTCCTGAAATGTCAAAATTTTTTTTTTACTGAAGGATATTGTCTGTATAGGGCACATAATTAGTTATTAACCAGAAATAAATAATATATCTTATAGGACTTTTGTCCTTTATCTGGGTACAGTGTTTCATAAACATGATTATTCACTGGTAGTCTTTTAGTTCAGCCTTATTACATGATGATCTGCTAATGCAAAATGAGAAATTACTAAATTAAGAAATTGGCAGAGATACAGCCAAACTTTATCATGAATTTTTGGTTGCCATTTGTAATAAAAATTTTGAACTATATGACATTTTATCTCATTTGTTGGTTCACTTCACTTTTCTATAATCTATTTGACTTTAAAAGTTAAATTCTGAGTAAAGAATTTTCTTAAAATTTATTTAAAGTTTAAAGAATTCTTGTATATTGGGTTTCCCTCCTCCAACCCATGCTCTTCTCAATGTACCCAGAGGTAACATTATTGTACATTTTGTGTTTATTTTTCCCTTACTTTTCTAGATGGTTTTACCATGTGTTTATATCCCTATATGATAAATTGGTGTAAATAAATCATACAACACGTGTTACTTGGTGACTTGTTCCCAAGTCCTCTTTGCCATTGCTGGCAGCTGTATTCCATTCCTTTCCCAGCCGTGTGATATTCCTTATGCCGCTGTGTAAGCTGCATAATGGCTCTACTACTTATCTAGAATATAATGGAAAGAAATTTGAGTTTCCATTTTTTTCCATCACAAATAGTGCTTCTGTGAACATTCTTTATTAATACATGTCTGATGCATGTTACATGGATTTTCCTAGGTTGTATTCTTACAAATGATATTTTTCAGGTCATAGGCATGCATATCTTCATCATGATTCATTAGGCCAATTTTTTCCTCACACTGGTTGTAACATACCACATGCATCAGAGTATATGTAATTATGATGTTCCATACTCCTGCCAACTTGATACGTCAGACTTTAATGTTAATTGTCAAACATGGTGTGTATGTGATATTTTCATACTGTGTTTTAATTTGTTTTTCCCTAAATACTAATGAGATTGATCGCGTAGTCATGTGATTATTGTTGGCCACGTGGGTTTTTTTTCCCCCTGTGAAGTGTCTTTTCAAGTCTTTTTGCTGACATTTTTTTTATAGTGTTCTTAACTTTAATGTAGTAAAATTTATCAATATATTCCTTTAAGGTTTGCACTATATTCTTTCTGGTCTTCTCCATTCTGAGGGCATGAAGATGTTTTATATTGTTTGTAAATGTTTCTAAAACATAGTTTTGGCTTTTATATCTAAGTCTTTGCATTACCTGGGTCTGCCTTCTTTACTTTTTTCCTTCCTTCTTTCCTTTCTTGTTTTCCATATGAATAACCCAGCATCTCAGTATGATTTGTTGAAGTGCCAGTCCTTTACCACTATAGGGCAAGACTGTCATATATTACATTTCTTTGTGTGTTTATCAGTTTCAGGTTTCTCTATTATGTTCCTTTGTCCTCCATGCTAATAGTAGCTAGTCTTCGTTGTCGTGGCCTTAAAATAATTCTAATATCTGTCATGGTAACTGCTCTGTCATCTTTTATAGTTGTCTTCATTATTTTATGAATCTTTGCTGTTCTATTAAAATTTTAGAAGTTTTTATTGGAATTATATTGAGACTATCAATCAATTTTGGGAGAATTGACATCTTAATGATATTGAGTTTTCTTATCGTGGATAAAAAATTATATATTTATCCAATTATTGAGGTCATCTTTAGTGTCTTTACATAATGTTTTATAATTTTCTGTGTAAAGCTCACATCTTGCTAGGCTCATTATTTTTTCATACTCTTATAAAAGGTATTTAAAAATTATTTTTAATGCTAGTATATAGAAATAAAATTAAGTTTTGTATCTTAATTTTTATATTTAGCCACATTGCCAAACTTTCTAGTTCTAATAGTTTACATGTAGAATCTTTTGGGTCTTGTACATATACAATCATATCATCTTCAAACTACTTCTTCCTTTCTAATCTTTATAATTTTTGCATATTTTTCCTGTCTTACTACTCTGTCTCAGACCTACAATACATTGTTGAAAAGAAGTGGTGAAAGAAGACATCTTTGTCACTTTCTGGTGTTTAAGAGATTGGGATATTGATACCAACTTAATGGCATTGCCCTTGGAATGTGGCCTGTAACATATAAATCTTTGAAAAAAATTTTAGACTTATTTTATGCCCCAACATGGTATCATATTGGGCCACGAAACCCAATAGATCACCAGTCTGCCACTCCTTTGTACATAATCAACATTTATAAAAGCTTTATGTATTTTCTGCATTGTGAGTGCAAATTATGGCACATTATACATTAGCAGTTGTCAAGATATTGTCTAAGGACCCTCAGGGGACCCCAACATCCTTTCAAGGAGTCCTTGAAGTCAAAACTATTCTTATGATATTAATAATACTATGACACTATTTGCCTTTTTCTCTCTCATTTTCTCATGAGTGTACAATGGAGTTTTCTAGAGGCTACATGATATGATATTGTAACAAAACGAATACAGAAGTAGATAAAAGAATACAATAGCCATCTGTTAAGCCAGATGTTAAATAGATTTGCAAAGATGAAAAACAAAGCCCCTTTATCACTGAATTTTTTTAACTTTAGAAAATACAGCTATTTTTGTATAAATAGTTATGTTATTTATGTTAATATATAATAGGGTTACCATTGTTATTTTAAAATTATTAATAAATATTTTCTTAAATTCTGTTTTAATTTTTTATATAATAAAAATATCAACAGAAATAAATTATATAAAAAAAACTTTTCAGGATTCTCAATGATTTTTCAGAGTGTAAAGTGGGCCTGAGACCACAGTTTTTATGAAACACTGGTTTATAGGATCAAGTTTGTTAACTGTGTTATTTAAATCTTTTATGTTATTATTGAATTCACTTTTGGTCTTTTTGATCTATCAATTACTGAAAGAATTTGTTTATTTCTCCTTGGAGTTCTGTTACTTTTGCTATAAGTATTTTCAGGCTATGCTATTGGGAGTAAACAAATTTAGAAATATAATGTTGTCTTGATTATTTGAACCCTTTCTCATCTCATGTAGTAATGATTTTTGTCTTAAAGTGCATTATGTCTAAAATAGCTGGATTGTTGTAGCTATGCGGGCTTTCTTTGGGTTAGTATTTGCCTGATATGTTTTTCTATCTTTCCAAAGTTTTAGTTCTTGTATTTCAGGTCTGATTCTTGTAAATAAAGGTGAAAGTTATTCATTATGTCAATAAATATAGTAACTCTCTCATGATACATACCCTATTATTATCAAGTATTTTATTTCCATCTTTTTTGTTTTTATAAATCTCTCTCTCCACACACACACACAGTATTTGATGTCAGTTCATTTCTTATTGTTTTCATTGACCTCAGTCCTCCCATCTATAAGCACTTTTACCCCCAAAAGTGTTTCTTAGAACTTCCTGAAGTAAGTGTAAGATGGTGGCATGCCCCTTTAGTTTTGTGCTTAAAATATCTCTATTTCACTTTAATTTTTGAAAGATATTTTTAGGCACATATTTCTAGATTGACAGTTTTATTTTTTCTCAGCTCCCTGAAGACAGTGTTCCAACGTCTAGCTTTCATTGTTGGCTTTGGTAGGTCACCAGTCAGCCGCTCCTTTATATAAAATCAGTGTTTTCTCTTTGACTGCTTTTAAGACCTTTGGCCTTCTGCATTTTCATCTTGCTGGTTGAGATGTGGCTATCTTTTTATTTATTCTTTTTGGGATGTGTTAGGAGTCCTCAACATGTGCATTGGGCTTCTCACCGATCTGGAAAATTTATAATATTCCCTCTACTTCATTTTTTTTCTTACCTTTCCCTCTTGAGGTGTGTTAAACTTTCTTATTCTTTCCTCCATTTCTGTTAACCCCTATATTCTTTTTGTCCCTTTATATTTATTGTATTTTGGATAATTAAGTCTAATTCTACTCTGCCAATTCTTTCATCATTTTGCTGTGTTCATAAACCTTTCCACGGAACTTAACATTTCTGTTATACTTTTTATTTCTGAAAGTACTCTTTGTTTTTATTCAAATCTTCTTTGTCTTTTTTATATTACTTTCCTTCTTGTGCATATTTACAGATTCTTTGGAGATTAAAGGGCACGGAAATGTGAAATGCTGAAGAGCACACACGTTGGGCCATGCAGCACTATGTTTATTGGGGAAACTCACAGAAACAGGAGGCTGTGCAGATGTGCTCACCCTACTTGCCCACTTATTATGGGTTATGCTGAGGGATCTTGCACGTGGAATTGTTAGATATTAGCAGAAAGAGTATGGATTGTGGGCTGTGGAATTTTTATGCTGCAAGACTTGGGTAGTACCACCCCTCTCCTAGCATGATAGACAAATGGAGTTCAAATGTGACAACATTATAACAAAATAAAACCTTGGTCCCGTATCTGTTCTGCCAGCTCAGTGTTCATGATTGTGCTAGCACAAGTGGATTCATATTTAGATTACAGAGTCCCCAAGATGGGATTGTTCCTTAAAAACATGCAACCCTGGGTCAAAAGCCACTAAGCTGTCAATAAAGAAGCACAAGGCTCAGGTCCACGTGATATCCGTAGTTAGACACAGGGGCAAATAGAAGTGAATTACTTGTTCTGGCAGTGTTGCAGATAGATCCTCCCGTGGAAGAACAACTAAAACTGCTGGATAAAATAGTTTTTAAAATATATCCTGTAAATATACTGATGAGCTAAGGACTTTTCAGAGACCAAAATCAGGTGAAAGTGGGACACCGAAAACGTAAGTGGACTATGAAAGCATTTGCTAAGCAAGCTTGCAGTTGAGCTTTCTAGTGCATGGCCTTGAGGCGTTGATGAATACAAGAAAAAGGCACAGTGATGAGCCAAGATGGGGAGTCAATAAGAGACATCCTGTCCCCTGCATAACGCTGGGATTCTAAGGGTTACACCCTCATTGTAAAGGCGTTGCAAGGAAATTTCACTGACCTAAGCATTGACATTGGCTGGGAGAAAATCTCCCTTGAAAATTTATAATCACAAACCAGCCAGTATAAGGTTTCACAGCTTGAATTCATACCACTGTGTTCTCCAAAAAACTTCAAGTGGAAATTTAAAGTACTTCTGGGTTTTATACTATCCCCAGGCAAATGAAGCAAATACAGATCCTGCAACCTGGCATCCAAGTTTTCACAGAGAAAAAAGTCCAAGAAATATGAGCTCAGAGCTAACAATAAAAAAATTCACAAGTAAACAAAGCACCATGAGAGAGCCTACAGGTTAGAAGAAAAAGTGCCAAAATTAGATGCACAAAGACTTCATAAATAGGAGTTATCTGAAACAGAAAACAGACTATTGTATTTTATCAATTCTAAAATGCCATTGATTTTTAAATGCACCATTATTTTATTTACCACAAAGAGATATAAAAGAAAAAACACTGACCATTATGATTATAAGCTGCACCTTAATTTCAGAGAAACCAAAATGTGGCTTTTTTTCTTATTTCTTCAGATTAGATAATTTTGTCTTCAAGTTTACTGATTCTTTCTTACATGCTATTAAGCCTATTCAGTGAATGTTTTTAGATATTTTATTTTTCAATTCTAGAATTGCTATTTAGTGCTTTTAAATACATTTGCTCTTTGCTGTGATTTCCTATTTGTTCATTCATTATGAGCATATTTTCCTAATATAGTTATAATAGCTGATTTAAAATCCTTATCTTCCAATTCTAACACTTGAGTGTTCATTGATTGCCTTGGGGTCGTATTTTCCTGTTCTTCATTTGTCTAATGATTTTGGATGGTATTCTGGACATTGCTAATGATACATTGTAGAGAGTCTTGATTCTTTTATATTCCTCTGAACAGAATTGATTTTTTTATTTGTTTGTTTTTATTTAGTAGGCAGTTAATTTGGCTGAATTTGAACTTCCCAACCGTCTCTCTTGCACTGAAATGGCAGCTAAAATCTCCATTCAGATCTTACAGCTTTAGCTGGGCTGTCTGGAGTTCTGCCTTGCACATCTATGCCAGAAGTCAGCCAGAGATCTGGGGAGAGTTTGGGGAGGTATTATTTGTCTGTCTTCTTTATGGGATTTCCCCCTCACTGTTCAGCTATCAAACTGGATCTGGATTCTTTCCATTTTTCAAACTGGTAGGACTAGGAGTTTCTATCAGGGTTTTTAGCTGTCTTACACAGTAGAGCTGTCTGTGCCTTCCCCAAAGCCATGAAAAACCAGAAAATTTTTAGTGCTGTTCCCATCTTCAAAGTATAGCTTCCCCTCTGCTTTCTGCCAGCTTTTGATCACTCTCCACTGCCTGAAGGCACTTATTTTTGATATTGTGTACAGAGTTTAAAGTGGATTTGTGTGTGTGTGTGTGAGTGAGAGTAATTCCACCATCATTAGAAATAAAACCTTCCTGTTCTTGTTTTGACATTTTTGCTTATAACATGCATATTGCTTAGGAAAACAGTATTTATTTTGAGTGGTTTCATTTATTGCAGGCGATTTGCATTGTATTGTAGAGTATTTTTTTTTTTTTTTGGTAAGTACCTGTCATTGCTTAATTATAAATCACTTGCAAGTTCAAGATACAAGTTGCTTAACTGAAAAGTAGTTATTGAGTCATTAGTTTATAATGAAGTGCATGCCCTTTCATTTGTGGAGGGAATTATAAATCTCAATATAACAAAACTGTGAAAATTCCATAATAATTACTAAACGATTAAGTCATTATCAAGTTGCAAGAAATTGTTTTAGGATAGTATTACCTCATATCTAATATCAGGCATTTAAACTAAAGAATGTAACTGCCTACTCTCTTCAAACCTTTAGAAATTGCTAAACTAATTTGTTAAACTAAATTGTAAAACTAATATTTAGTTTTTATTTAAGAAGGCAGGGTTGTTAAACTTTGTGCATATATAAAAGCTGCTCCTTATATTAAGTTAGGAGGAAAGATACATTTTCGGTCAACATCCATCAGTCAGCAGGCAGTGATAAGGTTGGCAACTAAGGCTGACCTGGTGGATTTCAGGCCATTCTAGGATCATTCTTTAGGCCAAAGAGATGACTCCTTCTCCTCATCTAGGACAGTGATCTTTAAGCACTTTGGTTCAGATACTCCCTAACTGTATTTTGAATATCCATGGACCCCTTCTCACATTTATATTGGCCCCTAAAATTTTTCTTCATACATTTTCAGCACTTAAAGAGACTGTGATTTCCCTTATATTATCTATGTTGTCAATTTAACATAAAGTTGTTATATCTATGTTTTAAATATGTCCAGTGGAATATAAATACTAACAGTGATTTGTTAGCTACTATCATACATTTGAAAAATATATCAATAAGCTTATCTTTTATCACTTGCACTTACACATTATTCTTTTTCCACTTTGGACAAGCATTTCCATTCCATTTGGCTTATAGAATCTTATGCTAATTTTATACGGTTTTATATTTTTATTAATCACTGTATCATATTTCTTTGCAGTAAAAATCTGAAAATAATTAGTATGATTTTTAAAATTTCCCATGTTCTCCGGCTCTAAGTAATTATGAATATTATTATTAATAAACAATTTGTGAAAACACTATTATTTTTCAAATGCATTGCTGCTGCATAGTATAGTAGTTAAAAGCAAAGACTCTGGAGCCTGAATAAATGGGTTCAAATCTCAACTCTTAACTCTACTTGCGCTATACCTTCAGTTGCCTTATATGTTTAATGGTTATTAAAAATAATACCAATGTAATATAAATGTTATGAAAGCTAAATCACTTAGTATATACAAAGTGCTTAGAATAGTGGCGAGGCCATAATAAATACTATATGTGTTTGCTTTATTTTTCTGTCCATAATTACTAAAAATGAAAAATAAAGTGTAATTGGAATGCATGTCTTAATGAGATGGTTTTTTTGCAATTAGTTTATGTATCAAATGATGAATATTATTTATTGCTGAGATGAATCTGGGTTCCATCTTGGCTTTCCCAGTTTTTCATTTATATGCTTATAATGAAAAACTTTTTTATATAGATGAGTAGGTGAGAATGAAAGGAGTCTCATTATATTATAGCAAAGTCTCTCAATTCTTTGGACTCCTTTTGGATTATGTGCCAAAAAATCACTTACTGATCTTTCATAAATATCACTTTTAATGCTCTTTCAGTGAATGGCTCCATTAGATTCTGCTTCATTTTTTTGTTGAAAGCATCCAATTGGAAACCACCTCACTTGCAAAATCATTTTTCTTTAGTATATATAGTCATTTTCTTTTGCAACCTAAATACCTGCATTTCTAGTTATACCTTTCTTGGGTGCCCTGAGAGAATTTACCATCCAGGACAGTGAACTATTGCAAAACAGGGTGGGTAAGAAATATGGTTTCTTTTAAAGAGAGGGAGGAAGGGATAATGGGAAGGGGAAAGTGAAAACAAAGCTAGAAGTGATACCTGGACTGTACTCCTTCTGAAGCAAATCAATTTTGGAAAGTCTTTGTGTGGCCCTGGTGCATATACTCTAATGTGAAGAACACGGCTTTTGGAGCCACCCCTTTTCCCCAGACAGGCTGAACCAGGGAAGGATCATTCCCAGCATCTGCCAATTTGAGTTTTGTTTTCTGATCCTTATCAGTATGTGGGCTTGGGAGAGAGTCAGTGAGTTCTGTGGTTTTTAAACTGTGGTCCACACATCCATGGGGTGCCCCCAGAACCTTTTGGGGGAGTCTGTGAGGTTGAAACTATTTTTATAATAATGAAAAGACATTTGTCTTCTTCACTGTATTGATAATTTGCACTGACAGTGCAAAAGCAATGGTGGGCAAAACAACTGACCCCTTATCATGAATCAACACAGTGGCACCAAATGTACTAGTGGTCATTGTGTATCTTGGCACATGTTCATGGTTTAAAAAAAACTCTGTTTTTACTTGAGAATGTCCTTGCTGAGGCAGTAAAAATTATTTTTTTATTCAATCCCAACACTTGAGTATATGTCTTTTTAGTGCTCTGTATGATGAAATGAACAGTATGCACAAAGCACTTCTGCTGCATGCCACAGAACAATGTCATGAGGAAAAGCACATGTATGAGCGTTTGAGTCGCAAGCTCAACTAGCCACTTTTTTCTCTTAATGAAACATCATCTTTGGTAGGAAGATTTACTGACAAACAGGCAATTGTCTTAGTCTGTTTTGTGCTGCTGTAATAGAATACCACAGACTGGGTAATTTATAAAGAACAGCAGTTTATTCTCTCAAAATTCTAGAGTTTGGGAAGTCCAAACTCAAGGCACTGATAGGTTAGGGCCCGGTTTCTCTGCTTCCAAGATGGCGCTTTGAACACTGTGTCCCTGGAGACAATGAATGCATCCTCAATGCAGGAGGGCAGGAAAGAGAGAACCCACTGCTGAAAGCTTTTCTAATAGTGGCATCCATCCAATTCGTGAGGGCACAGCCCTCAACACCTAAACACTTCCCATTAGGCCCCACCTCCCAACACCGAGGCATTGGATTAAATTTCCAACACATAAATTTTGGGAGACATATCCATACCATAGCAACCATGGTTATTCAGACTTGGGTGTTTATAATAGACATTTTCTCCAAAATGAGCATGAGCCTGGGACTTCAAGGAAAACAACTAATAGTATTTACTGCTAGTGTTACAATTTAAGATTCCCAGGAAAAATTAGAATTTTGAAAAACTTGTAACTACCCTTGTGAATTTGATAGTGTACCGATACCAAAAGACTTTTGATGAGATCAGTGGTGACAGGTGATATTAGCAAACAGTGTTTTGAAACTAGCATATAATGAAATATGTAAATATTTTGAAAATTTGTATAACTCACTGATGTCATAGTTTTTAAATGATCAGTGCATGGTGGTACAAAATCATGCATGGGTGTTTTAGTTTGGGTTCTCTAAAGAAATTGAACAAATGGGTTGTGTGTTTGTATCTGCGTGTGTGCGCGTCGAGAGAAAGAGAGAGAGAGAGTTAGTTTTAAGGAATTGCCTCACGTTGTAGTGGGGGCTGGCAAGTTTGAAACCTGGAGGGCGGGCTGATAGGCTAGAAATGCAGGCAACAGTTAATGTTGTGGTCCTAGGTCCAAAGGCTGGTGGGTCAGGCAGAATTTCCATGTTGCAGTCTGGAGGCAGAATTCCTTCTTTCTCAGAGGACTTGAGTCTTTTTTCCCTAAGGCCTTCAGGAGATGGAGCGAGGCCACCCACATTATGGAGGGTGATCTGTTTCACTTGAAGTCTACTGATTTAAATTAAGTTAAGCACATCTAAAAAATGCCTTCACAGCAACATCTAGACTGGTGTTTGACCAAACAACTGAACACCATAGCCTAACCAAGTTGACGCATAAAATTAACCATCAGAGTGGGTAAAAGATTCATTCAAAGTTGAAGGTAGACCAGTGGATTCTATGTTGCAACTAAGCATTAAGAAATTACAACTTGTTGAGTTCATAGTATCAAAGAAAGATGTCCACAATTATCTGGAAAGCTATTAAAATACTTTTCATTTTCCCAACTACATTTAAACAAAGGTGGATTTTCTTCATGTATTTCAACAAAAACAAAATATAGCAACAGATTGAATGTAGAGGGAAATATGGGAATTTATTTTCCAATTTTAGTATATGTGCTGCCGAAGTGAGCACGGGAATTTATTTTCTATTTTCCTCTCTTATGCCAGATATTTAAAGAGATTTGCAAAAATATTTTTTAAAATTCTATGGTTTCCACAAATTGTGTTGGTTTTAGGAAATGTAGATTTTTGAGTAAAATGTTTGTTAATAGGCAGTTGGTTGATTATTTTAATGCATTAATAAATAAAATAAATTTCTCTCTTTTAGATATAACACACTTAAAAATTCTTTTCCTCAGTAATTTTTGAATGTCTTTAGCACAGGTCTTTAGCACAGTTGTTTGATAACTGCTACATTCATAAATAGGAGGTGATAGGTTGGGAAAACAATTAATTCTTATTAAAGGCAGCACATGTTGGAGTTAAATGTTTCCTTGATCTCTTGAATGTCATAATGGCTGTTTTTCCATAAAAAGTGATTTGCACACAAACACATCATAGTGTTAGTCGTTCAACCTGATGTAAGATGAATGGTCTAAAATGAGCAGGCTGGTTAATTTGGGGGGACTTTCTTCCTTGTTGGATGTATTTGCAGGGAAGTCTGTTACGTTGGAGAGCAGAGGAGCAGTGTCCTCTCATGAAGAGCCTCCCAGAGATGAGCAAGCTGACGTGGGGCTGCTTTGTGAAGTGACTCTGGGAGCATCTTGCTGGATGCAT
>CM052440.1:62681053-62707803 GCA_028533085.1 Varecia variegata
AGCAACTATTTCCAAGTTGACACATCATGGATATTCAGAGAACTTGCTTTGCACAGCTGTTACCTGCCCTCCTATAAATTCTCTTAAAAGAGAGTAATTCCTTAGTCACAAACCTAGTTCCTCCATCTCCTCCCACTTCTGCCTTGGAACACAATAAGGCTTTCCTAAGCTGAACATCTTGTGGGGTCCGTAAGTAAAGATTCAGCTTGTGCACATGAACCCAGCTGGTCTTCTCCCAGGCTTGATGGTAGATTTATCACCTCACCTATCAAAAAGTCAAAATTCTGTTTCCCATTCATCCTAATAATGCAGCAGGAGTTTCCCGAAGGGAATGCTGACAAGCCTAATTGTTCACAGCTGGAGAGTGCAGGGTTGGCTCCAGCCATGAGATTTTTAACCCTCTCCTTCCCCATCTCCCTCCTGACTTTAAAAATGGGAATTGGGCTCCATGGATCTGTAACAGAGATACTGAGATTTTCAGGATAGTGAAGATCTTTTCCTACTCTGGCAAGACTTGTGAAACGTTGACTTGGATTCCATGATATAGTGATGATTACTATCTGAGATGTGTAAGTGTGTAGGAACTGAAGTATGACTGTGTTTTGGGGAATCAATCAGATAAGATACTGGAGCAGCTGAAGAACAAAGGTCCCTTCTTGCTGTTCTGTGAAGTTTTTATAAATTAGAAACATGAGAACAATGGGGACACTTTATTTGTAAATGCCTCCAGAGCAGATATGATGGGATACACATGCTAGGTGTGATGGTTAATTTACATGTTGTAGGGGTGAAGGCCAAGCTTCCCCTCTGCCTGCTGAAAGTTTGTGGGAATGAACTGAGAAGTAACAGAAGAATAGGAGAAAAAGGCATACAAAATTTTATTAATGTGCATGGGGAAAAAAAACATTCACAGGGGAATGATTACCAATAACCCAATGAAGCCCTGATGCTTATTATATACCCTTCTTCATAGGGAGAGGGGACATGGGGGAATGTGGCAGTATGAGGAGTATTAAATGATTTTTAAGGGGAATGAATGGGCCTGATGCTCTGACAATGGTTAGTAGATGATTCTCTTTGGAAATTGAATGGGCGTGGGAGAGGCAACAGCTCCTGACAAAATCTGTGCAGGTGTGGTTACATTCTTCTGTCATCTTTCCTGTGATATGAGTTTAGTGAATGAAAATTCAGAGAAGGGACCAAAGGTAACTGTTTTCTTTTTTGGCAGGTCCAGTCTTTAGGCAGATAAAGGAATATCAGAGTAAAGACTTTTCCAGCACTTGCTGATTTCCAAGGGCTTTTAATTTAAAATAATCCACATGCCAGAGTGCCATATTTTTGGGTGACACTTCCTGAGCTCTTTCGTTCTCAACTTGGCTGGGTCACAAGGTGCCAGGATATTTGGTCAAACATTATTTTGGCTGTTTCTGTGAGGGTGTTTTTTGATGAGATTAACTCTTAAATCAGTGAATTTTGAGTAAAGCAGATTTTCCTTGGCAACGCGGGTAAGCCATATCTATTCAGTTGAAGGCCTGAATAGACAAAAAGACTGGCCTCTCCTGAGCAAGGAAAAATGCTCCAACACACACTGTCTTTGAACTTCATCTGCACAATCGGCTCGTCCTGCCTTTAGACTCAAACTGGAGCCTTGGCTCTCCTGGGTCTTCAGCCTGCCAGCCTTTGGGCTGGATCTGTAGCATTGGCTCTCTAGGAAAGCTGTGCAGATTTTGGACTTGCCAGCCTCCATAATCATGTGAGCCAGTTTCTTATAATAAATGTCTTTCTATATATGCACATGTGTCCTGTTGGTTCTGGTTTTCTGGAGAACCCTGACTAATAAATTAGATCATTTGTAAAGTAGTTACTTTAGACATTGTACCTGTTAAATATCAGAGACGGACTTACAATCCCTGATCGCTGTCATCATCCTCACTTTCAGAGTTGTGAGAAGGTGTCATGGTAGACACTGGGGATGCAGAAAGAGGCTCAGAGTGTAACTGAGGGAAGCAGAACATGTTCATATTACAGAAAGGTAAAAGACCATTCAAGGCAGGCAAAGTGACTGGGGGGAGAAATGGAATTGAACTAGTATGTAGTAGAACCTGTATTCAGACCAGGTCTACGGGACTGTGTTCTTAATTGTTTTCATTTCTTTCTTCATTCACTTGACAAATGCATATTGAGAACCTACCATATTCCAGGCACTACTCAAAATTCTGAGAACAAATTGGTGAACAAAGTCTCCTGCTCTCGTGGAACTTACAATTCTAGTTCTTACAGTGAATGAAGATGATTTACGTGAAAACTTAAAGTATACTTTTGTAGACTTTCATGGTTTTCAAAACCTTTTATATCCTTTCATATCACTTTTCTTTAAATTAGAATATTTCTTCTATGTAATAATAATTTGTTGTTGTAAGTCATTTAGGTTTTATTCTAATGAAAATTATAAATAAGGAAATGAAAAAATTAAGCATGTGAAAATAAATACTGTTAATTTGCACAAACTACCTGCTCCATATATTAGGATTTTTAATTCTTTTTATTATCTGATCCCACCCCAATACACTTAAGTATCTGATGTAACATATTAATGGTCCTAGGAAAACAGCATATTTATTTCTTAAACCTTAAAAATTAAAACCACAGCTTGATAAAATGGTAATAAACCTTACTTTTTAAAAATTTTTAATTAGAAAAGAAAACAAGCAAAAGCTGTAGACTTTAACACTGATGATTATTAATTCTTAGGTTTATTTAAATCTTCTATGTCAATGTGTAATGCCATATTTGAACTGTGTAAATTGGGATGCAGTGGTCAGATGCTCCTCTTTGATAAAAATGAGGCAGAAGCTCTAAAAGAAATTTAATACCCACTGTAGTTTCTTTTAGTTTCCTGGAAAACTGTACATTGTGGGAAGGTTCCAGATCATGTGTGAGTAGTGACATAGTTCAGTGTAATTGGGGGAAAGGGATTAACAATGGTGTTGATGAGGGGGCCTCAAATCGTTACAGACTAAAAAATTTCTTTTAATTTTCTTGTGAGTTTCTCAGTGTATCATTAAAAATTAATATGAAAATGGATAGTAAATATATCACAATATTAGTAAGGTTCTTAGTTCAAAGGTTGGGGTAGTTGGGATTAACAGTTTTTGAGTTCTATTCACATTCAAAAGTTAGGTTTCCAAAGCTGTTGGTCTTCTTTTCTGTTTATCCTCACTTTTGAAACATTTAATAATACATTGCTCTTTTATCTACCCTTCTCCCCCGGTCAAGCAGTAGTGTTCAATCCTCATGAAAACGAGTTACTCAAAGCCAGAAGTGTGTAGCTGGCTACATCCTCTCCCCAAACGGAGACTAATACACATGCAGAAGAATGAGGTAATAGTGCTTCTGATACCGGAGGCTATGATAAAATATCGAGATACAGAGCAAAATTTCTTTTTATATTGTTTCACAGTTAATTAAAATCCTTTAATCTTGTCCAAGATACATTCAAATCTACCTACTTTAGACAAACACCACTGGAAAGTAATAGGAATATGGAAAATAACTGCTATCAATCAAGAGAAAAAATTTGGAAAAACTCTGAAAGCATGGGAGTGTAATATGCAGCTGGCTTGTGCTTCAATGAATTGTATTTATTTCAGCTGTGGAAAAGGTTGCTTCCTCTTTTTCCAATAGCCCAGAGTCAAATCCATTGCAAAATCTGCTTTTATAATTTAGGTTGAAGACATAAGTTAAGGAAAAGAAAGGAAGTATTTTCCCAGTCAAAAGTAAATCAGTAAAGGGCTAAGCTGCTTTATTTTGACATGGGTATTGTCAAGTTCTTTAAAATGTTTATAATCAATTTTTGGGTTATATAGTGTAGTGGATTAAGTAGTGCCCCCACCCCACAAAAAAAAAATCTACCTCAGAATCCCTAGAATCTGTGAATTTGCTCTTATTTGGAAAAAGGGTCTTTGCAGATGTAATTAAGTTAAAGATCTTGAGATGAGATCATAGATTACCACATTGGACTCTAAATCCAATTAAGAATATTTTTATAAGAGACAGAAGCGTAGAAGACCGAGGAGAAGGCAGCGTGAAAACAGAGCCAGAGATTGGAGTGATGTGGCTACAAACCAAGGAGACCAGGGAACACAGGAACCACCAGAAGCTGGAAGAGGCAATGAAGGATTCTTTCCTAGGGCTTTCTGAAGGATTCTGAAGGATTCTTTCCTAGGCACTTCTGGCCTCCAGAAGTGTAAGAAAATAAATTGCTGTGGTTTTAAGGCACCAAGTTTGTGGCAGTTTGTTACAGCAGCCACAGGAAACTAATACAGTCGGCCCTCCATATCCACAGGTACTATGGATTGAAAATCTTGGGGAAAAAATACAGATAAAAAACAATATAGGATAACAATTATGTACATAGCATTTACATTGTATTAGGTTTTATAAGTCATCTAGAAATGATTTAAAGTATACAGGAGGATGAGCGTAAGTTATATGCAAATACTATGCCATTTTATATAAGGGACTTGAGCATCTGCAAATTTTGGTGCCCCTGGGCGTCCTGGAACCGATCCTCTACAGATACTAAGGAATGAGTGTAAATGTAGCGTCCACCAAAGATTCATTGAGTAAAATTTTATGTTAGTTGTGATGCAGGTTATTGAAGAGATTACTTCTGCCTACAAGAAGCTTATACAAATGTAGTGAGTCAGAAACAAAGACAGACCATTACAGTACACTATGAAAAAAGGTCTGTTAACAAAGGTATATAGATGTATATATAACAAGTGGGAGCATGGAAAGAATACCACCATTTTTCTGAGCAAGGCCAATGTTAAGCTGCAAAAAATGCTTGATTTATAAATAAAAGTTATGTAAAATAACTTATCTACTACACCTATTAATAAATATATAAAAAGAACATAATTAATAACCTAAAGCCTTGAATTTGGTGAATTTTTAAGCTGGGGTTTACTACATGAAGGAGACATTTCAGTCTGCTGTATAGATATTAAGAGTACTACAATATAACATCCTACATGCTATGAATCTGCCTGGGCATTTTAATACCTTTTTCAACCCAGGCTGTCAGATTTTTCTTTCATGAAAAATATCTCTAATTTTACAATGGGATCCACTGAATAGATACTTGTCATACTTATATTTATCACTAACATATAAAAATAATACTACTGAAGTACTTTATTTTAAAGCTTTATTGAGGTATGATTTACATACTGTAAAATTCACCCATTTTAGGTGTATAATACAATGTTTTAAAATAAATTTATAGAAGCTAAAGAAGTTGATCTCATAAAGCAGAGAGCAGAATAGTAGTTACTAGAGGCTGGGAAGGGTAGGTAGGGAGAGAGAGAGAGGGAAAGTTTGGTTAAAGGATACAGAATTACAGCTAGATAGGAGGCATAAGTTCTAGTGTTCTATACCACTGTAGGGTGATGGTGGTTGACAATAACTTGTTATATATTATCAAACAGCTAGAAGAGAGGATTTTGAATGTCCCCAACACAAAGGACACAAAGAACACAAAGAAATGATAAGTGTATGAGGCGATGGATCTGCTAATTACCCTGATTTGGTCACTACACATTGTATGTATTGCAATGTCACTATGTACCCCATAAATATGTATAATTACTATGTCAATTAAAAAATAAAATTAAAGATAAAAATGTATAGAGTTGTACAAACCTAACTACAATCCAGTCTTAGAATATTCCCACCACCCTCCAAAAAGACCCCTCATGGGCATTTGCAATCAATTCTTACTCTTAATCCCAGCCCCAAGCAACCCCTTATCTGCTTTCTGTCTTTGTAGATTTGTCTTTTCCAAAATAATAAAATACATATTCTTTTGTGTCAGGCTTTGTTAAGCTATCATAATGTTTTTGAAGTTTAGCCGTGTTACAGCATGTATTAGTACTTTCTTATATTTTTATATCTCTGAATAATGTTCACTTATATTTTGTTTATAAATGTTGTATTTATCTATTTACCAGTAAGTGGGCATTTGGATGGTTTTCATTTTGGGCTATTATGAATAATCCTGCTGTATACATTTATATACAAGTGTTTTTGTGGACATAGATTTTTATGTTTTTGGAGAGAAGGATAAACACCTAGGAGGTGAGTTGTTTTATTATATAGTAAATTAATATTTTCTTTTTGGTGATCTCCTTTCCAAGCTGGCTATCCCAGTTGACATGTCTTGGTTCTAGTTACTCCCGTCTTCACCAGCACTCCTTATCTCTTTGATTATGGACATCCCAGTGGGTGTGAAGTGGTTTCTCCTTTTGACTAATGACTGATGACATTGACTGTGTCCTTTGAAGGTGCTCAGGTGGACTTCGGCTTTTAACTCATTTCATTGATTCTCAAGACTCAATTGGGTATTTTTTTTTTGGCCTAACCGAGAATGGCATGGAGTATATAATAAAAGAGAAAGGTTACTTCGGCTTTTAACTCATTTCATTGATTCTCAAGACTCAATTGGGTATTTTTTTTTGGCCTAACCGAGAATGGCATGGAGTATATAATAAAAGAGAAAGGTTACAAGAAAAATTGAGGGGAAAAGTGAAATAAAGAAGATGTTGAAAAGAAGAAATGACAATAAAGTGGATACATGATTGTGGGAAAAGGAGGAGAAGGAAGTTATTAAAAAGAATACATTGTATTGTTTGGAAAGCCAAATCATATTCTTCTAATGATATCAATGGGGATTGAAAAGATATAAGCACGTTGAAAACAATGGTAACAATTTGAACACTGGAGAGTAATGACAATGCATAGTGAGGTTGTTAATTTACATCAGAATGTATAGTGAACTGAGAATAGTTTTGAGTTATTAATTACACTTGTCTAATCTCTACAAAAAGAGAACATTCTTGCCCATTAGTAGCTTTTTTCTTTGATTTGTTAAGGTCTTCTATTATGCCCTCTCATTCAGGGATGGGCTGCCCTCTGGACACAGTAGTAGGCCCCTGTGAGCCTCCTCGTTGACTCAGGATAATCCTGAATGTCACGTTTTTCTTCCTTCTAACACACTTCCGTTCTACAGCCCCACTCACTTTGCCCTTTCTCTGACTCTGTCCACTTCATCTCAGAGTTCAGTACCTCATTCTGGAAAGTAGTTTTGTTTTTCTTTTTTTGCTTTAGGGTACAAGACATCATCATGTTTTATGAAACATCCTGACATGTTTCTCCTGTGTATGCTAACATCTGGGTGGTGGAGAATTGTTTCCTAAGTTTTGGCTTCAGGTGATGGTCAGTTTGACAGTCACTATAAAGAATCCAAATCTTAAGAGTTTTCATCTTAAACCAGTTATTTAATCCTGATCTCGAGAGGTAACAAAGATTTTCCCAAAAGATGGTAAAATACGATGTATATTAACATTTGAAGAATTTTCTTGTGAAACTCCAAGATAGGAAAACACCCATATTCTTCAGTGTTTAATTCTTTTGATCACCACATTAATATACTTATATATATGAGCTGTGAAGATCAATTGCTATGACTATAGTTAAGAAATAGACCAGAGATTCCATGTAAAAATGTGTGTTATATCTTTTGAAATGAATGGTCTTATCTGTAAACTTACTCCATCTATCGTGCAATTCCTCGATGCTGTTTAGGAACTCGTATTGTGGAATTTCCATCAGTGCCAGTTTATGAACCAAACAAAAAAACTGATCTCATTACTTTATTGTCACACTTCATATAGAAGGTGCTAAAGCAATATGCCTTAGTAATTGAGATTATAAATAAATTGAGATTTCTATCTCACATATTGCCTAGTGCTCGGTTTAGCCCGTTCTGCGATTCAAATAGCATGTTTTCCTTCCATCTCATCTCATAAGAAAAGCAATGTGTTTAAAACGAAGAATGCGCTGATTGCAGCAGTTCCTTCCTGAGTCCATTACTCTATTTCATTGAATTTACTACCAAGCCCTTTTACCACATTGTACAAAAAATTCTCCAAGAGGCTCGAGGATGAGTCCGTTTTTATTATGATGATGGTTACTTTAGCAAATTATGTTATGGGAGGGATTGGCTTCAAAAGATATTTGAACTAAGTTCCATTTATTCCCTTATCTGATTGGAATACCAAAGAGTGTCAACAGGGGTATATGCAGGTGTGGACGTGGCTGTTGGGAGTGCAGTCTGGCTCAAATTAAAGGGCTTGGTTAATATGCAGTGAGCTACCCCATAATAATCAACATTTTCAAGAACTCACAGTTGTTACAACACAGAGAGATGTAAAGATTTAAGCAGCTTAATCCCACTGACTGTGACAATTAATGAGTAGTTTCTAGAGGAGTGGAATCCTTCACAGAGGATGAGAGAGGAAAAATTACAGGAACACGAAAGGGAGCACATTTACTCATTCGTTCATTATAACAATCCTGGGAGGCAATTATTAGTTTTAAAACATCTAGACTTGCATCATAAATTTAAGTTCCGAATGTTAAGTATTATATTAAATACTAAAAATCTTTGTGCCTCAGTTTTCTTGTCTATGAACCTTATAAAAGTTGTAAAAGTTAGAGAGAGTGAAATTCAGAATCCAGACCCAGCCACTATGTAGATATTTACTCAAAAAAGGTTATATTTGGTAGGATATAGGTTTAGCTGCTATGTTAAAAGAAAACAAAAAACAGTGGATTAAGCAAGATGGCTTATTTTTCTCTCATTTAAATGCATTTTGGAGGTACACACTCTAGGGTTGGTGTCATGGCTCCAAAAAATTGTCTAGTTCTCTGCCAAATTTCTTCCCTTTCTGTATTCTGCCACCCCTAGGTTATTGCTCCCATCCTTATGGTCTAAAGCAGTTGATAGTGCTCTGGTAATTACCTCCACGTTCAAGGATACAGGATTGAGGTAGGTCACAGTAGGGTTCTTCTCCAACCTTCAACAAGACTTCTAGGGAGGCCCACCTGACATTTTTGCTTATATCTCATGGGTCCCACGAAGCCACCATAGAGGATGGGAAATGTGAATCTTTTTTAGTTGGTCAGCAATGAGTCCAGCTGAAGATTATGCTCTGTTATTAAGAAAGAGGTGAAGGAGGGGGTTGCGGGTAGATATAGGAGGGAAGGCAGGCTTTGTCATTAAATATAGTTTTTATTATTAATTTTTTTTACTTAGTTAAGTACTCAGTCAATTCATTGAGCCTTAGCTTCCTAATCTATGAAATGGGGACAATCCTAACCTCAAAGGGTTGTTGTGAGTAAACAATAAAAGAGTAAATGCATGTGAAGCCCTAACAGGTAGCTGCCTTAGCACATAACTCAGGCAGTGGGCTTTGCATAGCCCCCCAGTTGGAAGTTTCCTGACTTTGAGGGACATATTTCCTGAGCAGGCACCTGAGACTTGGCTGGTCAGATGGTGGAGGGCCTGCACCTCACAGGGATGCCCTGTGGTGGCAAAAATAGCACTAGGGGACTGACATATTACAGGACTCTTCCATAATGGGAGCAGATAGATACTTAGTAACTTCCTTTTTGGGGGCTGGCATAAGACCCAAATTTCTTGATAGAATGAGAATGGCAGAAAAGGTGTTTCAAGAATGTGATGAGACTTCCCACCAATTGTTCTAATTTAATTTGAGAAATAAAGGTATGAGTCATTCCTTAGTCTTTGAGATGTTTAAAGAGGAGGGAAGGAGTCTGAGAATTTTACAGATTTGCTGGTTAACCCTGAGTTGCCTAGAAAAAGTATTAAACATCCTTGAATAACTCAGTCCCTTCTGCTAACTTGAGCACAAGGCACAGAGTTGTTGAAGTGATAGTAAGCCTCTTCATAAACCAGCATCTGCAATCCAGGGTACGTTGCCTGTTTCGGCATTCTTTTAAATGATTTAGACGTGATACCCTTTCCCCACTAAATGTTTTAGTGTGTGTTTTCTGAAAGTAAGGTATTATGGACTGAATAGTCTTCTCCCAAAAGTTGTGTTGAAGCCCTAACTTCCCACGTAACTGTATTTGGAGATAGAGCCTTTAAGGAAGTAATTAAGGTCAAATGAGGTTATAAGGATAGGGCCCCAATGCACTATGACTGGTGTCTTTATAAGAAGAGGAAGAGACACCAGAGCTCTTTCTCTTACCACACACGTGTGTGCACAGAATAAAGAACATGTGAGGACACGGTGAGGAGATGGCTGTCTGCAAGTCAGCAAGAGAGCCCTCACCAGACACCAACCCTACTGGCAATAGAAAATAAATTTGTGTAATTTAAGCCACTCAGTCTGTGGCATTTTTTTATGGTAGCCCTAGATGATTAATACACAAGAGCATTTTTTTTCGTAACTATAGTATAACTATCAAAATCAGTTGACATTGAAACAATTCTACAGATCTAATTCAGATTTTGTCAGTTGTCCTAATAACATTTGTTACAACAAAAGATGATGTGTTGTATTCACTTATGATGTCTCTTAGTCTCATTTAATCTACAAGAATTTATTAATCTTTCTTCTCTTTATGGCATTGAGACTTTTTATAAGCACAAGGTCAGTTATTCTGTAAAATGTTGCTCAGTTGGGTTTGTCTGATTGGTTGCTCATGATTAGGTTCAGGTTATTCCTTTTTGGCAGGAATACAACAGAAGTGATGTGTTCTTCTCAGTGCATTATATCAGGAGGTACATGATGTCAGTTTGTCCCATACTGATGATAACTTTGATCATTTAATTAAGGTGGCTGTCTACCAATTTTCTGTTTATAATTAATAAATGTATTGTGAGGATATGGTATAGATAACATATTGAGACTACAAGTAGGCTTCCACTCACTAGTTTTAGAATCTTCTGTTTTCTTGCTTAACTTACTACTATTATGGTTGTCAAATGGTGGTTTTCTAATTTCAACATTTATTTTACATTTATTTTATGGCTTTTTACTATAAGGAGAAGCATTCTCTTCTCTTCCATTTATTCATGTATTTATTTATAACAAAAGAGACCCATCTATATTAAAATATTCTGTAATCCATATTTTGGTTCTGATAATATCACATAAACTCTCCCAGTTTGGTGAAAATATATTCATTTGTATCATTTTATATAGCAATAAAACAAAAAAAATCTTCAGTTAATTTATATAGAGATAATATTGGTATAACTGAAATGGATTTTGTGGATGATGAAAAGGAGTAATCAGAGATGATTGACTTCTAGGTTTAGTGCAATAGAGAATATGAGAGGAGAAAATGTAGAGAGGAAAGTGATGAGTTGAAATTGAGCATAGCCCAGTCCCGGGGAAGATGGTTTGATTTGTGAAACAGAAGCTCGGGGATGGTGTCTGGGCAGGGGACAGGTTGGAGGACAGCGTGTGCTGGAGTGGGCTCCTGCTGGCTCAGAGAGCCAGTGTGGTCACCTCTTCCCAACTCCATCTTCAGTGACATCATGTAGGTAGCTTGAAATCAGCCATGGAGAGAGTATTTACAGCACAGAAATCAGCAAATGATACAAACCAATCTTTCCCTCTTTTCCTCCTCATTTCCCCACCAGAGCCAGCTTACCTGCACACTGCTGTTTGGGATGCATTGGCATGTGCCACGTGACAGTTAAAATCCTGAAAGTGAGTGAGATCAGTATTGAATTTGAGAATAAACTGTGTAAATGGAAGAAATCTGGGAATGGCAATGTTACGGTAGGTAGCAGAAAAAAAGCCACAGAGGAGCTTCAGAAGGGATTGCAGAAAGATTTAAGGGGAATCAGAGGTGAAGGTTTTCAAAGAATCCAAAAGCATTGAGATTTGCAAGAAAGGTGGTTTGATGAAGAATGTCACTTGTGGGTGGCCAAGATGATCAGGTAGGTAGACTAAATGTGGGTTAGGGTATCAGATTGCTTGGCAATCTTAGTAAAAGTTTTAGTTTAGTGACTTGAGCAGATGCTGAATTGAGTTCAGTGGAAATTCAGTAACTGCTGAGTGGTGAATGGATAATAATGGAGTTTTAGTGCCAGGAAAAGTGGCTATCTCAGGCTCACCTTTTTTTTTTTTTTTTAACAGTCCTTCTGTATAATGTAATCTATAGTTTTAGACCATAGTAAATGTGAGTGAAAGAGTAGTTTACCTTCTGTAGGCACCTTAGCCTAATTTGTTTTTAAAGTAGGGAACCTATCTTGGAAAATTTGAATTTGCTTTATTTTAACTTTGGTATTGTGGCTTCCGGTCAGTTTTTTTTTTTTTTTCAGAATATATAGCATAACACATAAAAAACAATTATCAGTAAATAATTATACTCACTTTCCTAGCTTTTCAATAATATTACTTGCTTGCTATATTGCAAACCAAAAACTTCTTTCTGGCTGACAGTTATGTTTTTAGTAGGAAATAATGCCTCTTAAAAGAGTAATTTGCTTTCTTAAATTCAGTAGTCAGGTTTGTGAAATTTCTTTTAGAACCATAGGTAGATAGAATGGGATATTGTTCCTTGATTTATTGTCTTTTTTAAACCAATGTTAATTTAGGTAGCAAAGCAAAAATGAATCTTTAAGCACAGAATTTTTTCATGTATTGCACTTAGTTTATTGGTTATTCCATGCCTTCTTAGAAAATGTTTTTCTTTTAGAAATAAATTTGGAAACAAAAGATACTATGCTATTGCATTTGAACAAAAAAATGTGAAAAATTATGTAAAAATAAATAAGGTAGGTTTTTATTCTGAGATGTAGACTGGTTTGTACTGTGCCTGGGAATTTGTTTTCCGAATCTTTGTGCCAACAGTATAACACTGGTTGATTTATTTTGTTGTTGCTGTTTGATAGTACTTGATAATCTAGTTAGGAGTATCTTTCCTTAGAGTTGAACTAAGTATTATTTACAATGTCTGTGAATGCATTTTAGCTGTAAAAATAAAAATGTGCATTGGAAAGATATGATCTTATCATCCTATGCCCAATTAATCTTTTTAAAAAGTAGTTTCTTAAGTTGGCAATAGAAAGCACCGTTTGTAATAGAAAGAGAGCAAAAGTTCTTAGAGTTTTATTAAAAATAGCATAGCACATCTGGACAAGAAGGCACATGTTACCATGTTTTCTACTTAACCACTGACTTGGAAAAAATTCTCTATGTTCACTATAATTAGTCATTTATAGTAACAGTGTTAGAAAATAATAATGATAGCCAACTGTGTATGTTGGGAGGGGGATGTATCCCATGCCTTGTGCTAAGTGTTTTCACTGTATTTTCTTATTTAATCCTCACTACGATTTATAGCTCATAACTAATACTTACAGTAGTAATGGAGTCAGTGTTCGAATCTCTTTCTATCTGACTCTAGGACCAGAGATCTTATACACCATTACATACCAGGGTCTGATCAGTATATCTTCAGAAGAGTGGGAAAGGGGATCAAAAAATAGAAATAAAACGAAACCAAAAGCACCATTTTTCCGTGATCCTAGTTCTGGCATTTCTTAACATTGGGAAATGATGCCAAGATACAATAGTGATAAAAAAAATTAGGAAATGAGTCAGATGTGAACTTTTTAAAAGCAATTTAGCACTGTACTAATTTAGGATTAAAAAGAAAGGGAAAGCCATTTTCTGCTCTTGTTAAAATCGTCATCTTTGGATTTGATATGTATAGTCAAATGAGATTAAATATATTTCCTCTGATATGAGAAAACCTTTCTGAAATTATTTACTGTTAATTTGGCTCAAGCTGTTAGGAGTTCACAAACATTTGAGGTTCAAATGTTCTTTTTAGCTTTTTCTCTAACTAGTTGTTTTTAATAAAACTGCTCTGGAAATCCCTTGTTTTTATCCACAGAAAGAGTAAAAATGAAAAACTAATTGGTGTTTATTTTTTAACCTCTCTGTCCTACCAACAGTGTTTTTTTCATATTGAAAGTGATAAGAAGTAGATTATTATTTTCAGTGTAGCTATAAGCTGCTCTGTTAGTAAAGACATTTCAACTCTTTAATAATTAGGAGTGTTTGCAAGCTTTGCTTCTTGGAAGTGTGTTACATTCTTTTTATTTCTCTTCTTGTGTTGGATTTTCTGCTTTTTGTGAACATTTGAATTGTCTAAAAGTTACATTCAGCAGCACTTCACAGAAATAACCTGGCAAGAGAGACTATGATTTAGTGTTTATTTATGTTACACACAATTACACACAGGTGTCTTGTGTATATACATACACACACACGTAAAAGCGTATTTAGCTATTGAAGCTTATGTGGAGTTTTCATGAGTATTATATACTTCAGGTTCAGATGTTTGAGGGTTTTCTTTAAATTAGTTCTCTGGGTTAAAATAATACTATTTATTCCAATTCTACACATCTTCTTTCTTCTAGTTTTTGGAGTCCTATATTAAGTTTCTGGATGCTTCTTTGGGAAGAGTGATGTAAATGAATTTGACTTTGCTTTTTAGAAGTCAAAGTTTCTACTCATTTCATTTTCAAACCCTCTGGGCCTCTAGGGGATTGAATCCCAAAGCTGGTATTGTGTGTTAAAGGAATGAAGCCAGGAGTTCTGGTAATCCAATTGCCGACAACAGTGACCAAATCCAGTGTATGCTAAACTCCCTTTCAGAATAAGGTAACTGTAAATGCTGAATCTGTAAGTTTTTTTTTTTTTAATTTTTTTTTTTTTTTTGAGGCAGAGTCTCGCTTTGTTGCCCAGGCTAGATGAGTGCCGTGGCATCAGCCTAGCTCACAGCAACCTCAAACTCCTGGGCTCAAGCGATCCTACTGCCTCAGCCTCCCAGGTAGCTGGGACTACAGGCATGCACCACCATGCCCGGCTAATTTTTTCTATATATATTTTAGTTGGCCAGATAATTTCTTTCTATTTTTAGTAGAGACGGGGGTCTCGCTCTTGCTCAGGCTGGTCTCGAACTCCTGACCTTGAGCGATCCACCCGCCTTGGCCTCCCAGAGTGCTAGGATTACAGGCGTGAGCCACCGCGCCCGGCCTTGAATCTGTAAGTTTTAATATCTGTTCATGCTTTGAGTTTAGTGTCCTTAAATAATGAGGCAGCTTGGCACAAGGAGAAAGACATAGGCTTTAGAATTAGATTAGCTTGATTTCTTTTTTAAACTTGTTTATTTTGAAACACTTAGAGATTCATAGGAAAATGTCAAAATGGTACAGAGAGGTTTTCTGCACCCTTCATCCAGTTTCTCCCAGTGATTACAGTGGGCATAACTACAGTACGATATCAAAACCAGGAAATTGACGTGAGTGCAATATATGTGTGTAGTTCTATGCCTTTTTATCTCATCTATAGATTCACGTGAGCTGGACCACAATGAAGATACAGAACCTGACCAGGTGCTGTGGCTCACACCTGTAATTCCAGCACTTTGGGAGGCCAAATCCAGGATTGCTTGAGCCAGGAGTTGAGACCAGCCTGGGCAACCATAGCGGGATCTCGTCTCTACAAAACATTTTTTAAAAATTGGCTGGACATGGTGGTGCTCACCTGTAGTCCCAACTATTTGGGAGGTCGGGGCTGGAAAGATGGCTTGAGCCCAGAAGTTTGAGGTTGCAGTGAGCTACAATGATGCCACTGCACTCTAACTCGGGCAACAGAGTGAAATCCTGATTCAAAAAAAAAAAAAAATGCAGAACTATTCTACCAACACGAAGATTTCCCTCTCTCCCTCATACTGTCTCTTTGTAGTTGTACCCACCCTGTGCCTCACCACCAATCCTAAACGCTAGCAACCACTAATCTGGTTTCCATCTCTATACTTTTGTCATTTTGAGAATGTGATATAAATGGAATCATATAGTATGTGGCCTTTTGAGATTGGCTTTTTTTCACTATCATGTCTTTCAATTCATCCAAGTTGTTGCATGTGTCAATAGTACTTTCCTTTTTATTGCCACCTTGTATTACATAGCATGAACATACCATAGTTTGTTTAACCATTCACCTATTGAGGGACATTTTTGTTTTTGGTTTTTCAGTTTTTAGCTATTACAAATAAAGTTGCTAAGAGCATTCATGTACAAGCTTTTGTGTGGACATAAATTTTCATTTCTCTGGGATAAATGCCCAGAATTATAATTTCTGGGTTGTATGGTAAGTGTATGTTTAGCTTTTTAAGAGACTGCCAACGTGTTTTCCAGAGTGACCATATCATTTTGTATTCCCTGCAGTAATGTAGAAGGGATCTTGTTTCTCTGGGCCTCCCCTGTATTTGGTATTGCCACTATTTTTTTATGTTAGCTGTTCTAGTAGATGCGTAGTGGTATCAATGTTACCTCATTTTGTGGTCTTATTTTTATTTCCCTGGTGGCTAGTGATATTCAACATTTCTCACAGGTTTGTTGGCTATCCATATGTATTATATAGTAAAATGTCACTTCGTGTCTTTTGCCCATTTTCTAACTGGATTGCCTGAGGGTTTTTTTTTTTAACTATTGAGTTTTGAGAATTCTCAATATATTACACATACTAGTCCTTTATCAAAGAACTATCCTAATTAAAAAAAAACCCACTATATTTAATAAAAATTTCAAATGTGTGCAAAGTTAGGAAAAAAGCAGTGTAATGAGCCCTCCTGTACCCATCTTCCACCTTCAAAAGTTTTCAGCCCCTTCTTCACCCCTATTTTGAAGCAAATCCCAGACGTCATATCATTTCATGAATACGTATTTCACTGCGACTGTAAAATATAATGACTCTTCTCTTACACCATAATGGCACTGTCATAGTTAAACTAATTAACACTATTTCTCAGTATCATTAATTAGCCAATTAGTCATTAGGCATTACGTTTCCCCTTGCCCCTTTTTTATTTTTTTTCCACTTGTTTATGCAGGACCAAATGCAAATAATGTCTGTGCATTGTAATTAGTTGATGTATCTCTGAAGTTCCTGTTACTCCATAGATTCTCCCTTCCTATCCCACCCCTTTTTTAAATTTTTTTGTTTTTGCTTTTCTGGTTTTTTTCCTTCTAGTCCTTTGACATTTCCCACAGTCTGCATTCTGTTTATTGTGTCCCCGTAATGTCAGATGTGTTCTTTGGTCCACTGCATTTCCTGTAATTTGATGTCATTGGAGAGGTTTGATTGCGTTCAAGTTTTCTATTTTTGGCAAGAACACCTCATAGATGGTGTTGTGTACTTCCAGGAGGAAGCGAATAATTCTGGTTGTTTTTCTTTCTGTGAGTCACCACATGCCAAGTTACTTCAGTAGAGGTTGAACAATTGTGCAATTGTAATTCTGTCATTCTCTCTTCATTTATTAGCTAGAATGTCTATCAAGAGACACATTTTTTTCATGAGATATTTGGTTGCCCCTGAAGGGCATAGGACAAATGCTTGATTCTTTCATTTTATTTGCCTCTTTTGTTTTTATCTTGTTCAAATATCCATCTTTAGTCAGTAGGAACTTTCTTCAGGTTGGCCCCCAAGTTCTTTGATGTGACTTCAGTTGTTTTCCTTGGTATTCCAGATATTTCATATTCATCTTATTTATTTTCTATCCTGCCCTAGAAACAACTGTGTGTTCAAGAGCTTTTGGGTCCCTTTATTTGGAAATGATTTTGGGACCCAAATTAGGGCATTGTGCTTCTCATTGCTACTGGATAGTTCAGTGTTTCTGGGACTTGCCAGTGGAGAGTTCTATCAAAATCAGTTATTATCCTTTTTCTAGAAGTATTTCATGAACACTGAAGCATTTTCAGAATTATTAATTTAAACATTGAGAACTACAGAAAATTGTGAAGAAAAACTAAAAGATATGTATAATATCAGTGTCTAAGGATAACTTCTATTGTTCTTTAGTTCACAGCTTACCAGTCTTTTTTTGTATATTATATACATGTTAACAACTGGATTCACATTGGATATGTTGCTTTGTCATATTCTTTTATTTTTTGTTAATAATATTGAGTGTTCATATATATCTTTATCCTTCTAAATATAATTTTTAAATGATTGGTATTATTCCACTGTATGGTTGTACCAAAATTTATGTGACTGTTCCTCCTATATTAGATAATTTAGGTTGTGTCCAGTTTTTGACTAATGTATGTTACGGACATAATTTTTTCTGTGCATTTCTGATTTGGGTGTGATTGCTAAAGCTTGAGGAAATGTTTTAGGTTTTGATGCATGTTGCCAAAGTACTATTTAGAAAACATTAATACAGAGTTATATGAATTTTTACTCTCAGAAGAAGTCCATGAAACTGTGAGAAGTCTATGGAACCATGTCAACAGTGTATTCTGTTATAGTTTTTTTTTTTAAATGTAGTATTTGTAAATGATGAGACAGTAATGTTGCCTACATAAATTCTTTAGAGCATCTCAGATTTGTTTCCAAAAGATAAATCTGTAGATCTCGCCTTGCTTTTAGGTGCTACTTTTTACTACTCTTGGCATCTCTATTAGCTAAAATGACCTTAGCCAGGCACAGTGGCTCACATGTTCCTGGTTGGTGGGCAGCTTACTTCCACACTGTGATTCAGAAACCCGCTTTCCCTCTGTTGGGGGTTCTGCATCTCCAGGCCATGCCTTTAGGTCACCGTGCTTGTCTTCATCAAGCAGAGAGAGGAAAATGCTTGAGTGTTCAAATGTTATGGAAAGAGTTTATAGGCCAGGCCTGGAAGTGGTGTCTGTCACTTCCATTCCCCTTCCCTTGGCCAGCACTCAGTTACGTGGTCATCTCTAAGTGTCAGCCAAGCAGAGAAGTTGTGTGTTCATGAAAAGAAGAAACAGTGTCTGGGTAACCACAAGCCTCTCTCTGCCACAATGTAATCAGCACTTCTGCATGGTTTTATTTTGCTTTAGGGATGAAAATCAGATCATTGTAAGTTTGAAACATTAGTTTTGTTTGCTCAGAAGCAATTTTTTGTTCATCTCGGATTTTTTTTATCTATAACCAATAGATGAGGTTATTTAGTACATGAGTTTCAGAATATTGCAGAATTATTGGTTTCATTAAATTTCTAGGATATAGTAGTCCTCCCTTATCTGTAGGGGATATGTTCCAAGAACCCCAGAGGATGCCTGAAACCATGGATACTATTGAACCCTATATATACAATTTTTTTTCTTTATATAAATACCTATGATAACGTTTAATTTATATATTAGGCACAATAAAAGAGCAATAACTAATAATAAAATAGAATAGTTATAACAATATGCCAGCATCACTGTTCTTGTGCTTTGGGGCCATTATTAAGTAAAATAAGAGTTACTGGAACACAAGCACTGTGATACTGCCACAGTCGATCTGATTAAGGAGCCGGCTACTAAGCCACTAGCAGGGAGGTAGCACAGACAGTGTAGACAGCATGAAGATGCTGGGCAAAGTGATGATTCTGGTCTCACGTGGGTCACAGCAGGACAGCGCGAGATTTCATCATGCTACTTGGGTCGATTTAAAAGGCGCACAATTTGAAACTTATGAATTGTTTATTTCTGGAATTTTCCATTTCATATTTTCAGACTGCTGTTGACTGCAGACAACTGAAACAGCAGATAAGGAGAGAGGGGCTATTGTAGCATAGTGATATTTGTGATAGTTGTCTTTTGTAAATGAAGAAATTAAATCATTTAGTTGTGCAAGAATGGCTAACACAATTAGAATTAATTCACATACCTTATTTGGGCCGCTTGTGCTTCTGTGCTGATTTTATGGCACATTTTATATGTATGGGAATAACTATAAGGTAAGTGTCAGTCAGTAGGCTCATTAGTCTGTTCAGATGTGATAAAAACAAAAATAAACACACGAACAAAAAATCACAAGGCAGGAAAAGGGTTATTCATGCTGCAGATTTGATTTCCCTTTTATTTTTAATAACCTTGATGCTGACACTCATTAGATTGACTAGATAAAAAAAGAATCATTGCAAAGTTAGAGGTCAATTAATTTATTTATGCTGTTTTCTTGAAGGTAGAATTGACCATCCTAAGGGCTTGGAATGGTGAATGCTTTTAGGCTGAGGGATCGTGTTTCTCTGTCAGCACCTGCACTTCCATAGAAGGACCAGACTTGGACCTTGTCTGCATCTCATCTTGAGGGCCTGGTGTGAACTGTATTAGTTTGGTCCTCAACCGAATCCTATTATAGGAGGCAGGATGTTTTTGTTCTTCACACGCTGCGGCATGCCCAACAGCCCTGTCAGGAGTTAATGATTCCCCTGCCGTCTACACTGATGTGGCCGGACTGCGGGCCTCCTTCCAGCGTGGCTGTCGGTGAGGCGCCTGCGTTGCTGCTCAGGGCATCCATCTGCTATCACTGTCTCACGGAGAGCCAGTTAGGGAACTGCTGATCAAGCGTGATTTTTAATCACCCGCCTAATGGCATCAGCGCCAGTTGCCATGTCCTCACATCTTGAAGACAGGCTGTGCCCGTCACTCCTGGAGATGGCCTTTCTCTGGTTGGAAGGTGGGGAGTAGATGGGACCCCTGGAGACTGATCTCTGATGACTGACTATGGTAGAGACTGGGTTTTCTATTTGGGTAAAGGACATATCAAAATATATGCTTCTGGAGTTTGTTTTTCTCAGGATTAACATCTGTTTTGTCAGTCTGAAGTATTCATTTCACTTTCATAATGTGATTCTTTTATCTGTGTAAGAGATCACTGAATGGTGATAATAGTGACAGGACCCAGGAAATTGAAGCCTTCGTGTTTAAAGAGAGTGGAAATGATTTTAGATAATCCTATAGTCATTAAACCTTGCGTGCAAGGAAAAGATGATAAAAGAAAGAGTGGCATATAAGATAGGAAAACTTTCATGAACTTTTCAATTAAGTATTACCAATATTTAAAAATTAAAGTGAATATATGACACACATAACAGTATAAACAGATAAATGTATCAAAATTATAGGTATGAGGTTTTGAAATTTTAGTTTTGTTGAATGTTTTGTTTAGGTTATTTACAGCTAAGATCGATCACTGAAGTACTATTGTGTCCATCATTTGTAAATAATGGTGTGTTTTAAGATCAAGAGTGTCAAATTCTTTTTAATTAATCGCATAAGCTTGATTCAATTTAGCTTTTGAAATATCAACCTCTATTACAATCAACCAGGCAGCTTTATTGTCCACTAAACAAAGTTGTTACAATTCCATTGACTACACATGTAGGGGACTCTGGATAGTCTTAGTGGTTATTAAACTCTTGTCTCTTCCTTCCTGCCTTTTTTCTTTGTTACTTTAATAAAATGGTGCTATTAGGCATACCTTGTATTGGCTCATCCAAGTTAGATTAAAAGATCTGTCTGACAGCTGGAAAGCGTGGGTGAGAAAATTCTAGTTTTCATGTTTTCAGAATTAACAAGCTGAACCAATTAGTAGATATTGTTCACCAAAGAAACACTTGTTTTTGATTAAACTCTTATTCACAGAGAACAGAAAGTCATGGATCAAGAGGGTATGTGTGTATGCCTGAGTGAGTTTCCAGGGCAAGAAGAAGAAACTACTTTTTCCTTTGAATTTTGCAGAACTTATGGTTTGGTCTATTCCTTAGCAGTTCACTCTACTGTACTGTACCAACTTACTAGATGATGACATATAAGGTGACCTAATTTTCCCAGGACCGTCCCAGTTTTATAGCACGGAAAGTCCCATGTTCCAGGAAGCTCCCCAGTGCTAGGCAAACTGGACTGGTTGGTCACCCTTGATGATAACCCAACCTCATGTGTGACAGTCTTTAGGGTCTGACAGTCTTTAGGGTCTAGACTGGGATACTTGCAGAGGACTTTTACTTGGACTTGAGTTAAGTTTAAGACAGGAAAAATGTGTTTGTTAAAATAACAGTCTTAAATCGGGCCGTCATATCAACAGGGTTTATAAAGGTAGTGTTAAGACTTGTATGATTAGGATTTTTAAAAACTCAGTTTGATGAATTAAATGACTGCCGTACAAAGCACCGTGCTGAATCCGCAAGGGAAACTCAGCCAAGTGAAGTCGGAAACTATTCTTTATTTGAACATTAAGTTATTTTGCACATGGCCGGGTGACTGGAAATATAGCAACACTGTGATATGTCAGTGAGAAAATGAAATTGGCTGCAAAGAAAATGGAAACATTAGATTAAACAAGTCACTGTGAAAGTCATTAGGACAATGAAGCTGTCTAGTGGGTATTAAATAATAATAATAATACTAGATCAAGGCTGCTGCTGGCCAATAGGGCATCTTTATGTGAAATAGAAAACACGGTGGGCATGAGGCATGGTGGCTGCATAATGTTCGAGTTATGGGCACCTTTTGCTCTTTTGGGTGAATTAGGTAAAGGCCCCCCTTCCTTAGGGTAGGTGCAGCCAGCGCCTGGGCACACAGGTAGTTGAGTGGAGCATGGGCTGCATGTCTGTTCTTGCAACCACCTCGATTTCTCCTCCTCAGCCGGCTCCCTTGTGTGTGCACAACCTGTGCAACACATTGCAGTGTTTGACTTCAGTGTCCTGGCTGAATTCAAGGTGTATAGTGAACAAGAAAAATGTTGAAGGCCAAATAAAGCCTTTGTCTTCTAGGAAAATATTTTGTGGCGTTTTTTTTTTTTTTCCTCTTCTCCTTCCAGGAAAGAGGGAGCTGACAAAATTTGAGAGAGATTAAATTTTTTTCTGTACTAAGCCTAGCTGAATTCCTTGAGTCATTCGTCCCTTATATTTTTCTGGTCATGAAGGACAGGCTGTAGGGTGTTAGTATTTTCAGCTAATTTCTAATCACTGTTCTCATAATGGCCACTTTGGGTGCCTTCTCGTGCTGGTCACTCTGTTGAGCCACTGATGTACATCACCTCCTTGAAATATTTTGGACAACCTTGTAAGGCAGAAGTTATGATGGCCATTTTATGGCTGAAATACATGAGACCCAGGGAGGTCAAAGGCCTTGCCTGGTCTCCTAGTCTCCCGGCTTGTATCTGAATGAGCTGGGATTCAAATCCATGTCTGTGGGACTCCATGGCCAATGGTCCCTTTACCACACCCAGCTGTCCCTGTGATATCAAGAGTGACATCTTTCAAGAGCACAGCATGAGTGACCCTTAGAGATCCCTCTGGCAACCAACCCATCATACACAGAAATAATGAAAACTTAGCAAACTGCAACAGTGTAAAATTAACTTCTAAGTTTTTTCTTTGGGGAATATAAGTAAAATATAATTAAATGTGTAAATATATACATTAATAATATGTCTGGGACTGAAATTTCTAGTTCCTTTGGCAACTTTCCTCCTTAGGCTTTTTATAGTATGTTTTAAAATGAGACTCTTAGGTCTACAAGGAAGTTAGAAGAAAGTTTGAAAAAGGACATGAAAAATAAACAAGCCTTTAAAAAATCACATAGACTTAATTATTGTGGATTTCTAACTTGCACAATACTGACAGACATACGCAAACATTGGAACCCTGACGGTTATCTGAATAGTGATTGTTTGTATGCTGTGTATACTCTGTGCTAAGAACCACTGTGATTCTTATTTTTACTCTAAAAACTTAGTTATAGCTTTGCTCTCAGGAGCTCTCAACATGAGTGACTATTGGAATTTAAAAATAAAACCAAACTGACTAGAGTTGAAACCTCATAATTTTCACCTTTTTTTTAGCTTAACATATTTGTCCTCCATTTAAAAAATAGAGTTCCAAGTGAAATAAAACTTGAATCTTCCAAAAATAAGATTTTTGGAAGAAAGTGAATTTTATAGGTGTTTGCCAAGATAGTGTAGGAAACGACTTGATCCTCCACTTTCTAGCCCCATAGCTCTGACACTCAACCCTCCTGTCTTAAGTCTAAAGGGCATTGGGGTAGGGGCCAGGAACGTCGACTGCTCCCTGGATGGGTTTGTTTGGACCAAGAAAATGTTTCTCTTCTCCTACATTGTTTCCCTCCCTATAAAGGGTGTTGCGTTCTCTTAGGCCACCTACTTCACTGCAGCCTCTGACCATGTGCAGTGAGGTGATCTCTTTCAGGGGGAGGCCAGGCTGCCAAATGTCCTTCCTGGCCCCTGAGTGAACTCAGTGCAAGAAGCCACGTGTGTCTGAGAGCTTCTGGGTTTACTGTCTGTTGTTCTGAGAGTTCCTTCAGGTCATGTGAATGAGAATGGGGTGAGGGGAGAGCTAAGGAGGGCCCTAGATCGAAGGCTGGATTGGAGGAAATGGCCTCGTAAAGGGTTGAGATTTCCTCCTCTCTCTGCCCTAAGTTGAAGCTGCCTGCATCTGTGGCACAGACCCCAGCCTAAGTTCAAGCATAAAAGTGGACCAGAAAGGGGGAGAGAGAGACCCACCTGGGCCATCCTACATGGATGCAACAAATGGAGGAGAGACCAAGGTGTTGATCTGTAACACAGAGTGACCCCTGCCACTGGCAGTGGGCCCAGTCAGTGTCCCAGGTACCGACCGTAAGATTTGAAACTCCCAGGGAGTAGGTCAGAGTTGGAAACATGGGGGGAGGCAGTGGAAGCATTTCCTTCTCTGTATGCTGCTGCAGGTACTTAATGAGCGTTAGTGACAGGGACGACACCAGGTAAGGACTGGGGCAGGCTTGGGGACAGGGGGCTGCCCGGGTGAGATTGCTTTGCCGATGGGTGGCTGAGCAAAAGGGAGATGGAATCAACATCAAACATATAGGGAGATTATACTGCTGCTCAAGCTTTCAGGGTTGGGAGCCTGCATTTTATTAATAACATTCTTTTATTCAAATTTTAGACACTTGACCTTGAGACACTTTCAAAGGTGCACCAAGTACAGGAGTAGGGGGCTGCCTACCCTTGTAGGCTCAGGACCAGAATGCATATCAAGTCCCAGTTCTGCTAATTGCTGCCTTTATGATACTGGGCCAGTTAACTCACTTTTTATGCCTCAGTTTCCCCATCTATAAAATGAGGATAGCGATCGATCTGCCTCATAGTTGTATGTGTTTAAAGAGTTGGCGTGTGTTTAGAACAGTCTCTGGCCCAGTGTGTACTCTGTAAATGTTAGCTGTTATTTAAATGTTAAGTGCATGTATTTATTCTTTTTATATATTGCTCCTAGGACCTAACTCAGTGCTCAATGCTTTGCTTAACACATTGAATATTGTTGTCTGAATAGTTTGACATTTTTCATAATGATGAAGTTGTAACAAGTTTTTTGTTAATTTCTTAAATTGATCAGGTATGTCTTGGTATCCTGAATTTTCATTCTTAAACATTTGTCACTGATGCATTTGTACTTCTGAGAGTAGTATTTGAACTTCATGCATTCTCCTGGGAATGTGAAGACAGAGATTTTGTTGGCAGATTTTGTTGAGAGAGAGAGCAGAGCATTTGTGGTTAAGGGCACAGTCTGGATTTATATTCTGACTGTCCTTTCTTACCATCTGTAAGTCCTTGGGACAAGTTATTTGCCCATTAATACCTCGGTTTTCCTACTTATAAAATGGAGATATTAATAGTGCCCATCTTACAGGAATGCCTTAAGGATTACAGGCATTCGATTTGTGTCTGGGACACAGTAGACATTCACTCAATGTTAGCTGCCCCTGTTACTGTTGTTAACAGAAAGTGTATTTCGCCAGTTTACTCAGACACTCACAATATTGAATCATCTTTTTCACTAGCTTAATTTTACTTGAATTTATCAGCCCACATATCCCAGTAAGAGGTTCAGAAAATATAATTATAGTATTATTGCCTGTTTTAATCTTTTTCTTAGTGCAAAGGCTTACTTGTGTGCTTGCAGAAATGAGTATTGCAAATAGCATTGATTTCATTGCACAGATTCTTTAGTCTCTCGTGCGCAACAAGCTTAGATGGATGAAAATAAGGGAAAACACACAGTGAATGAGTGCTCCCAGAGGATATCATGTGGTGCAACTAAAAGGCATTGAATTTGCCACCAGAAGACTCCATTCTGGTTCTGACCCACTGCTCTCTAGGTCCAGATCTGTCACATGGGGACAGTTCTCTCTGTCCTGCCCACTGCATTAGGATACCACAAGGATTAAATGTTAGGATGGATTGAAAAGCTTTTTGACACATAAATGCTGCATAAAAACATAATATGTATCCTCTTCTAGAGTGTTCTTATTTTGCCAAATTAAATATTCTGGCTAGTAGAAGTTTTTATAGATACCAAATTAATGACCAGTTATCAAAAGATTAAAAATTACATTAGGAAAATATTTAACACCTAAATCATACTGCTAAATAGTTGTAGCACATGCTTTTCTCATTTATCCTTATGATAAGGTCTCTCTATCTCCTTAGACTGCAACTCTCATCCGTTTCAGAATATGGTATCTCAGAAGTTTCCAGAGTAATTGTCGTCTACTTCCTAGTGTCCACCATTTTCCCCCGGGTCTGCTGGGCCTGTCTTTGTCATGGACCTCAGAGCAGGCACTGTACCAATGTCCTGCAGTGCTGACACTGCACTGTTGGAAATCAGGGCGGGCTCCTCTCTGCCTAAAGCCCTTCGCTGACTGTATATTGCCATCAGAATAAAGTCCTGACTCCACAGTGGGATGTGAAGACCATGGCGAAGCAGCCCCTGCCTCTTCAGCCTCTCTGCTCACCGCTCGGCCAGCGTTAGATCCTCTACCCATATGGAGTCCTTTCACTTTCTCCATCCAAGCTTGCCCTGTCTCAATCCTGGGCCTCTGTATATACATCTAATTCTTTCTCTTTTCCCCTAATTCACTGCTCATCTTCCTCAGGTGTCAACTTCATTGTCTCTGGGAGCGTCTCTGTTTGTCCCACTCTCCATTTCTGCTGCCTGCTCTTCTCTGTGGGGCTGGCTCATTGGTCATCTCACGGCGCAGTAGCACATCCCCC
>CM052440.1:62708303-62733208 GCA_028533085.1 Varecia variegata
AGTCATTTTTGATGTTATCAGTTGGTGAGAACATCCAAGGACCACAGTATTTTAGACCTGAAACCATTTAGGCCAACTCTCATTAATAAAGGAAGAAAATCTCATAACCAGCCTGAGCAACATAGTGAGACCCCATCTCTATAAAAAATACTTAGCTGAGCATGGTGGTGTACACCTGTAGTGCCAGCTACTTGGGAGGCTGAGGCAGGAGGATTGCCTGAGCCCAGGAGTTTGAGGTTGCATTGAACTATGATGGTGCCACTGCACTCCAGCCTGGGTGACAGAGAGAGACCCTGTTTCTAAATAAAGGAAGGAAGGAAGGAAGGAAGGAAGGAAGGAAGGAAGGAAGGAAGGAAGGAAGGAAATAAATGAAGCTTCTGTAGAATTATTCCAAATCATGTGACAAAGTAGATGGGAGCACAAAAATAAAACCCTGGACCCTTGGCTCTCATTCTAATGGTTTCCCCAGTGGTTTGGTTTTGATGTTGGCTTGCAAGGAAAACAATGGAGAACTTGACTAAAGTTGGAAAGTATTAGGGATAGCAATAGCATTTGCATAGTGCTTTATGTTTGTAAGACACTTCAGGTAATTTATCTTATGATTGAAATGAATAGCTGAGAGAATCTAATGTAATAGTTAAGTATTACTTCTAGTTTTTTGGTCTCCTCTTTTTGAAAAAATAAATTATAAGGTTCTTCCTCTTGGAATTGTTGTAAGTGGTAAATATGTTATTACAATTAATCACTTAGATTAGTGTCTGGCATAGATTAATTGTTTGTTTATTTGTCTTTTATTGTTAATAATACTGTTACTTATTATTTGTTGTTGTTTGGTTCTACTTTACAGACTATATATCATAGACTGATGGAGAAAATTCTACTGTCCAATTTTGTTGAGGGAGGAGGAAAAGATGCAAAAAATTGAGCCCTCAGAGTGCTCCCTGTCTGAGATTAGGAATCTCAGCCTCTGATACAGTGTTCCAAAAAGGAGGCCAAGCCATTTTGGCTCATTTTCCCCTTTACTATTGGTCAACAACTAGAAATAGAAACCTTGAAAAGAGGTCATTTTTTTTTCTTCCAACCACTGTTCTCTCTACCACTCTAGGCTTTCGTTGCTCTGGGATGCTACATTTTAAGAGTAAATTATTTGGTGCCCTCAGCTTAACTTCTTGAGGAAATGGAATTTCTCCAAGAATTTCTAAAGCAGGGACACCTTATAAATATAACTCATTGAAATAACCATGATAGCATGCTTTCAGTGGAACAAATATGGGGAATGTACCTAAGTTTAACATTGAAAAAAAAAATCCTAAACTCTGTGCTTGGTTGTTCTATAGAAAGGGAAACGACTTCTAATTTTTCCACCATGTTAAAATAAAGAAGCAGCAGTGGGAACTTGAGAAATGAAGGTTCCAAAAGCAGACCATCCCAGGAAGTGCTTTTTTTTTTTTTTTTTCATTCAGATGTATTGCAGCTCCAGCCCTCCCTAGCACCTTTTCCTGTGCACTCTGTCATTCTCTTTGTCTTCCTGCTACCATTTATCTCACATCCTGTAAAGGAATAGCAGGAATACCCAGAGCTGGTCTTGGTGGAGTTGGCCTGAAAATGGTAGTCACAGTAGAGGCAGAGCTGAGAAGGATGCTCAGCAGTGCTTTCCCCTGGGACCACGGACCCAGTTGGAACTGAAGATCAAAGCCAGAGATTTTGTCCCAGAAAATTATGCTGATGCAAACATAAAATCTTGTGTACAATGTCAGGAAGTGGTGGACTCCCTTCAGCCCATTTTGGGGCAGCAGCTGTGCACCTGTGTTGTGAGAGCCGACAGCGCCTCTGGACTTCCTCCTTGCCAGCTGTCTTCTGGGAACTAAGGGAGAAGAAAGGGATTTAAATGTGGTGCTTGAGCATAGATCCAGTCCGGAGCTTGCTAAAAGCTGACTCTCTTTTGTGTTGTGTGGGCTCCTCATTTGTTTCTACTCATTAAATACTTGAATGGCCAGATCTGAGAATGTGCCACTTCTACAGCTCTTTATGAACCAGGAAGAGGAAAATGGAAGTGAGAAGGAAGAGTAAGGCTCTCACCTCCTCACATTGCCATTTGTTACGAAACAGAGGTCCCACATACATTATTTTGTAAGCAGTCCTCAAGGGAAACTTTTCTTTGTGAGATACTAACCCATTCAGTTCCTACAAAAGGATTTCTCTTTTGACACAACATTCCCTTTGTGGAAAGAGGTGGCATGCAAATTTTAATGCACATTTTAAGAGATGCTGGGGGGAATCCCTTTGAAGAAAAATTGGATTAAAAAGAGTAAAAGAAAAAAATGAAAAGGGACAGGGGAAATAAGGATGAGGTGGGAGATACTTGCTGGCTTATGTGCTTGGATTCGACTTTTTTCTCCACTGTGTATTTTCAGTGTAGAATTTTGCATGTAGGTGAAAATGACTGATGACATACTTTATGTTTTTGGTTGGGGCTTGTTAATAGCTCCTCTTGTTTCCCTTTCATCATTATTAAAGCCAGCCAACTGCATGTCTTACATGTAGATATCTAGAGCTCCCACTTTGTGCAAGTGAGTGAGCTGTGGCAGATGTGGGGTCCACGCAAGTTCCTGTCCTTTTAGCAGCTGATGTTCTTGTAACCTACTTTGGTTCCAAGACCATAGGCAGGTGAGAAAATTATTCGTTGTACAGGGGTGAGCTCTAATTCTGATGCTCACCAACTTTGTTACCTTAGAAAAATTACTTAACCTTATGCAACCTGGTATCCTCCTTATTTTAGGAGTAAGAGATTTGTGGGATATTTTATGGGTAGAAGATACTGTACCCCTCAAATTCCAGTAAGTAGGTAAATAAACTCTTATTTCATTTAAGATCATCCTGTGACCACTGTAACCATGTAGTTGTCAGAATGACTGGGTTATTTGGGATTAGATGGGATAGTAATATTTATAGCCAACAGTGCTAGGTCCTGTTTCATATGTTATCTCATTTATTCTTCCCAACCTTCCTGTGAGGTAGATCTCTTATTATACCCCTTTTCTGTAAAATAGTTGTGCAAGAGGTTCAGAAACTTGCCTGAGGTCCCCCAGGCTGTAGGAAGCAGAGCTGGGGATTGGAATCCCAGGTGTTCTGGTTCCAGAGGCCATGCTCTTAGCTTTGATCCTTTGCAACCCTTTTCAGGACTGCACCATCTTCACGTTGAAAGGAGAAATGTTATGTCTGGTAGACTCTTACACTTATTTAAGATTTTTTTCCTTTCCTGTTTCAGGTATCTGACAGCAAGCAGCAATAGAAATTTCCTGCTTACCATGAGACCATTTTTAAAAAGGGCCGTTTTGGTCATAAGTTATGTAAGTATATATATACTTTTGAAATAGCATATAAGGAATATTTTTCACTTTAATTTGGCTCAGAGACATGATCCAGATTATTTAATAGAATTAGCAATAGATTCTAATAACATGATCTTAGTATCAAAGAGTTTACAAAGCATTGAAAGGTATATATGAAAGCATTCTGGATATAGGTGAGCTTTGTGACACAGACATGTGAACTATAGTATTCTACAACTCCCTATCCAGGTGCCGAGGCTGAGCTGTCTCAAGAGGAGGCAACACAAACCTGCCTGTTATCAGTTACCTATTGTTGCATAACAAAACACCCCAAAATCTAGTGACTTAAATACAACCACCATACATTTGCCGTAAATGCTTTAGTTTGGGCAGCATTCGGGTGATTGGTTCTTCTGATCATTGTGATTTTTTTGGCTGAGGTTCTTCAGTCGAGTTTATTCAGCTGTCACCTGGGCTAGGTCACCTCAGTTCTCCTCCACAAGGTCTCTCCCTCTGATATCCCATCCTCTAGGGCCTCTCCCTGTGGCTTCTCTTCCTAGGGCAGCCAGGACTTCCTTGCAGTGTGGCAGCTGGGTTCTGATAGAACAGACCAGAAGCTGTAGGACCTCTCAGGGGTTAGGCCCTGAACTGACACAGTGCACCTTCTGCTACATTCTTGTGGGCAGTACAAGTCACAAGACTAACCGATTCAAGGGGAGGGGCAATTGGCTCCATTTTCTGATAGGAGGAACAGAATGCACATACAAAGAGGGTAGAGATTATTGGCGGCCGTCTCACCCAATCTTCTTGTTCTCCGAAGGTGATTGTTGTTTTGTACTTCCGCCTGTGGATAATGGGAGGATCTATGCCCCTCTTCTCAGAGCAGGATAATCCAGCTTCATTTTCGCCTTACCTTCTTACAAGGTCAGTGGTAATAAGTTTTATAAACTTTATCTGATATTTATTAGATAGTTTTCAACAATCTTCAGTCATAGGTTGACTTTGCATTTTGAGGAAAGGAAGATTGTGTTCTGTCCAGCATGTGGGGAGAAATGAAGCTACTATTTATACATTTGGAATTCTTTTGCACAAGTGAGGCTGTTTTGACAGTATTATTGCTGTTGTTCTTATGTGGTGTCTATTTGTTTATCCAACAAGCATTTATTGGGCACTGTCTTAGTTCATGTTGCTCTAAAGGAATACCTGTGGCTGGGTAATTTATAAAGAAAAAAGGTTTATTTGGCGCACTACTCTGCTGGCTGGAAGACTGGGTATCTGGTGAGGGCCTCAGGATGCTCCACTCTTGGCAGAAGGCACAGGGGAGGCAGCATGTGCAGAGATCACATGGCGAGAGAGGAGGAAGGAGAGAGAGAGAGGGGAGGTGCCAGGTTGTTTTTAACAACCAGCTCTAGTGGGAACTATTCGAGTGAGAACTCACCCCAGCAGGAGGGCATTCATGTATTCACAAGGAATCTGCCTGCATGACCCAGACACTCACCTCCTACCACCACCACACTGGGGGTTAAATTTCAATATGAGATTTGGTGAGGACAGACAAACCATCATAAATATCTATGGAGTGGTCCATATGGCAAATGTTATAGAACAATGTGCAGAGAGGTGTGTAGAGTTTTATTGGGCATCATAACCTTTTGTGAGATTAAAATCAGTGGGGTGGTTTAATGTAACAGACAGAAATGAACAGCAGAGTTTGCTAATACATAGCTAATTTTGTCTTGTCATTTGTCCCCAAGAATTCTGGAGGTATTGCGTCAAGATGTGATAATGATCGATGTACCTAATTCATTGAACGGGTTTCTAATTTCTTATCTGTTCAATCTGCTGTGATGTACAGTTAAGGCTTTCAGATAACAGTATATTTGACAATTTTAATAACTTCTTCAGAATATATTGTAGCTATAATGTTTTAAGAAGTAAGGTACACTGTTCTTAAATTTTCATAGCTTTACATACCTCATAATGTCATCTAATATCATTTTCATCATAGTAACCTTTGCCTTTTTTTGGGTTTGCCAAGATTTGATAAATCTTAAATTAAACCTTGATCTACAGCATTTATATTTTGGTTTACTTGTATCTCTTAGGGATAACAGATTGTTGATTTTGTTTTCATTCCAGGAAGTGATCTTTGCTTTATATCACTCATTTAGCTTCTAGCTTCAACTTACTTTGCCTTTTTATGTTCTTTTTTATTGTTTCTAGTCTTTTCTTCTTTTTCTTTAGTCTCTTTATTTCGCATTCAAAGAGGATACCTTCCCATTGGATTAACACCTTTTTATAGTAAAAACTATGTCACAGTTGTTTTGATTACTTCCAACATATATTTGTATTGAACCAATCTTGAGTATACTTTCAGAAATAATGTGATATCCAACCTCTAGTGTTGGCTTACTACTTGGCAGTCCAGAGCCTTTAAAAATTGTTGTTTATATCTGATGTTTTCCAAATAGTTGTTTAATAAATCCTTTAATTAAGCTTGACATCTCTAACCCAGCTTCTTATTAATGTTACAATCTACTTGCCCTTTTTAGATATCTTTCTCTGGCTTTCCATATCTGCAGGGTTCCTTGTCTAGATATTTTTAGCTGTGATAGCTGACTAATAAATTGTTTCATGTTCTATAGCTTCTTAAGTAGCTACCTCTGTCCTTAAGAGAAAAACCAACTTTGCCAGATCATATTCTTGCGTGATGGCTCCATTTGCTTTAGCTTTGAGTTGGTTTTGCTCCACAACTTCTTGTCTCCTGAATTTGAACATCCATTCTAATCTTTATAGTTCGATGCAGCCTGTTTGCTGAGATTACCAGTCTCCAAAAGCCAAAACGTACAGTTGAAAGAGATAGATGAAGGAGAACAAGAACACACTGCTGTCAACTCACCAACCAATTTTTTTCGTTCATATCTTATGGCATAAGTACACAAGTGCCTGTCTGAAGGCCATTGGTGTTAGGACAAGGTGGCTTGATACCTGACTCATTGCCTTCCTAGCTATGACACCTTAGCTGCCAGGGATATTATAATAGATCACATTTGTTTCCTTGCTGGTAGCCAAAAAAATTCTTTGGTGGAAACTTCGGTAAAATAGGGGTCTGGTACATATTTTGTCCAGGACTTTTTGTCTATGAGTTGATCCATCCAAGTGACTATAACTCAGGCAATTTACTTAATAAAAAGTGATGGAATAGAATATCCTATTACCCACATCTTTATATTCTTCTTCTCCATTCTTTTAAAAAACATCTTTCTGTTCTTGTGTTTCAAACTTAAGATACATAGATACCCAGGGACATTTCAGTGACAGTTGTGAATGGCTTTTCACATGCCTCTAAGATAGCTGCATTAGAATTGACTCTTTTGAGCATCCAGAAAATTGTTTTCAATTCCTTTCCTGAATAAGGTTTCTACTCTGTTTGCATAATTCTGTGACCTCTGGTAGGCTGTTGATTCTGGAAGTGGATTACCTTGGTCAATTTGCTAGTTCTGTTGGTTTTTCTTTCCTTCTCAGCTGTGCAGTTTAGCTGTGATTTGGCTGGCTCTGTGACTGTGTTGTTACTAATCACAGGCTTGTCATTTGGCTATGTCAGTCTGTCTCACAGATGCCTCACCTCCTTTCCTGGTGTTACAAACTTAACACATCGTTCACTAGCGTTTTTGCTTCTATCTTTTGAGTATTATTTCTTCCTCTTTTAAAGTAGGCATAATGAATTACTCTATTCCCAGGTGAGAGTCCTCAGACTAGCTCTCTTTCCATTTAGTAGTTTAGTTTTTAATTACATGTTACAAAAATCCTACTAGCTTTTAAGAGTAGCTTGTTCAAGCTTTCTTTTGTCTCAAACGATTTCTTGTGATTTTAGTTGTGAGATTCCCTCTCCTTTAAATTTTCTATTTCCATGTGTTTGGCTCAGAAGAAATACCCTGTCATTTTCTGCTTAACTAAACTGAGATGCAAAATCGTTGTGTTATGCTCATGAGAAACCTCTGTTAAGCAAAATTTCTAAGACATGGGAACAAGACAAAGGATGACTGTGTGACCTTCACTGTAATGTAGAACATTGTCTGACAAACCTGGAGGAATGCAACATTGGTAGGCTTATTATTTGCTATTTACTATATTTTACAACTCTGTCATCTTAGAATGTAACATACAGAAGAAACCTGATAGTTGTGATGGTTTCTTTTCTCTCTAGTAGAAAAATAAAACTTCAAACGTAACAGTTTTATTGCCTTCCAGCACATTGAAAAAATGTGTATCTCATTTGCCAAGCTCATTCCTTTTTATTTTTTCATGCACTATGAAAATCCCAGTTTCTGAATTCAGTTTTTATATGTATATATTATTTTTTATATATTCAGCTTATATATACTTTAGTAATAGCTTTATTGAGATAATTTACATTCCATACAATTCACCTATTAAAGTGTACAATTCAGTGGTTTTTAGTATACTCACAGAGTTGTGCAACCATTACCACAATCAATTTTAGAATGTTTTCATCTCCCCAAAAAGACATTCTATATCCATCAGCAGTTATTACCCATTTCACTTCATTCCCCCAGCCCTAGGCAACCACTAGTCTACTTTCTGTCTCTGTAGATTTACCTATTCCGAACTTGTCATATAAATGGGATCATATAATATGTTTTTTTGTGTGACTGGATTCTTTGACTTAGCATGTTTTCAGGGCTCATCCATGTTGTAACTTATAGCAATACCTAATTTCTTTTTATTCCCCAATAAAAATTGTTCCATTATATGGATATATCATACATTTTATTTCTCCATAAAAATGAACATTTTGGTTGTTTTCTCATTTTGGCTGTTATGAATAATGCTATGAACATTCATGAACAAGTTTTTGTGTGGATGTATGTTTTCATTTCTCTTGAGTACATACCCAGGAGTGGAATTGCCGTGTTAACTCAATGTTTAACTTTTTGAGGAGTGCCAGGATGTTTACCAAAGCAGTTGGCACCATTTTACATTCCTACCAGCAGTATATGAAGGTTTTAGTTTCTCCATATCCTCACCAACACTTGTCTTTTTGACAGTCTGTTTTTGGTTTTTTTTTTTTTGTAGCCATACTAATGGGTGTGAAATGGTATCTCATGGTGGTTTTGATTTATAGTTCCCTAATGGATAATGATGTTGAGCATCTTTTCACATGCATATTGACCATTTTGCAATCTTCTTTAGAGAAATGTCTATTCAGGTCCTTTGTTCACTTTTTAATTGGATTATTTGTCTTGTTATTATTGAATTGTAACAGTTCTCTTTATATATTCTAGATACACATCCCTTATCAGATTTATAATTTATTAACATTTTCTTCCTTTTATATGTTGTCATTTCACTTTGTTGATGATGTCCTTTGAATCATAAAAGTTTTTTTATTTTGATGAAGTCCAGTTTATTTTTTTGTTGCTTGTGCTTTCCATGTGAAATCTAAGAAGGCTTTGCCTAACTCAGATTCTCTTTTGAGCTGTCTTTGTCAAGTGTCTGCTTCCCATATTAATGAGTTATGCAAACCTTTAGTTTTCTCATTGTGCATTTTTGTGAGGATTGTATTTTCAATATATTTAAAATTGTGCTTTGATATAGTTTATACTAATAGTGATTTGGAAGCCATTTAGAATTTGACTTCTTATTCTTTACCATTGGGTATGTCAAGCCACAAGGTATTATAGATTTGTCACAGAATTGGAACTCATTGTTGTTCAAGATACACTGGTGACAAGGCCCTTAATCTTTTACCTTTCCATTTTAACCCAAATATTCAGGTTGTATTAGCTGTCAGTCAATTATTTGTGACTGATCAATAACTTTTCTAACCTGTAATTAATTGAGACTGTGTGGATCAATTGAACGGCATGACATTGAATTGCAAATGATTCTACTTTCCACTTGAGAAGAAAATATAATTAGAAGCTAAAGAACAAAGGAGACATTGTATTTTGATTGTACAACTTTCTCTTGACAAGCAAGCTCCCCCCAGGCCCAACTGTCACCCAGTTGTCCAAGCCAAATAACCTGGCAGTGGTGATTGACTTCCTTTCTTTCATTCCTCACATCCAAGCCATCACCCAATCCTGTAACTTTGATCTTCTTAATCACTAGAATTTGTTCACTTACCTCCATCCCCACTGCTGCCATCTTCATTAAGGTCCTCGTTGGTCTCTCGTCTGCATTGCTGAAATAGCTTCCTAACTTGTCTCTCTTCCTACAGTTTGCTCTCCTCCAATGCATCCTCCACACTGTTTCCAGATGGTATTTCTAGCTGGCCTAATAGCTACAAGTCAGTGATTTCCTGCGCTGTTTGAGATAAAGAATAAGGGATCTGGCCATTGCTGTTCCCCATACACACATCTATTGACACCTCTGCCTTTCGTTCCTAACCTCACACATTAGCCGCACTGGCTTTTTTTTTCCTTTCACCTCTGAGCCTTTTCACCTGCTGCTTCCCAGTCCTGTAATGCCCCTTCCTTCCTTCTTTGTCTGTTGTTTCTAGAAGATCTTGCCTGATCCTTCTTACTCACTCTTGAAGATATATTTTTCTTCTATCTTGTTACACTTTATTGTTATAGACTCTTCACCAATTTTTCTTTCCCATTTAGATGTGAATTTCTCAATGGCAGAAACCATATCTTACCTTTCTTTTTATCTCTGGCAGGTGACACAGTGCTGAGCATAGGAGAGAGCCACGATAATTGTCTAATGTATGATGGTTTGATTAACAACACTACTTTCCTGGATCTGTTGCTTCTATGGGCATAACGCATACATTTACCCTTTGTTTCTGAAGGCCACTGCCAGCTACCATCTCTGGATCTATTCTTGCTTTGCTTTTTGTCACGAAGACATTTTCAAGTGGACGTGCTTTGTACCCTCTAGTATGGAGAAAATAGTGTGACTCATCCTATCATAAGCCCTCGTAGAACAACCCTGCTCTGTCATGACAGTGACCCACAGAATGCAGTGATGTGCTTAACATGCGTGTACTTATGGAACTCCAATTTCATCTTGGGTCTTCCTTTCTGAGATTTAAATAGAACTGGTTCAAATCCTTTCCCATGTGCTGAGGTGTCCATTGCCCTCCTTAGGATTTTTATGCTTGCCTAGAGCCTTATTTTCTCCTGGGCATCTCTCATTTCATTTTCCCTTTCCTGCTAAGCTCTCTGTCGGACCCAAGTGACACTGCCTGTGGCCACTCTCATTCCCTTTTATTGTGCCAACCAAGTTACAGGGCATAGACCTTTCATGTTAGTATCCCCTAAAATACCACTCGCATAAGGCATTTGTGTATGAGACACGTTACCCAAGTGTTGGGACAAAGCAGAGCTACACTGCAGAATCAGGCCACAAATAATTTACAGTAATCACCATACACAAAGTCATGCAGCAACTCTGCCGCTGGGATTTCTCCTTGGCTGACTTTTTTTTGGCAAGTCTCTTGTCTCGGTTATTTGCTGAGGCCTACCTCTTTCCTCTTCTGTTCTTCCTCCTTCCAAATTCCTGATAATTTCTTACACAGCCCCAGACTATATGGGCCATTCCAGACTAAATTATCACTAGGTAAGACTAGGCTATGCTGAGGTAATAACGAGCTCTTCAATAAAAATGACAGCATGAAAAGGTTTAATTTTTGTTCACAGGAAGCTGCTGCGGATCCTGCTGCTCTCTAGGGAAGCTGTCTTCCATGTGATAACTCCGGCTTCTGAGCTGCTTACATTTTACGATCCTGCTGTCTGGAATGGCTAAGTCAGTGTGGCAGAGAAAGAGAAAGCCGGAGGGCCCCACACTTCTTACGTACAAACTTTCAAATACGTAGTACAAAAGAGGAGAGAATAGTATAAGGAACCACCATGTTTCTCCCTGTCACCTGGTTTCGGCATTTGTCAACTATGCTCAACTTTGTTTCATCAATACCTCTGCCCACCTCTAATCCCTCTCATTTTTCCTGACCCACCACTGAACTGTTTCAAACGAGGGCCAGATATAGTATCAATAAGTATATAATGTAACTATATAAGTATGTAAGTATAGCTATGTAAGTATATAGTAACAAGTATATAGCATCTCTAAAATATAAGGTGTCTTTTTAAAAATATAACTGCAGTATCTCTATGATACTTAAAAAAATTACTTATAATTCTTTAAGATCATCAAATATTAAATGATGATATTAAGGGCATACGGGCAGCGCATAAGTGTTTCTGCTTCAAGAGACCCACATCACCTCTGCCCAGACCTGTTGGCCAGGTAGTCACGTGCCCTGCTGAATGCAAGGGGGGTGGGAAATGCCGTCCCCATGTGCCTCGGAGGAAAGTTAAGCAGACTTGATGAATACATAGCTTTGTGTTTGATACGGCCTATAATGGCGTTTTCCTTTAAAACAATTAAAAAGATAATTTTCTCCCTAAGAGAAATTCTAGGTCTAGCTTCTTTAATAATGTCTTTCTCCCTGTATATTTATATATATCAGTAAGGGTCCTCAAATCTGTTTCATGAACCACTGAACTGAACACCTCAGAATCCAGGGGCCCACATAGATTCCCATGCATTCTGTTTACTTACAACATCTTTTTCCAGGTCTAAGTCCTACCTGTTCATGAAGGCTCAGATAAACACCAGCTCTTTTGAAAAGGATTCCCTGATATAAAACTCATAGTGATTGCTTCCCTCTTCCAGCCTGTGCACTTAATTATTTATATCGTCATGTGAATTGCTTCAAGAAAGTTGTTTTTTTTCTTGACATTTAGCCGAGATCTGGTCACTGAAAGAATGGGTGTTTGACTTGAGAACTGAGAGAGAACCTGGGTGTTTTGCAGGTGAGAACACAGCAGCTCTAGGACAGGTGCTCAGATGACCTGAGGGCCTGGGTGTCTGCCTCAAGAAGAGAGGTGACCAGTTCACAGAAGTCAAAATCAGAAAGTTTGGTAGGAAGATGTTCTAGAAGCAGACTTGGGGTACTGAATAGTTTTGCTTATAGCACTGTTCATAACAGCTACCTTTTGGCCTTTAAAATTATCTCATGGTCTTACTAGGCTTTGGCTCAGAGCTGGGTACAGAGTAAATCCTGAGAACATTGTTGAATAAATGAATGGTGATCCGGGTTACACTTAGCATCCTTACAAAGGATGAGCCTTGTTGAGCTACCCTTCTGCGAAGGTTAACACACCTGGTACGCCACTCTGAGCACCAGAAATTTGACTGTAATTATCAGTTACACACTCCCAACCCCCAATGCCTTGACCACTTTTCTGTCTTCAAAAATATCTGCAAGGGTCTGTTTACCTGTAACTTCATAAAAGCAACAAAATGTTTCCTTGAGAATGATAGAATTTATACTGTGGAATATCTGGTTAATTTGCTTAATTACATATATGACAAAATATAAATTCAGTACAATGTAGGTCTTAATGGTATTAATGTCCATTTCCTTCTCTAGAAAGGTGGTGGAGCCACCTTTATGTGTAACTTGTCTTGTCAAAAAGTGTCATTTAGCTCTGGATTTATTCTTCTGCTTCTATAAGTACCTTTAGAAATGTGATACTTTGACATTCACTCTTATAAATCTAGGATTAAGGATAAAAACAAAAGCCTGAGTTAAGAAGGGCTTCTGCATAGGGCTGGCACCCGCAGTAGAAGTAACAGCGTCCCACTATTAAGGCCACACTCTGTCACCTAGTAATTACCTTTTGTCTTACCAGATTTGAAGGGGACAGGACAAAGAGAAGTGTATACTTGATGGAAGATGTATTGCCTTTATAATATTGAAAATGGTTGTCTTTCAAATCCAAGAAATAGATCACATAGGATTTTTTTTTTTTTTTTTGAGACAAGAGTCTCTCTCTGTCTTACCTGGTAGAGTGCAGTGACGTCCGTGTAGCTCACAGCAACCTCAAACTCCTGGGCTCAAGTGATCCTCCTGCCTCAGCCTCCCGAGTAGCCGGGACCACAGGCACACACCACTGCACCCGGCTAATTTTTCTATTTTTTGTAGAGAGGGGGTCTCACTCTTGCTCAGGCTGGTCTCGAACTCCAGAGCTCAAACAATCCTCCCGCCTCGGCCTCCCAGAGTGCTAGGAGCCACCGCGCCCGGCTCACTTAGGCTTTTCACTGAAAGGATATAAAGGTCCCCTCTGAGCATCATATTTTTCCTGAGATGTGGTCCTGGATAAGCAGCTACAATAGATTGGCTTTGGTGGATAGGTCTTTCTGCTGTTCAGAAATGTAGGCAAGGCTTGTGATACCTTGTAGGAAAAGATCAAGATAGGAAATAGTAAGATTAAGATAAAACTCAACATCTTCCAGATTCTAAAGAGTTTTCTTTCTCTGTCTTTCCATTTTCAGCTGATGGCTTCAAAGAAGCACAAAACCTTAGACTTGATTATTACTGCCTGTCTTCCTATTGGTTGTATCCCTTGAAGCCTTTAACAGGGGGACTATCTCATAATCAACTCTGAACGAATGTTCACTGAATTAAAATTTTTATTTTTTAAAAATAATACATTGTATGTTTAAAGAGAGCTGTGCAAAAGGAATTGTTCTGTTCTGCTTCGGCAACCAGCAGGGCCTTCAAAACATATTTATAGGAGGCCTTTAAAACATGTTTTTTTAAAAAAATGAAACTAAAGTTATTCTGTTTTTTTTTTAAAGCCATTATTACCCAACCAGAGTGCATATGAGAACCACTCAAGGAAGCATGCTTAAAATAAAGACTTTCTGGTTTATCTCACAGAAATTCTGATTGAGCAGGTCACAATCAGTCACAATGTGTACTGGACAAGCTGCCTACATGTTTCTGGGCCACATGTCTTTGAGACCCATGGGTAAAACTTGTGATCTCTGTAGCCGAAAGGCTCTCTACAGGGGGGTGCCGCCCCCATTGTGTTTTTGTATTATGTTCATAGAAACATAGCTTCTTGGGGATGAATGAGGTTATCAAGATCATCGAGTGTAGTTTTCCAGACTAAAATGACACTATGTGGTAGTAATTTATCTAATTTGTCTTGGGCTCTGGGAGTGAAGGGGAGAAACACTGGGAGGGGGAAGGAGGAGGGAGTCAGAGGGGAGCTTGTGGGAGTAGCCGTGTGATCTCTGGACTAGGGATCAGTTGTTGGAAAATGCTGATCTTGATCACGTATTGGTATCTAACTTGTTAAAGAAAACTATCTCATCTTTCCATCTACACATCTAATTCATTACAGTCTTCAATCCCTGAGAAGCTGATGACAGTTGAAGGGACACTTCTTTTATTTTCTGCTAACATTGAAACATAAAGGCAAAAATTGCTTTTCACACTGAAAAAAAACCGCCAAGCTGAAGCTTTTATTTAAACATTCTATTTCTTGTTGTGCGATGCTCTAACAAACATTTTCAGTCGTGCAGTCATCAGTCTGATGTGCTGTTAGAGGAGATTATACATGGATTTTAAGTTTATGTCAGCTCTGCTTGAACTGCATGAAAACTCAGACTCAGGCGGGCTGGGGTGTTCAAGGTCTCAGGTGGGTGCTTCTCCACGAAACACCAGCATTTCACCTGCCTTATTTCCTTTCATTTCTCCACATTAATAAAGAAATGCTAATGGAAGACTTTTTGATGCAGTGGAGAATTGTATTTGGAGCCAGAAAACCCTATAATGTGTGCAGGCTCTGCTGTGTGCTTGCAGTGGGACATTGCACAAGTCACAGCCTCTTTAAAGCTACTTTCTTTGCTGCAAGAATGAGGGTAATACCCACTTCATAGGGATTTTGCTGTTACCAGATAATCTTCCTGTGCAAATGCTTTATAAACTAGAAACTGTTCATGTTAACAGGATTTTTAATATTACTGGATACAGTTCATGAATAGACCAACAGGTTTCTTGTGTGGAAACCTGAGCGTGGGTTCATAGGAAGCAGTGAGTACAAGTTAAGTCTGCTGAATGGATGTTGAACTTGAGCTTAATGAGAGAAAGTATATTTGTTTGAAATAAGATGTTGTTAAATGTTTAGAATGAGAAGGAGACCTTAGGGAAGAAATGAACCAGGTATTTATTTTGCAGAAACTCTATTTGCTTTTTTGCAAGTATATGGGTAAGAAGTTGCTAGCAGTCTTAGATGTTGCATTTCATTTTTTCTACTGTGATGAAGCTGCCTCTATTAATAAGATAACTGTATTAATGGCATATTTAAAAGGTCAGGCAGACTTAATGACATTTCAAATTCACTTTATAGTTTATTCATGGTAGCAAGAATTCTTGTTTAAACTATATTCATTGCGGTTTAATGCAAAATAAGAAAAAATAAGCTTGGCATAGCTTTATGATGATGCTTGTGTGAGAGAGGAGTGCCTTTAGTGGTACGTTCCTCTGTATTTCGTGGTGTACCATGAGCTTGCACAGCCCTGGCTGACAAAGGGGGCAGAATCTTTAGTCTGGGCCCTTCAGCTACACCCCTGAACACCTGCAAGCCTAGCAGCTATCTAGATCTTTTATTGGATTGTAGAAAAATACATAGTTCCCTTGGGCTAAAATAAAAGTATAAAATACAAATATTTCCAGATTTTTAGGCATTATGTTAATATCAGGTTGATTTTTAAAAATTCACAGAATCCATTTATTTAACAAACTAGGTGCTGGGGAGATAACTACACCCACGACAGGGTCACTGCTCCCGGGGCTGGACAGGCACAGTAACGGGCAGTTACGGGGCAGTGTGCTAAGGGCCGGTGCTGTGGGACACCAGCCTGGCTGGGGAGGGGCTGTGACTAGGAAGACTTGTGAGGGGAAGTGACTTCTATGCTGAGACCTGAAGGATCTGGGGGAGTTGGAGTTCAGCAGCCTGTGAGAGTTGATTCCAGAAGATGAGGTGAGCCTGGCAGGTGCTGCTCTCAGGAATTTGAAACCTGAGGGTGAGACAACTGGCTGTGAAGACTGAAGTGATAGGTGTGTGAGGAGGAGAGAAAGGGAGAGGCCAGAGGCAGCCCTGGTGACCACACTCCAGCCTCTGAGCAGGGCCAGGGTGCAGCATGTGCAGAGAGCAGCAGGGTGGCCGTGCAGGAGGCCTGTGGCTGGAAGGAGGGCGCTTCCTTTCTTTCTTGTGGCTGCTTAGATTTTGTTCCTAAGCAGCCTGGTTTTACTCTGACTTTCCTGTCTTTCGATTCTTCTGGGAACTTTTAAAATAATCCCTACCTTTAATGGAGCTGATTTAATTGGGCCATTGGTTCTTATTAGCCAGAAGACTTTAACAAAACCCAAGAAGCTGGTCAGAGAGTTGTTTGGATCTCTCTTCTTATTTCATTAAGTGTTTGGAAATGGTCTTGATGGGTCCTGGCCTTGGAATGCCCCATGGGGGGCCACAGCACTTACCTGGCACCTTCTACTTTGTTGTCACTGAGGAGCAAGGGGATGAGGGCGGTAGACCACCTTCTGCGTCATCCATGTCTTTGTCTACACATGGTTTTCCTTGATTTCCTTTTTTTTTTTTTGCATCCTCTGTTTTTGTTGCATGTTACCATTAAGAGGTTCATCTAGGTTGTTGCATTTATTCTCATTGCTGACTAGGTTTCTGTTGTGTGGGTATTCTACAATGCATGTATTGATTCTATTGTAGATAGACATTCAGGTTGTTTCTAGTTTCGGGGTGTTGAGAATAGTGCTGCTATGAACAATCTTTTAAACTGTCTTTTGTCAAGTATATGTGTGCAGTACTCTTGGGTGTAAACTTATGAGTAGAATTGCTAATTCATGAAGTATGCATTTACTTTGCTTTCATGAAACTACCTGCAGTTCTTCAAAGTGGTTTAATCAGTTTGCAGAAGTGTTTCAAAGTTCCAATTGCTCCACGTCTTCACCAATGTTCGACATGATATTTTTCATTTTAGACCATCCAGTGGGAGTCATTTTGTAATGGTTTATATTATACAATTTTAACACTGTACTTGTAACTGTTCTCAGAAAGTGTCATGTTCATTTATGATTTGGAGCTATTTTTATTTGGTGGCCCTGCCTGGACTCTCATCTCACATCTCTTCACCTATTTAAATTCCATGGAGATCTAGGATGTCTTCCCTTAATCTTCCATATTTCATTAATCTGTCATTTCTTAGAACTCTATTGAAATTTGATATTTATATTACACTGTTACCCAACTGTGTAATGTGTGTATGTGTTCTCACCATAAACGCAGGGAAAATGCCCTTGTGGAGGGCAGGGCTAGATCTCATTACCTATTAGCACCTGGAAAAATACACAGAGTAATTTCTTAGTATGGAATTCAAATGCAGGTTCCCTGTCATTGAGAACAGTAGTGCAGGTTAGTGCACAAGACAGCTTTTTCAGATAGTCCTGCAGAAGGTTATAGGCAGGGGAGGAAGATGCTCATGACAATAGTAAACAGGTAATACCTTCATAGGCCTGTCACGGCTGGGCCATAGTGAGGCCGTGGAGACGCCTTGGCACATTGGAGGTAATGCAGGAGCTGTGAGGATGAAAATAGGCAGCAGCCTGGGAGGAGGGAGGACAGCTCACCAAAACCTAGCAGTGTAGGTAGAGTCAGGGCAGGGCAGGGTGCTCCACTCTGGTGGGAAAGGTGTTTTACACTGAGGCTGGTGTATTGACAGTGTTGGCGTCTTAGTCCATTTGTTTGTTGCTATAACAGAATACCTGAAGCTGGGTAATTTATAAAGAAAAGAGCTTTATCTGACTCACAGTTCCACGGGCTATATAAGAAGCATGGTGCTAGCATCTGCTTCTGGTGAGGTCTCCAGGCTGCTTCCACTGGTGGTGGAAGGGGAAGGGGCCAGCTTGTGCAGAGATCACATGGAGAGACAAGAAGCCAGAGAGAGGAAGGAAGTGCCAGACTCTTTCTAAAAACCACCTCCTGTGGGAACTAACAGAGTGAGAACTCACTTACCACCCCCCACCCCAGGACATTAATCTATTCAAGAGGGGTGTATACCCCATGCCTCAAACACCTCTCTTTAGGCCCCACCTCCAAACTTGGGGATCAAATCTCAACAGGAGGTTTAGGGGACAAACATCTAAACCATAGCAAATGCTATGCTTTCTAAGATGAGTCCATTGTGCATGGTGGACCCAATGTCCTCTATTTATGAACCGATAAAGGATTTTGTAGGGGAAAGGAAAAGAAGGATCCTTTGAGCAGTAACATTTTTAGGTAAAACAAGTGAGAGCTGTATGTTTCTGTTTTGCAGTGCATGATTTTCATATGTACCTATCATAGGCATCTTGCCTAGAAAGGGCAAAGAAGTATGATAGGTTTGTGTTATTTCTTAGCCAGAAAAGTTTTCACAGAGGCAAAGAATATGATCATACTATGTATATTACTGCACTTAAAACACTCTGATTTTTTTCTTGGTGAAAATGAAGAGTTAGATGTAAAGAGCCACACAGCTTCATTGCGTGCTGTGTGATACATGCTGTTTCCCCCAAAGCCTCAGCTCCCCGTTCCCTTTCATGTGTTTCTGTCTCGAAACCTCTGTCTTATCAATGAAAATGCGTGACTAAATTGTTTAAGCTGAATTCCTGGCTTGCTATGCTGTATATTCCATTTTGTTGGCAAGATATTCTAGTGCCTTTCCTTCTATTCACAGGATTTGCGGTAGAAAATTGGTAAATAATTCATTTTGGTTTTTGCTCTTGCTTTTAAAAAAGATAACCCAGCAGGGCAGAGATATTTGACAGTTTATTTTGTATCTGAATTTTCAACAGAAATAAACAAGATGATTAGCTTGAATGTAATTCATAGTCTAGGAGTTAAAAAGAAATTCTGTGGTTGTTGATTACAGCTGGCTGAGCTACCGCACCCCCCCCCCCCATGTAATTAGCTTTTGGAGTGATTCTAAGTGGCTTCTTTGTACTTAAGTTTGCAAAAATTTTCTAATGCTATGTCAGTATGTTAAATAGTATGTAAAAAGTTTATTAGCAACACTGATGTGAGTCCATATGCACTGAAACCGCGGTCCCCAACCTTTTTGGCACCAGGGACCGGTTTCATGGAAGACAGTTTTTCTCCCGACGGGGGTGGGGGTTGGGAGGATGGTTTGGGGATGATTTAAGTGCATTACATTTATTGTGCAGTTAAACTTCTCTGTAGCTGCTCCCCAGCACTAGCATCACAGCCTCAGCTCCACCTCAGCTCATCAGGCGTTAGATTCTCATAAGGAGTGTGCAACCTAGATCCCTCACCTAGATCCCTCGCATGCGCGTTTACAGTAGGATTTGCGCTCTTATGAGAATCTAAAGCCACCACTGATCTGACAGGAGGTGGGGCTTGTGTAGTGGTGCAATCAATGGGTAGTGGCTGTAATTACAGAGGAAGCTCCACTTTCCCACCAATCCTAGGCAGCAGTGTGGCCGGGTTCCTAGCAGGCCACGGACCCTTTACTGGTCCACGGCCTGGGGGTTGGGGACCGTGGCACAAAAAGATAGGGAATGTCTCTGAGTTTCAAGCGATAACATATATGTATTAAAGGGAACTTTTGGGGCAGGTGAAGTCTTGACCTTCCTAGTGTTACAGAGAGGGGATGTTGTGTTTAGTTCTATGGACTACTTTACCTTTTAACCTATTTCGGCTATAATCTGTAAAAAAATCACAATGAACATTTTTTCAAAAACGTAACTATTTGAGATTGGAATTTTTAAAAATATTTTTTTATATATTTGCCTTTTGTTAATACAATATGGCAAGTCTAGAAAATCTAAAGAGAATGAGGTCAACTTGCAGGACAAGGCCAAAATGGAAACTTAAAATTGAAATATTCTGCAGAGCACTGACAGATATTCCATAATCAAGCTGCAGGGAGAAATAAGAAAGTATTACTATTGCAATTCTATTGCCTTTTCCCCTAGTTAAAAAAAGGTTTTATTGTGGAAAATATCAAATATACATAAAAGTAGGGAAAGTGACTTAAAGGACTCCATGTATATGCCATCATCCAGTTTCAACAGTCTTAACTCCTGGCCATATGGTTTTGTCCGTACGTATCCCCACTACTTCCTCTCCCTTGCCCTCAGTCAATTATTTTAAGGTAAATCCCAGATATCATTTTATTTCATATGTGTACATTTTAGTATGTATTTCTAAAAGACAAGGACTCTTAAAAAATATAACCACAATACTATTTTCACACTTTAAATATTAATGATGATTCTCTCTATCCAATCAGCACTTCAGTTTTTCTATTGGTGTCTTAAGTGGTTATTTTTAATAACGGTTTGAATTAGCATCTGAACAAAATCTGCCTTTTGATATGTCTCTTAAGTTCCTATTAATCTATTATGCCCTCTCCCTCCATTTCTCCCCTCCATTCCAATGCATTTGTTTGAGAAACGGAGTCATCTGTTCTGTGGCGTTTCCCATACTCTGAGTTTTGCATGTTGCACCCCTCTGGTGCCATGTACCGTGTTGTGTTGTATCCTGTGTACCCTGCTGTCAACTGGTAATTAGATTTAGAACTTGATCAGTTTAGGCTTGACTTTTTTTTTTTTTTTTCTTTGACAAGACTGCTTTGTAGGTGTGGTGTGTATTTCCATCAGGAGGCCATCAGGCTGTTCGTCTCCTTTCTGTGATGTTAAAATTGATCAGTCAGTTCCAAGCACCCAATTTAGTCTGATCCATCCATTCTAAAGTATCTCATCTGCTTTTCACCTAATAATTTTAGTGGCTGTTGATGATCATGCTTAGATCTATTATTTCAAGAAGGGAATAATACTTTTAAAATAATTTTTAAGTGCTGGGGGGACTTAGCGACAGAGTTGATTGATTTTCCTGCTAAGTTTGATGGTTCACCATTTGCCTGAAAGACCAAGTCGCAGAGAATCCTTCCTAATCTCAGAGGTAGGTGGCATCAGCCTGGAAGCTCTGTGAAAAAAGGAGCCCAAGGTGATCCAGTCTTCTTTCTGTAGAGATGGTATTCTCATGTGACAGTTTCACAGGCCCAAGCCTAAAGGGGAAAAAGTATGTTTTTCTTTTTTTGGCTTTTGCTTTTGTTAAATAACAAAGCCTGAACTTCATCAAGATTTCAGTATATATTGTACTATTTGTACATTACCATTTAATTAAAAAGTACAACAGAGAGTTGAGTGTTGAGAAACACCATTGAACTACCCTACTCCTTTTTTTTTTTATTTCAGCATATTACAGGGGTACCAATGTTTAGGTTACATATATTGCCCTTGACCAACCCGGGTCAGAGCTTCAAGCAGGCCCATCCCCCAGACGGTCAGCACTGCACCCATTAGATGTGAATATACCCATCCCCTCCTCCCCCCTCACACCTGTCTGACATCCAATGAATGTTTCTACTACATGTGCACATAAGTGTTGATCAGTTAATACCAATTTTATGGTGAGTACATGTGGTGCTTGTTTTTCCATTCGTGGGATACTTCATTTAGTAGAATGGGTTCCAGCTCTATCCAGGATAATACAAGAGGTGCTAGATCACCATTGTTTTTGGCTGAGTAGAACTCCACGGTATACATATACCACATTTTATTAATCCACTCATGTATTGATGGGCACGTGGGTTGTTTCCACATCTTTGCAATTGTGAATTGTGCTGCTGTAAACATTCTAGTGCAGGTATCTTTTTTATAGAATGTCTTTTGTTCTTTTGGGTAGATGCCCAGTGATGGGATTGCTGGATCAAATAGTAGTTCTACTTGTAGCTCTTTAAGGTATCTCCATATTACTTTCCACAGAGGTTGCACTAGTTTGCACCAACAGTGGATGAGTGTTCCTATCTCTCCCCATCCATGCCAACATTTATTGTTTTGGGGCTTTTTGATAAAGGCCATTGTCACTGGAGATAAGTGATATCTCATTGTGGTTTTGATTTGCATTTCCCCATGATTAGAGATGTTGAGCATTTTTTCATATGTTTGTGAGCCATTAGTCTATCTTCTTTTGAAAAGTTTCTGTTCATGTCCTTTGCCCACTTTTTGATAGGGTTTGAACTACCCTACTCCTTCAGCCCATTTCTCTGTTGGGGATTGAGTCAGAGTGGGGAATAATCTCCCTCCCTGCCCCTCACGCTGGTGGTCGTGGGAGATTCTGCTGCCCACAGCCCACCTTGGGGGAATAGGAGGGACGGGAGGAGATCAGCTTGGAAGATCTGGGAAGGGTTTCCCACACCAGTAGCTACTTGTTTGCAGGAATTCAAGGTGAATGGACGTTTCACTTTGGAAAGTAATTTAGAAATTACCTGATCTAACTTTTTGCCAATCCAAGAATCCCTCCAAAAGAATCTAAAACATGTGGGAGACTTCTTTTTCCTGTCTGTACTCTGATGGTATTCATCTGTTTCATTCTGCCTTTTTAATTCGCTATGTCCTATTTTCACTATTGGATGATACATTCCGTGAGGACAAGGAATTTATCTAATGTTCTGTTTAATCCCAAGTAAGGTGTCAAAGATAAACACAGTCAGACATTAGCTGAAGTGGTGAACAGATTTTACTCAGTAACTGTGGGCATCAGGGGCAAGACCTGGGCTTCATTCTGATTTTTGCGGAGGTGATTGGGCCTTTCAAAGGAAGAAGAGGGAGGGGTGGAGCAGGGACTCAGCAGAGTCAGAGAAGTGAATATTGGGTCAATGTCAATGTGATTAAGCCAGCTGTGTCTGCTAGCTGGCAGTTATCAAAGGTAGACTTCTGTCCTTCCACAGAGGCTGGGAGACAGAGGCCCTGTCCTTACCGATTACATTTCAAAGGAATGGCTCTGAGGTCCTTGAGAGAGAAGCTTCTGAGTTGTAAGAGATAAGTGCTCATAATCATAAGCTCTTTTTTGTAAATGCTCTAAGGAAGGGAGGTCAGGGGCCTGTTGTTAGGTGTCGGCTGAAACAAAGAATAAATTCTCCTGGCAGCACTGAGATTTCTCAGGCAGGCCTTTTAATGAGGGGCTGGGGTCATCCTAGGGACATGGCCTTATGCTGCTAGAAGCCATGCTAGAGTTTGGTCATCTCCTAGCGCGGAGGTTTGTATGGAGTCTTTACGTGCTGAGAGTTCTGCGGTTCTCAAGGGTCTAGAACAATGCTTAATAAATGTGTTGGCTGAACGAATTTGAACACATTCAATTTCCTCTATCCGCAAAGGGAGGGCACCAACTAAAATGCCTTCCACTTTGCCTTAGTGACTGTCACAGCCAAGAAACAGGAATAATAGCTTCGTCCATTATCCCTATGTCTTCCTGGCTGTTCTTGTCAGTAAGGACAGCTGTATTTCTCTCCTCTTGAGGTCTAGCCCCTCCATTCATGAATAAGAGATTTTATTACCCGACCACAAATATTTTTATTTTTTGAAATAATTCAGTATGGATCAATCTGTTATAGAAAGCATGAAATATTTTCAAATCGACTGCAAGATTAAGAAGGGACAGTTCAAATGCCTCTTCTCCGGGAAATCATACCTAAACCAGGGCAGCATTTCTGTCGTGTGCTTTCAGCAAACTTTTCCTTCATAGCATTTATCTCAGGTTGTAATATATTTATTTGTATGATAATTTTAAAATATCTGTCATCGAAATTATGTCAGTGTTTGTTCACCTTGAAAGGCCAGCACCTAACACAATGGCTACAACCTATTAGATATATCCCAAATTGATCAATTTAATGAATAAATGAGTGAATGGCTTTCTATCTTTCCTAGTCTTCTCCTACAAGATAACAATGGTAGTAGAGAAATGCTATTTAATAAAAACACAGGAAGCGAATGTTTGGAAGATGTCATGGATCTTGAGTTGTATTTTAGTAATTCTTCTTCTCTTTGCAGATTCCTTACCTACTCCTACCTCTTGGCCTTCAACGTGTGGCTTCTGCTTGCACCTGTTACCCTGTGCTACGACTGGCAGGTCGGCAGTATTCCTCTGGTCGAGACCATATGGGACGTGCGGAACTTAGCCACCATCCTCCTGGCACTCGTGATGGCCTTATTGAGCCTGCATTGCTTAGCAGCCTTTAAGGTAATTTTCTTAAAAACCTAATGAACTCTCTGCATTTGAAAACGTATTCTATGCTCATAATGTTCTTTTTTGTGCAGGGGGTCTGGGTTTAAAGTCAATCTACACTCTTGTCTATAAAATGTTGTGTATTTAAAGTTTTTCCAGTAGGCAATATATATTTTAAAGACCTTGGCAAGATTACCAGACCACGACCACCTTAATTAGATGTCTTTGTTTCTGCTAACATTATAGAAATTGAATCTGAAGCTTAATGTTTGTAAACAATAAGGTTTTTCCTGCTTTGGTTGGCAGATTTTTGAAGTAATTGATTTGATTAAAGTCATGATAAATGAAGTAGTGATAAAGAACATATTCATAACTGCCTAAAATATGGTTGACTCTACTTCCAGTAATGAATGCTTGAGGTAGTTGGGTGATTTCTCCCCCTACCCGCCCCCCCCCAAAAAAACCTATAAAACTGGATAAAATCATTAAATATAGCCATTTCAAAAATGATTACAGACAGCAAAGAGCTTGAAAATGTTTACTTATGAAAAACTGCTGCTGTATTGGATAAGTTACTTCTTGCCTGAGGGTATTTCCATCCTCC
>CM052440.1:62733708-62760716 GCA_028533085.1 Varecia variegata
CCAAAAAATTAGATAATACTAAAAATTCTGATAGAAAACAGGAGAAAATCTTTGTGAATCTGGGTTAAGCAAAGATTTCTTAGAACACATAAAGTTAAAATTATAAAATAAAGAGTTGATAAATTGGACATCTCGAAATTAAAAATTTTTGGAAAACTGTGGTGCTCTGCTTGCTGGGCATCAGGACTCAGTATGGCAAGTGGACCTTGGTGAGGTTTTGTTTTGTCTTGTTTTTAAATTCTAATACTAATGCCAATCAAAGTACATTAAAATAAGGTGGTGCAATAGAAGCTAGCCAGCTGAAGAAGCTTATTAATGATTATATTTCACATGGGAAGTAGAGGCTGGAGATAAGATTTTCTCACTTTAAGTAGTTTTGATGGCAGAAAAAAAGAAGGTTCTATAGTGTAGGGGAAGCAATGGAGGAACTCATGGGGCCTGATGGACACAAATGGGCCAATATGGATGCAGGAGAATGAATGTTGGCAGCTGCTACAGCTTTTACCCATAGCTGTGCAGGGCAGGGTGAGGGAGATGTCAGGAGAGAAGCCCAACCTATCCTGTGTGATCCCTACGGTAAAGCTTCAGTAACCCCAGGGAAGTGACCTGCTCTTCCTGTGCAACTGCAGTAGCCACGTGTTGAAAGTCATGTTACTTCAGAAAAAGTCTCACAGCCTCCCAAGGACTCCGAATGCCAGTGATGCAGAGAAAGGTGCTGCATAGAAAGCCAGGTCAAAAGTATTGGTGACTGATGACTGTCAGTGAATCAACTCTGGTACAGAAAGTGATTGGATCTCTGGGACTTAAGACAAAGGCTGGTGAATCTGCAGTTGCAAGAAGACAGGGAATCCCCAATTGATATTTCACAAAAATTTAAACTACCACATGAATACCAAGGTAGTATTTCTCAAGTTCAGTGTATTTGCTATCTACGAAGACAAGGATGGGTCCTCCAGCTCATGAACAAGACCTGAGTGTGGCCAGCAGACCCACGGCTTTTGTTCTCCCAAGTCTGGACCAGTTAAGCCAAAACCAGGGCAAGGTAGACCAGGTAGCCCCATATTTTGAACACAAATAAGACTTGGACTCAATGTGGTTACCTGGTGAAGATCACAGGAAGGAATTACGCTGGGTGTCTGAGAGCAGATGCTTTGTCGAGAAGAGCACCAATCCAAACCTCAGCACCTATGTGTTCCAAAAAATTAACCTAGTGCTAACCAAGAAGAAAAGATCTGCACTCCATTTGGGGTGTTCGTTGTGACCTTGCAAATGGCGTCATGCCCAGGAAGCTTCCCTTCCCTCTTTCTCCTTCTTAAATCTTTTTAAGATTTACTTAATCTTTTTAATCTTTTACTGTGTTTTAATGTGTGTTTTTAACATAAGTTGCTGAGCATCAAGCTTATCAATTAAAGAATTTGGGAAATTTGTGGGAAAAAAACAAAATTATAAATTTTGCTCATCAAAAGTGAATGTTAATTAAATGTAGAAGCAAGCCACAAATTGGGAGAAAATATTTATAAAACATATATCTACAAAGGACTTGTATCTGGGATATTTAAAGTGCTCTTAAAACTCAATAATAAGACAAAAAACTCATTAACGGGGGCAAAAGATTCAAGTAGACACTTCACAAAAGAAGATACACAAAGTTTTTAATAAACACATGAAAAGATGCTCAGCATCATTAGTCATTAGGGAAATTCAAATTAAAGCTACAAAGAAATACCACTACATACCCACTAGGATGGCTGTCATTAAAAAGATTCACAATACTAAGTATTGGTCTGGATCTCTCAGACATTACTGGTGGGAATAAAGTGGTTCAGTCACTGTGGAAAAAATTTGGCAGCTTCTTAAAAAGTTAAACATAAAATTAAACAATTCTACCCATCAGTATCTACTGAAAAGAAATGAAAACATACGCTCACACAAAAGTCTTATATGGGAATATTTGCAGCATTTTTATTTATAATAGCTGAAAAGGGGAAAGAATTTAGCGACCTAACTTAAAAATGGACAAACTTAACGTGATAAATTACTCAGATATTTAAAAGAACACACTACTGATACATAAAACAGCCTGGATGAACGTGGATGAACATTGTGCTAACTGACAGAAGTCAGACATACAAGACTACATACTATATGATTCCATTCATGTGAAATTCTAGAAAAGGCAGCATTATGACAGAAAACATGGGGAGGTGGAGATTTACTGCAAATAGACTTGAAAGAACTTTTGGGGGTTGTTTTATGCTTTTTAAAATGTGACCGTGGGGGTGATTGCTAGACTCGATATATTTATCAACACTCACCAAAATGTACATTTAAAAATGGGCAAATATATTGTATGTGAACTATACCTCAATAAAGGTATAAAAAGTGACTAAAACAAACATATCAATGTCTGGAATGAATATAGAACTGAAATTTGAATGCAAAACATAAAATGTGATCCTGAAAATTTAATGAAGAAAATTTTGAATGATTAAAACCTTTTTTATTATTGAGATGAAAGTCATATAGCATATAATTATTTTAAAGTGTACAATTAGTGGTACTTAGTGAATTTACAGTATTACACAACTACCAGCACTTTCTAGTTTCAAAGCTTTTTCCTGACCCCATAAAACACTCCATACTCATTAAGTAATCACTCTTAACTCCTCCTCCATTCCCTGGTGTTCTCTAATCTACTTTCTGTCTCTGGATTTGCCTCTTCTGGATATATCATATAAAAGGAGTCATACAATATGTGGCCTTTTGTGTCTGGCTTTTTTCATTTAGTATAATATTCTTGAAGTTCACTGAAGTTGTAGTCTGTATCAATATTTTGTTCCTTTTTATGGATGAACAATATTTTATTGTATGTATTATAAGGGTAGAGAAACCCCACCTCCATCCTTTTAGAGTCCTGACTGGGTTTGAGAATTAAAGATACATTAACAAGAGAAAAGCTTACAAATTTATTTCATACAAGTTTTACATAGCGTAGCTGCCCTTACAAAAAGTGGAAACCCAAAGAAGCAGTTAGCGTCAGTTATTTATATACTGGATTGGACAAAGAACAGTAAATTGTGAAGATGCGACTAAATTATGTGGCAAGGCTTAAAACATAAGCGTTACTTTAACAAAGGCTGTACAGAATTCTCTTGGTTTCTACTTTTCATCCTTGAAGGTAAGGATGTTGCATCTTTCTAGTATAGGGAGGGCATGTTTCACATGGGAATTTCATCTTTTACTTTTAAGAAACAATAACAAGGTCAAAGTGATCTTTTTGTACCTTCTGTTTTTCAAGTGTTGTTAACTTAAATAGTAAGTATGCCAGAATAGCATATTTTAACCCCTTCAGTATATACCTCAATTTGTTTATTCATTTATGCATTGATAGACATTCAGAGTTTTTCTACCTTGGGGTGTACAGTAGCATTATTACACTACTTCACTGCATACACAAATAATGCTACTATACACATTCGTGCACAAGTTTCTCTGTGAACATATGTTTTCATTTCTCTTGGGTATATAACTAGGAGTGGAATTGCTGAGTCTTAAGATAATTCTATTTTTAACTTTCTGAGGAACTGCCAAACTGTTTTCCACGGCGAAAGCACCATGTTACATTCCACCAGCAATGCACAAGGGTTCCTGTTTGTGCACATCCTTACCAACACTTGTTTTATTTTTCTTATTTTGATTAAAGCTATCCTAGTGAGTATAAAGAAGGATCTCATTGTGGTTTTGATTTCCATTTCCTTAATGATCAGTGATGGCGAACATCTTTTCATATGCTTATTGGTCATCCTTGTATCTCCTTTAGAGAAATGCATATTGAAGTCCTTTGCCCGTTTTTTAACTGGGTTCTATTTTTGTTGTTGACTTATAAGAGTTCTTTATATATTCAGGGTATTAACCCTGAAAGATATTTGATTTGCACATATTTATTTCATTCTACAGGTTGTCTTTTCACATTCTTGATAGTGTCCTTTTTTTTTTTTTTTTTGAGACAGAGTCTCACTGTGTTGCTCGGGCTAGAGTGCCGTGGCATCAGCCTAGCTCACAGCAACCTCAAACTCCTGGGCTCAAGCAGTCCTCCTGCCTCAGCCTCCGGAGTAGCTGGGACTACAGGCACGCGCCACCATGCCCGGCTAATTTTTTCTATATATATTTTTAGCTGTCCATATAATTTCTTTCTATTTTTTTAGTAGAGATGGGGTCTCGCTCTTGCTCAGGCTGGTCTCGAACTCCTGAGCTCAAACAATCCGCCCGCCGCGGCCTCCCAGAGTGCTAGGATTACAGGCATGAGCCACCGTGCCTGGCCGATAGTGTCCTTTGATACACAAAAGTTTTTAATTTTTATGAAGTCCAATTTAGCTATTTTTTTTCTTTTGTTGATCATGTTTTTATTATCAAATCTAAGAATGCATTGTGAAATCTGAGGTCAAGAAGATTTACAGCTGTGTTTTCTTCTAAACTGTTATATTTAGGTCATTGATTCATTTTGAGTTAATTTTTGTATACGCAGTGAAGTAGGGTTCCAACTTCATTCTTTTGCATATGGTTTTCCAGTTGTCTCTACACCATTTTTTGAAGACACTATTCTTTCCTCCAACATCTTATTTTAAAGTAATCACTTATTCATCTTTTGTAAATCAAATTTATAAAGCAATGATAATGTAAATAACCATTCCCAAGAAATTCCGGCATGCCTATGAGATACATAAACTTGAGCTCAAATTTCACCTTTTTAGTAAGGCCTCCTTTAACCACCCTACTTAAAATGTAATCACATATTCTCTTTCCCTTATCATCCTTTCACTGTTTATTCTTTATAATACTTCCAGTTTCTAAAATACCATCTAATTTGCTTATTTTATTTAATGTCTATTTCCACCAACCAGAACATAAGCCCCGTGAGGACAGAGATATTTTTCCTGTCTTGTTCACTGCCATATTTCTAGCAGCAGGAACTTGCCACACTCAATATTTATTACCTAGGTTTTCTTGCTTGCCATTCAGTATATATTACCCAAATGAATAAAACTATAAGAAGTTAGCAATTCTGTTCAGTTAGATTTTGGTATGCAGAATCCTTTTTTAAGTGATCTCTATCTAATCTAAAGACTATAAAAGCACTGTGCTCAACAGCAGTATGAAATATGTGGGGGTGGATATGGGGTTTGTTTAATTGGAATCTGGCCTTTGCTCATGGTTTGGCCTGCCTGCTGTATTGTAACTGATCTGGAGGAACGCATGCATCGGAGACTGGGTTGGTCTGCCAGTAAGGGTTTTCCTTGACTCCTTCCCAGCTAATTAAGGGGACTAGTGAGTCCCCACAGGCTGTCATCTCAGCCAGGTATGTTAAATGTGAACTCTCATGATGGCAGTAGACCCCATACATAGGCAAGCCTTGGCCCTCCCCAGAGTGTCTTTGATAACATGATGAATTAATGGAAACTTCCTCTTTGAAAGGCTGTTAATGTTTTTCTTTCATGGAATTTGTTTCAGAATCACTTTAATTCATCCTAAAAAAATTGGTAAAGCATTCCAGCTGTGGCGATAGTAAGATTTAGCTCTTTTGTGGTGGCTTTCATCTTGCAAATTCTTTGCAAACATTAACTAGAAGCTGCAGCAATTCTTGGCTATTCATACTTTCTACATTTTCTTCTTTCAGAGGTTGGAGACAGAGGTTTGGCTTCTAGCTCATGTTTTTGGGGCCTGGTTTCTCTTTTCTCGATGTGCTTACACACCAGAAGGGCGATAGGAATCAGGTCTTAAAAATCAGATCCTCCTGCTAATGGTAACCTCTTGAAGTGGGAATAATCTTGTTTTTTTCTGTGTGATAATTAATTACTAAAGATATGATGATAAGGGCTTTGATTCTGAGACGATAAACAGTGAACAGTAGGATTAAACTTTTATGAAAATAGGGATCTTGCTTTATGAATCTTTCTCTATGTTAAAAAGAAACAGTGGATGAAATGTTTACAATAATGTCAGAAAAATAAGCATGGGCCTACCTACCTAGAATGTTTCCAAATGATCTGTGTACTCTATCAGTAAATATTGAGTTGAAATTATTTTGTAATCCCTGGTTATGTCCTTAAATTTTGAGATAGTGAGGATGTACAATACATTACCAGGAACAAAATTATTGGACAAACAGGCATAAACACAGAGTCCAGAGAATCATGGAAAATATTTCTTTTATTTTCACTTTTGATTCTTGATCATATAAGACAACCTTGGCTTGTATTGAGGGGGAAATCTGTTCTCTTTAGTAGCTGCGCTACTTCCTCCTCTTTCATTATCTTAATATTGATTGAGTGCCTCCTACTTGCTGGGATTAGAGCCATGAACAAAATGAAGGGCCTGCCTGCGTGGAGCTTACACTTAAAAAAACTTAAAATATGTTATATGTCAAGTGTCAAGTATTGTGAACAGGTCAAGGCTGGCCTCACAGATGAGATGACATTTGAGCAGAGACATGAAAGCATTGAAAGAGTGAGCCATGTGGCTGTTTGGGGAAAAGCATTCCAAGTGGAGGGAAAGCACGTGCCAAGGCCCTGAGGCAGGAAAGTACTGGAGCCTTCACAGACAGTGAGGAGGCTGCCATGGCTGGGGCAGAGTAGGCCAGGGCAGCCAGCCCTAGGAGCTGATATCAAAGAAATGAAGGAGTGTGTGTGTGTGTGTGTGTGTGTGTGTGTACACAGGATCAAGCCTCCATCTCTTTAAGCCTTTGCCTACTTTTCTCTCTACTGTCATGCTGCTTCCACTTGGCCTCTGGCTCTGTGTTGTCTAGTTTCCCTCTTGATGAAGCCAGGCCATGGAGGCCAGACTAGCAGGAAGAATTCAGGTCCTTCAGCTGCTTCTATGCACATTTGTTGAGCACAGGAGGTGGGGATTGAAGGAAGGGTGCAGCCTTAGAGTCAATAAAGGATTTATAAGATGTACAAATGGTTTCTTTGCTAATATTAGTCATCTTTTGTTTGCATCATTTGGGACAATATATATGCTTACAATTGCTGTTTCTTCAATTTACCAGAAACCTTCTTCTTCCTTACTACCTTGTATCAACCAGGGCACCGGAAAGACGGAGAGAGCATAGTCTGTCCTGTTACAGTTGTATCTATACTTATTTGAATTATATTAATATTTGAATATTAACTTTACAAAGCTACAAATTAACACATGTAAGAAATAAACAGCAGGTGTGTCATCTCCCAGAACCACGCCCCCAGGGACCCCCCACTTCACAGGCCTCTGTTGAACATTTGTTCTTATACATTTTTATACTTACTGACCACAAAAGCACATTCTTTCTTTTTTAGAAGTTACAGTAGATGCCATTACAAATGTCAGAGCAGTCCAGGTCACCTCCCTATCCGGCTGGACCGTTCCTCCTGTAGATAAGCAGCTCCAAGCGGTGTTTGACTTTGACAAGATCGTGTCCAGAATGGAGTGGGAGAGCCAGAACACGGCACCTGAATGTTTCCTGTCTCTGGAAATAACCATGGAGTGAACGTAGAGATTGTTCCTCGTTTGTCCTATTTTCATAGCACAAGAGATTTAAGAGCTTGCGGAGTAGTTTATTATCTGTCACAGAAGATTATCTGTCACCTGGCATGTTGGAGAATTTCAAAGTTGAATTTCTTTTGTTCTGAGCCTCTCCTTCATTCCCTCCTCCTCACACCCGTCATTCTCCAGGAATGCATTCGAGCTTACATTACATCATGTGGAGAACGATCCAGAAATTCATTATTGGATTGAGTTCTTTTCAACAATAACTTTTAAAGTGAACTAACTTGCTGTCCCCCTTTGTGATGTGGCTAATCACCCTGTGGGAACACGTGTACAGTGGAGATAAAGGATGTGTAAACCGCAAGCCCTGCTTGTTCCATCCTCCTCTATGAATAGCGAATGTTTATGCCCCAGGAGAACCACAGGCTGAAAACGCACTTGGGTTTTTCTTTATGACTCTTGCCGACTTTATGCCAGACTGTTGACTTGCAATAAAAAGTGACATATATCAGGAAAGTAGCCAGCCTAATTTGGATTATTTAGGGGAGTTAATACCATTAGTCCCACTCTTTATAGTTCCCCATTTCCCATCTTCTCTAATGTGGTTTCCCTGCATTACAGAGGAAACACCATTAAATTACATTTAAGAGTAATTTATTTGGTATTGGTTCTTTATTACATTTTCATAGAATGTCTTGAGATTTTAAGGTATTTTTATACCTTTTATAATCTTGTAGCGTACTTATAAAAGGAAAACCTGAGAGAAAAAGAGGGGGGTTCATGATTCCTGACTTCCCTCATAATGGCCTCAACAATGAGGTGTCTTTTGAGACTGGGCATTAGGCAGTGGAAGTCCTACCCTCTCCTGGTCCCCAGAAGTTTGGGGCTTTGAGGGTTTGGGTTTTTTATTTGTTTTTAAATTTTTAGTAGGGTGACAGTTTTGTCCCACTCTATTTATCCATTTTGTCTCTCACATTATTTCCTTGCGACCAACATGAATCATAGGCTGCAGCTCTGAGCCCTGGAAAACAAGCCAGATTCTCATGTCCACGTGAGGACGAATCTGCAGCCTGACCAATGGAAGTGACCACCTGTGACAACTTGGTAGGGCTTTCGCATCTCCTCACCTAGGGAGGTTGCTGTGTTCGTCTCAGGGGTCTGCCTTCATGCCTGTTCTCAGCCTTGCTTTGTTGGGCCTCATGCTAGTCCATGTCACAGTCCCCGTCAGCATACTCACCAAAAGAGCACGCAAATAGCTAAGAGAAAAGCAGAGCTTGTCAGCTTAAAATCTCTCTTTAAATAAAACCCCCACACATCTCATCAAGAACGTAAGATTAGAAGGAGAGCCACTGTTGAAAAGTGATTATTTGCATATTGAGATCTTTGCCTCATTCCAGAAAGGACTTGTAATAACTTACAGGGAGAAATACAATACAATGGGATAGACCAAGAAATGGCAAACGTTTTTTTTTTAAGAAAAAGGTAATAAATATTTGTAGCTTTGTTGCCCATGCAGTCTCTCACAAATATTCAGTTCCAACATTGTAGCATAAATTAGCTAACCCCTGGGATAGAATATTCACTACCATAGACCTATACAGTTGAACTGAATATACTTTCAGATTTCTGGAAAATATTTTGCATTTAGCTCAGCCAAAAAATAGATTATGGTATTACTATGGCACATGGATCACTAAATTCCAGACCGGCCATTATGAAACCTGGTAAAATAAGCATCATGTTTTAATATACCAAATGATAAAATAAAATAGAACTTGGGGAATAAAGATTGCATTAGTAGTAGATGGCTCTATGCCGGTGCTGATTTTTCATTTTTCTTCTGGCCAACATTTCTCTTTTCAGTTCCCATTCTCTGCCAACAGTACATACTCTATTCTTTTTCTAACCTCAATTCATGAAAATCCTCCTCATGCTATTGTAGGTCCAATCTTTCTAGCCCATTTGCAATCCATCCAGTTTGTCTTGCTTTGCAACCACTGCAGTATCTGATAGAAAAAGCCCCATGATGTCTTGCCCAGTGCATCTGTCCTTGACCACCAGTGCCATGAGAGTAGCCATTGTCTGCCTGAGGTGCTGCTCTGTCTCAGATGCGGCCAGCCCAATTGATGCAGCCTCTTCTCCCTGCTCTCAGCTGGCTTTTCCACCTGCCACCTTTTTCCCGTGGTGATAATGTACTGCCATTTGGGTTCTGCCATTTGGGTCACAGTTTTCCAGCTCAGTAGCTATAGTTGACTTTGACCCTTAGGCCACACTCCAAAGCTGTGATTTTTCCTTCCTATCATTTTTCTTATGGGAGTGTGAAAATGAGCTTAACACTTCATCTGATGCGGTGTTGGAAAACAGAGAAATTGGATTTGCATCTCATTTAAAAATGGAACATATTTAAAGATCCATTGCTACTGCCTCTTCTCATATAGTTTTATGTCATTGCCGTGCTATATGGGATACAAATTGTATCAGACTTATGTTCTGTCATTCTAATTTCATTTGGTCATGTCTCTGTAAATTCATGACCACCAACCTCAAGCAGAAGCCAGTCCCCTCTGTGTTAGGCAGCCTGGTGTGCATGCAGAGGACAGCTGCCCCGAGTACCAGATTGAGGGTCCTGAGGCTGGAAGGAGGGGAGCCCATGGAGTAGAGGGATTAGCACTGACCTGAGTCTGAGGCCAGGCTCTGCCGCTGCCCAGCTGTGAGAACCCACCTCACTGAGCTTTCCTGCACCACGGCGTGAGGGTAGACCGGGGCAAGCCACTTCAAACAGTATGGTGGCCAACACCCAGGGAGCATCGGATATCTGACAGCTGTTTTCATGGTCTTTGTCATTGTCATCCTCATCATCACCAGCATCATGAAATTGTCACAGCTTAAATGTAGGAGTACAATAAGGGCTCCTGTCTCCATTTTGTAGAAATAAAAGAAATCCAATTGACTACCTTTTTTTTGATTCTGTGTATGTCAAAGGCCAGGCATGATCAAAATAGATGTGTGATGTCACTGTTGCTTATGAAAATTAATCCTCTCCCCTTCCCACCCCTTCATTGACCACCACCTCATGTGACAGAGAGCTTCTTTAAATTCTTGTCATAAGAATAATGCTAATGCTAATAACATATTTTCAGGTTTTTAATAGTGAAGCATAGTTTGGGAAGTCAATATGTTCAAAGGTAACAGAATGGCAGAATATCACATACAACTACTTTGTTAGTAGTTGTTAGTAGTTGTTAACTACTTTGTTAACTAACTTTGTTAGTTAAAATGAATGTTTATCAAGAGAAAGACAATAGTGACAAATACCACTGACATATTTATAACTGAACATTGCAGTTACCACGTACACCTCCAAACTTTAGAAATATTGTGGATGTCTTTAATGGTATTTGAAAATTTAGCAAAAATAGGCAGCATTTAAGAGAGGAATCATTTTCTTTTTTTGTTGTTCAGAAAACCTCTTGCTACCATTGCTGGGTTTCCCCATTCCTCTCAGTGGTGGGTGCTGGAAAAAATAGACACTAGAAATGCAACCTTTTCTTTAGTGACTACCTGAAAATCAGAGGCCCTTGAGCAGAGTCTTCCCAAGGCCTTTTGTTTGGGGTGGGGGCAGTGTCAGTTATTAATATGTCACCTGTAAAATTATTCTTCTTGTTCTGGAGCTGAAACTTTTAGAAATCCTTTTTCCATATGTTATGTGTAATATACAGTTCAGTTGTACCTGAAGTGCTCTCTTTGGTTTTTGATCTAGGAGTTTTTACACATCACTAAATAATGTTTCATTCTTTGCCTCCACAGAGCAATTACATTATCACAAGTCACACTATTCAATAAGAAAATGACTCACCTACCCCTCTTAGGTTTACATCTCCATTGGAAGACTCACTGAATTTATTAGTGGAAGAATCAGATAGTTGTATAATGGAAAAAGACATTTTCAGACATCCCTACCAGCTTATTTGGTCTTGATTTGTATAGTTTGTGATTCTCAGCAAGACTTCGTAGTCTATGTTATTATTTGCTTTTACTCACAGTAAGTGCCACCTTTTGAGAGGTAATATTAATTTTTAACACTTGTTACTTCTCTTAGCTTAATGATTCATATTTTCAGAAAAATAATTCATTACCACTTAGTCTTAGAATGTTTCTGATTGTATTTAAACTCTTTAAAAAAGTCAAAAGACATTTTTGTAACTTCTGGAACCATTCTGTCCTATTTCCATTCAGAACATGAAGTGTCCATTTAAAGGAACACACCTTTTCCATCTTGTTTTGAGAAAACCATGAAGTATTTCATTAGGAGTCCCAAAGATAAAAGCAGTTAAAACAAATCTCCCTAAACAGAAAGCCCATTGGAAATTGCTTCTTGGGTTGGAAAACACAAAGGAGACTGCAGTGAGTGATTGCCGTATTCATTAGGTGGTTGGCTACAAGCACAATGCCCGATGAGCCTATAAAGGGGTGGCAAGTGTGATATACACGACCCGGGGAAAATCACCCCCCAATTCTCATTTAAAAAAAAAAAGCCAAACCTTAAACTCCATATTTATACATATGCATTGCCTAAAGAGGTGGCACAGAGTATTAGAAAGAAAGCAACTTTGTAGTATGAGCTTTAATGCTTATATGCCAACATTATTAACAGATCAAAATGCTTATGGAAAGTCTTTCAACCTATAATATAGTAAGAATAAATGAAATAGTATACGTGGTATCTAGGGTTGTTCAGGAAGGAAAGTGCTGCCTACATATATGCATCTCCACATTGATGTCTCAAATTCAACATTTGAAATTGTACTCCTGCATTTACCCATTGAGTTTATTTCTTCAACAGTATTTTCTGTCTCAGTGCATTCTACTAGTTGCCTGAGCCAAAATTTTGGGGGGTCTCTTGTTTCTTCCTTCTCTCTCTCAAGTGTCATATCGAATCCATTAAAAACCCCCATCAACCATACTTTCAAAATATATCTGGACACTGGTCACTTCTCACCACCTTCGCTGCTTCCACTCTGTCCAGGCCACCATCATCTCTCACCGGATTGCTGCCACGGCTTTCTAATGCGTCTCCCTGCGTGTGTCCTTGTACGTTCATACCCTGTGCTAATGGTCCAGTCTATTCTCAACACAGTGACCAGAAAGATTATTTTAAACTGTACGTGAGATCATGTCCCTCTTTGTTGAAAATCTTCCAGCGACTCTTTATTTTTATCTCACTGAAAGTCATAACCTTTATAATGGCCCAACAGGTTTCCACCTGCTCCGGCCCCTTCTAGCCCCCACCCCGGTATCTCTCTTGCTCCTTCCTGAACTCATTTCCTACTATGAGATGAGTATTTTGGCTGAATCTTTCATCTCCTGCAAGTCTTGCTTCGTTGCCACCTTCTCAACAAGGTCTGCTCTGACCACGGCGTTTAGAAATTCCACTTCTTGCCCACCTTTATATTACAGATATTCCCTACCAGGCCCACCCTTGCATGCACTTGCTCTTTCTCTCTGATTTTCCTCTCTGGAAAGACAGAGGTTTTTGGGGGGTGGGGGTTGTTTTTGTTTTTTTGGTTTGTTTTGCTCACTGATATTTTCCAAAGAGCCTAGAATAGTGCTTGGAAAATACAAAGGGGAAGGGAGTGACTTGATTGCTAAATTCCTTAAGTGGTTGCCTCTGAGTACAATATCCAAAGAGAGTATCTTTTTAGATGGCAACAAAACATATTTGTTGAATGAATGAATGATCAGTGACCAGGTTTTACCAAGAGAACCACTGCTGAGGATGGGGAAGTTTCAAGAGTACTTTACAGAGCAAGTGAACTGGGTGGAGGGGGTTACCTGGTGGAACCCTTCATCATCTGCCTGCTCCTTGTATTTTCTGCATCTCTTGTAGGCACCGGCCGGGAGTCTGGGAGGCACGACCAGTCGCAGTTAGCAGTCACAGTCACTTGCACAGCTTTGTGATGAAAATGGAAAATGATCTTAAAAGCTGACAAAGTATTTGGAGACCAGCAGAATAAATTTGTAGAGAATATGTAGGTGTAGAACAGTGCATTTGAAGAGGAAAAGCTCAGAAGGAAACAATAAGAGAAAACATTAGATATTTAATTTAGCAAATAAACTCACTGGTTCTAAACAATATCCTGAGTATGGAGAATAAAGATAGAATAAGAACCAGTAGCTGCCTTGAAGAGCTTGGTTTTCCCCACTTCTGTTCTGTCCACCCCCACCTCTGAGAGAGTTATCCTTGTAAACACAGATATAATCTAAACTTACCTCTCACCTGCCAAGAAACGTTCCTGCCCCAGGATTTATCCCAGCTGGAGCCAAGACTATGCAGATGGATGGCCTAACAATGTTCCCTAAAATGTATAGCGATTTTTTACATAGAAAATGGCCATCAGCTATTCTTCATCTCTACCAAGGACTGAACAGCAGAAAATGTGTTTTAAACTGTAGCATGAAGGCTATAGTTGAGATGCTGTAAAAATTTTGTCAGACAGCATGATGATGTTTTGGGACAGGTTATGGAAAGAAGCTCCTAAGGTGGAAACTCTTCTTACCTTTATTCTGCTGGTGCAGTTTGTACCAGCGTTTCTCAAAGTATGTCATAGCATCATACAGACCATTAAGTAAGGTTACTCTAAATATTCTGTAGTTAAATGCATTTCAGAAGCCCTAGGTTTAAAAAGTTAAACATATTTCTTTACTGGAGGGTTTCCCAAACCCTTTACTTGTGAGTTCCCTAAATGGGTGTATTGTAAATGGTATTCTTCCAATTTATTTGAATTTGGAAGCCCTTTTTAGGGACTTCTTGTGGATCAGTGTGCTTGCAACATGCTTTGGGAAGTATTGACTCAGATATTTGAAGGTGGCTGGGTAAATGGACTTCAAGGGTCCATTCTTGGGCCATGTTTAAACACTTTCTTGCTTGTGTTCTTTGTACTTTCAAAAAAAAAAAAAAAGAAAAAGCCACAGCAGCATCAACAAAATAATTCTCATATTATTATTTCTTTAGCGATGGTACCTGGAAAACGACTCCTTTGAAACCGTTGCTTTTCTTTTAAAGTTATAGTTTCCAACCAGGCAACAGCAAGTGAAAGATAAGACCTTTGACCTGATTGATGGAATTTTTATTTTCATTCAGTCCAGGCATTAGTTAGAAATGCATCTATGGATATTTGATACACAAATGTCTGTGACTGCGAAGAGTCATGATGGGATGAGGGACACTGCAAGACCATCCACCTAGAATAGTCTGGGGAGGTGGCTTTCACCTAGAATCGCTGATTCATTGGTATATTTAGCGGCAGTTTCTAAAGACCAAAATGGCAACACACATATCTCTCCACTTGTATTTTCCCTTATAACGGGAATAAGTTCAATACTGCATCTTCCCCTGCTTAACATGATTTGAAAGAAGGCGCTTGAAAAAGTACCCTGTGCCTTACTTGAGTAGAAAGTCAACTGTTCCTGACTCAGAACCTCGTTCCGTTCTCCGCAGAGGAAACCTTTCATGGAAGATTCTTGTAGGAGTAGGAGAGTGGGAGGACAGAGAAAGGACTTCTTCAAGCTTCACGATAAGCCAGTATGTGACTGATAATAAATGCTTGCACTTTTGGCAGAATTTCGTCTCACACTTGCTTTCATTTCTGTATCCCATCTGGCTCCAATTGCCAGAGGCTACCAGGATTTACAAAAGGACCTGGCAACTCTACATGGCCAACTTGGCTCTGTAAGCTTGTAACCCAGGACTCTGGCATTTGGTATTAAAAAGTGATTAATTGGGAAGAACATTTATTAATGTCAGCCTCCCTGGCATTGCCTTGAAAATTCTTTCCATTCCGGTGCACCACATTTTTTTTTTTTTTTTTTTGATTGAGTGACTTTGGATAATGAACTCTAGTTTTCTTCCTGTTACAGACTTAGGTTCTCACTATGACCATGTCTTCACTTGGGAATAATTCAATGCCAAGACTTGTTGAAGAAACATGTTTACCCTTTGTTCTTTGTGTATAAAGTTTTATTTTCTACTTCCTTGTAAGACATACCTAAGAAAAATACAACCCCCAACTAGTGATTATTGGGTCAAGTTCTTACCTATATGAGGCTTGACATAAAAATAAAGATCATATAAAGCTTCCTCTTTTTTATATATACTTTAGAAATTTGGGTTGTTGCCATTTGGTGGAAATCAATTCTTTTATGCATGTGTCTTTCATGCTTTGAAAAAATGAAAACAGGTGTGTGCATGTCTGAACTAAGAAAATTACAAGTATTTGATACCATTTGAAAACACAAGACCTTTGTTTTCATCCTTTGCTACATTTCAGTACTCCATTAAATTTGCCCTTTTAAGCTGTGGCAGGTAGGTTGTTTGAAAACACAGTTAAAGGTGAGGGAAGAGCGTTCTTCAGTCATGTCCGTTATTTGTGAAAAGAGTCCTTTTAACTACCGCTGTGGAAACAAAGTGATCCATCGAGTTTTTATCACCATATGTTTCAAAAGCAAAAAAGTGGGTCTTGTCAAATGAGATGCAATATAGTTTTGTTATAGAAGATATTTTGATTTTGGATGAGTGTATTGGCAGATAACAAGAATCAAATCTACTATTAATAGCAATTCCTCCAGAAGTTCAATCATGCAAGCAAATCTCACCTATTTTTTTCTTGTTTAGCTTTTAAGAGAGAGCTTACTAAACTTCTTGTTACTTTCATAGGTAGTGACCTTGAAGTAGGCCAAACATATCTCTGTAGTTTGATCATGATGAATGAACGATTGTCTTTAGGAGACGTTGCTCTAAAATACTTAGATCTTCACTAGGTGAGTGAAACCATGTGGACTCTTCTATGGCTCCTTCTCCTTATTAATTTTAGATTATAGAACAAAGGGACTATCTTCTGTGTGACAATTCCAAGTGGGTAGATGAATCATGCCTCTTATTTTCTTGCTTTGTGAAAAACTGAAATATCTTGTCTCTTCCTTAACAAAAAAGAAGTCTGTAGCATCCTGCTTTGGAAGACTTTGGCCAAGGGATGTCTCCTTAACAGAAGTACTTGGGCAGTAGTCAGGTAAAAGACCACTTCTGCCAAGCATGTACGTTTCCATAGGAAGAAAATTATTTATGAAAATGTATCTGATTTATCCTCTACTTCTGTTTCCTTTACTTCTTCAAAGCTAGATTCATTCATGACTTCACTTGCGTGTTTAAATCCATCTCGGTTCCTTACGGAGGGAATAGAATGATTATGTGCTCCTGCTTCCCACCCACACCGGGTCCCCTCATTAAGTCACAGTTCTTGACCCAGGACTCTGTGGCATTCCTTGTGTTACGGTTGTCTCCATTCTGCCAGGCAGAGCAGGATGTGTGGTGAGCATGACACGAGGCCTGGGCACCTACGCGGAGGACTCTCTCTTTTCCCCTCTCTGCTCCAGTCAGGCTCCCGGCACAGGGTTGAGCTTCTCACATTTCTCTCTTGGTTCTCACGGGTACCTCACCTAGTGCACCACTGACCCTTCTCAGGACAGGGCCTCCCCTGAAGCCAGGGGTGTCAGGTGGGGGTCCTGGGTGTACCTCGTGCAAGCCCCTGCATTTTCCTGAGTTACTCAGCTAGCTCGGATCTCAATGCACATGGACACCTATCTCCTAGAGCAACACCACCCTTTTGATTTTCCAGATCCATCTGCATGCGTAAATACTATAACAGATATGTAACAAGGCGAGGTGACTGTCCCGATGTTACATTCCTGGAAGATCCATGTGTAAACAGTGCACAGATAAACAGTTGCATGTTAAAGAAGCTTAGAGCAATGACAAGTTGGGAGCATGTGTAAATTTAAAATTTAGAAGGCCCACTTACCTGTCCACTTGGCTTATTTAGAAGGCCCACTTACCTGTCCACTTAGCTTATTTATTGAACTCTGTGGTCACTAGAATGTTGGGTGTTCTTTTACTTTGCTTTCTAAGAAGGGCAATTTCATCATAGTATTTGATTTCTTATGTCAAAAGTGATCATTACCCTCCCCTCAAGCCTTCAAATATAATATTGGCTTACAATTCAATAACTGAGATCAGTCGAATATTATAAATCATGTTTTATCCTACTATGGTCAGTGGACCTACATATGTCCGTTCTTTCAGAGGTTGAGTGTCAGGATGAGTAGATGGACCATCTCAAATCATTCAAAAATGCATTAAAACAGAATATTGACAAGGAGCACACATTCTGTGCCACAGATCCTGTTGCATCCCTGTAAATTGTAGAATACAATCTTGCACTTGCATTTATCTGGCAAAGCAAACCAGAGATTTGAGGCCCCCTCTTAGAGGGCCTTAGGGTTGAGATTTTCTATACTTCCTCAGCAGTGTGTCCCGTGACTGCCTACAGATTGCTGGTTCTTATCTGCTGTCGGTGTGTGTCTGCTATAAAATCAGAAGGTAGTGAAGGGCTGAAATTCCTCCCCACACTTGCTATCAGCTTTGGATTCCAAAACTCCCTGGACTGTGGGAAGAGGACAGGCTTTGGAGCGAGTCAGACCTCAGTTTGAAACTCTTTGCTTGTCATTGGTGTGATCAAGTTAGACAAGTGTCTTAAGCTCTCTGGGCCTCAATTTCCTCATCTACAAAAATGGAGGTAATTATACCTAACTTATAACATTGTCATGAGATTTCAGTGAGTATTTAAGTCACGTGTCTGGTGCGTGGTATGTGCTTGAAAGATACTTGGTTTTCCCCCATCCTCTACCACTTGCACCTTATCAGGTGGCTCATATTGCCCCTTACCCCCAGCATGCATTTGCAGCACATTCGTAATAATTTCTAAGTTAAACAAGACTTTAGAAGGTATCTTGTCTTAATACTTTCTTCCATCTCGCTAGTCTTTGTCACTTTTTTTATTGAATATATAGCTTTCTCTAGTGTCTTTTCCATATTTTTGTTAAGAACCACAGACATAGATGAAGAAAGTTCACTTCTGACTTCCCCCAGGTCTCCATAAATTCCTGTAATAGTTTCATTCTAATCAAGAAAAGATTCCTTTAGCAACATTTTTCTAATTTACTTAATTCCTCACTACTGCTTGATTAACTTAAAATGAATGGAATTTTTTTGCACTGGCCCAATATTTTCCAATAAAGTGCCTTTTAAACATTTTTTTTGCTTTTATATATATTTTTTTTTGGTGTTTATTTTTTTTTATTTTTTTTTTTTTACCATTTTATTCAACTTTTATTTATTTATTTTATTTTATTTTTTATTTATTTATTATAGCTTATTATGGGGGTACAACCGTTCTGGTTAAGTATATTGCCCATGCCCATTTAAAAATCCACTTAAGCAGACTGTAACTTACGTTTCCAAATAAAGTTATAAATTAGTTTATTCTCAATTAGAGCAAAGCAAGCTGAGAGCTTCACTATTCCACCTCGTTTAACTCTGAAAAGTAATTGTTTGCTCTTGTGCGATAAGACATTTTAATCTCAGGAACTGATGTTGGCAAGAAGGTGATTAAAAACAAATCAAATAAAAAGCTCTGTGCAAAAAAAGTAAATAAATAAAGAATTTAAAAAATGAAGTCCACAGTCAAAGACGAGACATCTGACAGGTAAGTGCATGAATGCTCTGATTTGAATCTGCTGCCAGTGCTCTGTGCATTAGTGTATCTGGCAGCGCCTCTTGCGAAGAAAGTTTGGCATGGGAAGAAGCAGTGTTTAAATTGGCTCAGAGAAGACGTCGAGTGTACAAGTCCACTTTTGTCTCTGAGGGGGTATAATTTCTTCATTCATTTCCCCTTTTTAAAATTTTACTCCCCGTGCATTTATGAGTAAATTTTAGAGCTCATGAAAGTGAGGAAATGATATCACCCGCCTGAGCCGAGCTGAGTGTGGGTTGGCAGCTCTGCTCTTGACATCCTGAACCGAAGCCATTTTCTGTCCCGGCTCAGCATGTCCCATTGATTTCAGACAAGAGGGAAAAACGCAAATGGCGCCTTTCCACGTCTACACTGGAGATGTGACTTGTGCTCGTGTCACCGCAGGACTGTCCTTACACATCTTGCAGTGTGGCATGGTGGCCATTTGGGCCTAAATCAGGGTCCAGGTCGAATGTATCATCAATCAGCAAGGAATGTGCCAGCTGTAACAGGCTCTGAGAATCAGCTTTTAACTTTTATTCTCTTTACTCCTCAGACTGGCCCAGTTTCCCCTTGCCCCCACGTTACTGTCAAGGAGTTCAGATTCTAGATCTTGGTTGAGTCATAAGAAAGGGTCTCTTGCGTTTAATGTCATACTAGCACTAAACATTAAAAACTTCCTCTTCTCCAGCTGCTGAGAGATTGCTCTCAATCTCATTTGCCAGATTAAAAAAGCTCTCTCAGATTGATGTTTATCTTTACTGTTTTTATGCGATGTTTTAAAATTTTTATAGCCTCCATGGCCTTAAAATGGATGCTTCGCCCAAGGGCTGAAACCTAATGGAAAGACCGTGATGTAAAGACAGGACCAAGTCGGGGTGTGCTGGCCGGCTCCGATCACCTCACACCAGCCAGAGTTCTGACCCTTCTTTGGAATCCACATTTCTGCTTTTGTCCCCATATTCTCACTGTGCTGGTCTATCAGTCGGAGTCCTGGCAGGAAACACACGGCATGGCCAGGGGGGTGATGGAAGTGAGTTATCAAGTGAGCATTTGCAGCGATATTGGCAGCACCAGTAGAGCCAACGTGCAATGGTGACACCTACCAGATGGCCTGAAGGGGCAGAGGAGGGGGACAGTCACCAGCACCTGGTGAGAGCTGGAGCCATGGTGAGAAAACCCAGACGGGAGCTGTGCCCACAGACAGGCAAACCCAGCCACTGCCAGACAGAGCTGAAGGTGAGAGCGGCTGTTAAAATTCAAAGGAAAACAGACAAGACAGTGAGAGTCAGGTAGGTGACAGGGCAGCTCAGGGCTCAGAGTAGCATCCCAGCGGGAATGAGTTAAAGGTATATTTGTGCAGAACGGAGGCAGAACTCTATTGCCCTGAACAGCCAGGCTCTCTCTGTTCTTCTTCCTCTAGCTTGGCATTGCCTGTTCTGGTCTTGAAAGTGTTCTTCTTGGCTTCCGAGTTAGAGTGTTGAAGAAGAGATCAGTTCCCCATCCATCTGATGAAGTCTGTATTATCATCAACTCGATAGCATCAGTGAGCATAAGGGATTTTGTGGATTCAAGGTTCATGGTATTTAAAATACACCTGAGACTTGGATTTGCTCAAGGGAAGGCTCAAGGGTAAATTTCCCGTGGACAGCAGTAGGGGTGTTGTGCCAGGCATCTAGATAAATTTAAATATGCATCGATGACTGCCATCAACAAATCAATCCATAGCCTAATAGAGGAAGTAGACCCATAAACGGATATAAAAAAGAGAGCCAATGAGTATTCAGCCATACCGATTGTCAGCTTGGCAGATGCCTTAATCCCAGAGCTGAAGGGGGGAGCTTTACTGTCAGCAGCTTCCCTGTGGATTGATAAATTGGATGCAGACAGCTAGAGCCCAGGGCTGCCAGAGAAATCCTTAGGATTGAGGCATAGCTGTTTAGTTCGTAGAACCACGTGAACACACTCACGCCATAAATGCAGCGTGCCATTTTTCTGAAACCTGTGTTAGAGGTGGGGAAAAATATAATAGTGGTGATGATAATAATTATTATAATAAGCCTGTTTTCTATCTCTGTGGAAGGGAATAGCCAGCAGTGCTGTTGAATTGGGCAGGGAGGAGTCCTTTTTTCATTAATGCTCTAGGCAGAGTGCTGGATGGAGTGCACACGTGTGTGTGTGTGTGTGTGTGTGTGTCTTCATCTGTGACCTGCACTTTGGAAGATGAACTGGGAGTACAGAGGGCAGAGCATAAACCAGAAGCTACTTGAGTTCTAGAGCTAGATTTCCTCTGAGGCAGTTTGTGGTTCTGAGAAAAGTCCCTGCTCTGCCCTTCGCTGCTTGGCCAGATGTGTGGCTGTGCCAGTGGTGGCCGAGTGACTCTCTGAGCACCCTAACAGGGTGTTAATACAGGATTTTTACCTTTTTGCAGCTCAGGGGATGCTCTTCCATATTCCTCCCAACCCAGAAAAAAAAGATCAAACCTGAGACCTACAATAGTGAATCTATCACACAGTTTTCCTGCACATGCAATAGGTAGCAGTACTCTTTCTTTTGTCTAACTGATCATCAAATTAAAGTTCAGAGAAGTAAATTAACTTGTCTGAAGTTGCACAGTTAATCAGACAAATAATACGTATTATAAGGCTGTATTATTAGCCCTCTTAATTCCCATGTCTCTTCTCTCCCTAATTTATTTTGGAATAAGTAGATTTCTACTTGCCTTTTTTCCTAAATGAATGCCTTATGTATACTTTAGTAACAACCTTAAATTTTCTCTTTTTTCCCCTTATATTTTGTTTCAGTTTCACCTGAATCTATTAGGCTAAAAGGAGCTATAAATTATTTTGTCAATTTTTTCACATCAGTGATCCATGGGAAACAGAATCGGGTTCCCGCTCAGTCTTTCTCATCCTAGGAAATTCAGCCATGTCCATCATGTATTTTTTCCTAACCTCACAAATTTCTGTTTGGCAGATTGACTTGAGTGGGGAAGAGGAAAGACAAAGAGTATTGCCATCAGTTTAATTTAAAAATAAAGAATTTTTTCCTGAATATTAGTTTTCTCAAAATCAAATAAAATAATACAACTTCATTGAGTTTGGGCACTGTGCCACTCTCTTCAATTTACTGTTTTAAATGCAAAAAGATCACCCCATAAGGCCAGCCCCTCTGGTAGCAGTATAGTCTGGTGTCCTCCAAGCTCGCAGCTCACAACTCCGATAACCAGGACTTTTGGTTCTCAGGAAATCTTTGTAATGACCCAACCCCATTCAACCCTGAGTCTCACTTTGTAGTTGAGGCTCCTTCAGGACAGATGGGATAATAAGCCTGCCCAAGGCGCAGTGGTGTATTGGTGGCAGGGCCACAACCTGAGTCTAGACGTTGACCCCTGACACTCACCCGCTTTTCTTTCTGTGCACAAGGGACCTGTTAGCAGCTCTCCGTTGCCTCTGGGTGAAGGTGAGTTCTACAGCAGGGGGTACAGGACCCTCAGGATCTGTCACGTGCTGGCATGCCCAGTCTTACTCCCTGCTGTGTACATTCCCTATCTTCTACGAGTGTGCCTGGCTGTGACCACCTCCTCACACCCAAATGTGTCTGCCTTAGGGGCATTTATTTATTTTTCAAGCCCAGGTGTCACCTCTATCAGGAAGCCCTCTGTACCTCCTCCCCTTCTTAGTTTTCTCTCTTGCCTGGTACATTTGTTCACTTGATTGATTTTTTTCAGCAAATACCCGCACTGGGCACTGAGCTCAGCACAAGTCGTGCAGCAGTGAACACCGCTGGTGAGTTCCCTGCCCTCCCGGAGCTCTCAGGCTAGTGGGACAGACAGACATTAAAGACAGTAAACACACGGGTAAATGTGCAATTACAACTGGGATGATTTTCATACAGGCAATAATGACTGTGCCTGGCACCTGAAGAACCTGGTGGAGGAACAGATGAGCTCACTGCACTGTGGTGTTTCAGTTCGGGCTTCTGGGGAAGGCGGACGCTCCTTGACCCTCCCCCCATTTCTGTGTCCCCAGCATTGGGAGCGCCACGGGGATCCTGCCCACTGTAAGGGCATGCTGGTTGAGGAGGAGGCAGGGAAAGTGACGTCTGCTTGCACCTGACACCCACCTCAAGGATGAAGGTGCCTCCCAACCCGGTGGCTGCTTGGCACTTGGGGCTCTGTTGAGTCAAGGGCACCCACCTTTACTCAGAGATGCAGAATGTGTGATATTGGGGTCAGGCCGAAGGTGTGATATTGGGGATGGGATACTGGGGATGCCTGTCTCAGATTCCCAATGAGGGCTGTTGTCTAATAACCATGATGAGTAGCAGAGAACACTTGGATAAAGCACTGTCCAGGGACATGGATAATGGCCTGATCAGAGTTCTGTTTATACCTGGATTCTTAATTCTTATGATGAATTATAATTATAGGATGCATTACATTCTCTGCAGAAATATCTTAGGGAAGATGTGTGAATGCTTTTGTGAAAATATTTCAGCTTTTGAAGAGTCAAAAGAAGTAACCAGCTATCTCTAAAATATAAAAATACACGTATAAAAAGAAAACGTCAATGTACTGCTTAATGATAGGCTCAGAGTTAATGAGGAATGCATGACAAGACACTGGTATTAATACTTTGGGGTTTATTTTCAATGTCAGCAAGAAGTACTTGCTCTTGACATTACAGGATTCTTGTGAAGAGGTCTTTTTTTTTTTTTTTAATTATGTACTTTAAGTCCTCAAATTGAAGTGTGCTTTGTAAATGCAAAGTATAATCTAAATTACAGAGATAGCTTGCAGCTTTTAAATAAAATGAACTTGCTCCTTTTTTAGCTTTTTTTGATCAATTTTGGTTGATCATAGAATTGTAACATCCTCATGCATCCACTTGAGTTGAAAGCTTGTTATGTTACCTTTTTATTCCTTCCTTCTTTTATTTCCAAAGGCTGTGTTTCCTTTAGGTAAAAAGTGAGATCATTACTTATAGAACAATTAATTATTTAAGAGAAACTGTATGAATCATATGGAATTGCTCCCAGAAATTTTATTACTCTATATGCTGTAGTTAGTAAAATAAAGTTTTTAATAAAATCCAGGTGACAAATATTCCAAGATATTTGAAATCTTTTACATTGTACATTTAAAGTATTTGTAGCTTCTATTAGGGAGTTTTATGTATATTTGCCAAATTCTGTTATTTACTTTTCTAATTATTAAAAGTAGTAGACTATTTAAAATGTTTATGGGAAACATTAAAAATTATAATACGGAAAGTTCTCCTTGCTTTTCTTTTTAAACTTAAAAAAATATTATCCAATACATTAAGGTCTGTTTTAAATAGAACTCTCTTCAAATGTGTCTGTCTATACCATATATATGAAATACAAGCTATTTTTTACAATGCTCATTACAACATATTATTAGCAATAAACAGAAGTTTTTCTGTTAATTATAATGTGTGACAGAAAATCTTTACAGATTAACATATACAATATCAGAATAAGGTTGTTTGTCAATTTAATGAGTTATTGTAATGATTTTTTATCCCCCAAAAATTCATGGAATAAATACTTGTTTACCAGCCTAATTTAAGAGATGTTAAGATATTCTTCAGCTCAAATGACCCCCCTTCATTCGTGTCCCAGATTTCTTTAGCATTTAGTTTTCTTTATTAAATAATAAATAATCTTTGCTTCTCCCGGTGAACGTTTTTTAAAAAATGCATTTTATTTCAGAGAAGATAGTAATTAAATTCTCCATGGCGCCTTACTGTGTTTGACTTCATCCAACTGCTCTGATCCCTGGAAATGAGGCGTCTGGGAAGACAGCGATTTGGAAAGTTTCCAGAACCAAAAAGTAGGGTTGTTGTAGGGCCAGCCCAGAATAACAAGTAATGGTCATCGACCAGACTGTGCCAATATCTTATTTTTCTGGGTGCCAGTGATGTTAGCTGGGGGCTTTTTCTATTAAATTCAGCACACTGGTCAACAGGTTTATATGGGTCTAATTTATTCATTCCTTCTTTGAGAACGTGAAAATGAAGGAGATGGTTAAATGCTGCCTGAAGTGGAATTAAACAAAAATTAATTTGTCCTTCACTCTTGTGTGTTTCAGAGACTGGAGCACAAGGAAGTGTTAGTGGGCATGTTGTTCCTGGTGTTCCCGTTCATCCCAGCCAGCAATCTCTTCTTCAGGGTGGGCTTTGTGGTGGCGGAGAGAGTCCTTTACATGCCTAGGTAATTATTGCACATGATTTCCTCTTTACGAGCCCTACCCTCTGTCACCAACATTGATAGTTCCAGAGAGAGCCCTCTGTGTGTGTAACCATTAGCTCGTTATGGAGCAAAGGTTTTTATTACCACAGCTTTAAAACCAGCCTCACAGAAGGTTGGATAAGACTGAGTTTGTGCGCATGTACTCTAGTTTACAATGTTTTACCTCCAGTTGCAGGCTTTATAGTTTAAATGTGAAATATTGAATATATTCAGGATTTTGCAGTAATAATTTACCACTAATTTTTTTCTAAATGTTTTATTAAATACAGTTATAATAATTTTCTAGAAATAAGTGTTGATTTGCATAAAATTATTATGTTCAGAAGCGTGATTGCAAATAACTTTTTCTTTTTTTGTTCACTGTTTTTTCTTTAATTTAAAAATGGGAACAATCTCAAGAAAATTTGTCCTTGAGAACAAAATGATTTGAAAATTATAAAGGACATTTCTAATGTGTGCGTTACATAATGCCACTTGGCTCTGAATGTTTGAACTATGCTGAAGCTTGTCTGTTCTCTTGCTTATTCAAATGTCGTCTTTCCAAGGCTACCTTTCTTTTCAGATGCTTGAAAATGTCACTGAATCAGGAGACAAAGTCTTGTTTCTGCCATTCATTGGTTGTGTGACCTTGAGCAAGTCATGAGCTTTTTTGCACCCAGAGTTTCTCATTTTTAAAATAGAGACTTTAATAAGTTCCCTAAAATTAACATTTTGGTTTATGATATTGCCTTTTAGAAAAGTTCTTTCTCATAGAACTTATAGAAGTTATTAGGGAATTTATTCTTATAGTAGAAGAGAGAACTCTTCTAAAAGGCAGTGTCATAAACCAAAATGTTATGAGGAAATTATTTTTTGTTTATGATATTGCATTGGAAATTTTAAAATTAGAAATAAATTTCATAATCTTGATTCTCCAAAACCAAATACCTAGCAGCCTTCTTAAGACTTTGCAGCATCTTGTTTTGACTTGATTAAGGGAAAGCAACTTTTAATTTTCTGTGTTTCAGTCAGCACAGTTTGGGAAGAATATTATTGCTTGATAAATACTATTCAATATGGACAAAAATACGACATGATTCTTTTTATTCTAATTGTCTAAAGATAATAGTGTTACGAGGACTTATCATTAGTAAGGAATAAACTTATAATATAGAAGGCCAAACGGTGGCATCAGTTTGTGTTCTGGGCATGTTTTTGCTTAGACCAGTTGAACATGTCTTGAGTCAGCTTTGCTTTGTAGTATTGATGAATCCAAGCGGAATCATTCTTTGGTCAACAGATATCCATAGAGCCCCTTTGCCGTAAATGCTGTACAAGAATCTGCTACAAAAGGAAGTGACTCTCACTGTCTGCCCCCAAAGAGTTTATTAACTGCTGATTAACAAAATAGAATCTCTCACACTAAATATTTCATAAGTCCTAATATTTTTAAAAATACTGTTATATTCATTAATGCTATTTTAACATTAATTCTATCAAAACTTGTATTGAATTGTTATTATATTTCAGTCACTATGCTAAGCATTTCATATCAATTAATTTACACTGTATGTAGTGGTTCACAGCGTGCCCCTCTTCAAATTCTGG
>CM052440.1:62761216-62778011 GCA_028533085.1 Varecia variegata
ATTGACCAGGTTTCATGAAGCTGTAGTGGATAATGTCAATGCTGGACCACCAAACAGACACCATTAGCTTTTTTAGATGAATATTCAGTTTTGGACAGTGTTTCAGCACTTCATCTTTATCCAACCATTATACCGAACTCTTACAATTGTCAAAAAGAATCCATTTTTCATCACTTGTAACCATATGGTGTAGAAATGGTTCACCTTTATGTTGTAACAGCAAAGAAAGGCAAGCTTCGAGACAGTTTCTCTTCTGATGCTTATTTAATACATGTGGTACCCATCTATCCAACTTCTTTACCTTGCTGATTTGTTTCAAATGGTCCAATATTGTTGGAATAGTAACATCAAACCTTGCTACTAATTCATGCATAGGTTGAGATAGATTCGCTTCCATGACAGCTTTCAGCTCATCATTGTCCACCTTGGTCTCAGATCACCCACATGGCTCATTTTCAAGATTAAAATCACCAGAATGGAACTTCTCAAACCGTCGACATACTGTGCATTCATCAGCCACATCCTTCCTCAACACTTCGTTGATATTTTGAGTTGTCTGTGCTGCATTGGTTCCATGACGGAACTCATATTCGAAAATAACACAAATTTTTGACTTATCCATGGTTTCACAAAAATCACTCTAAAAAAAATTGAAAGATAATCACAAGCCAAACTGTGTGTTTGAAAGAATGAGGATGTACCTTCACAGTAATAAAAAAAAGGAATGTGAAAGTGAAATGTCAGAGATATCAACTGTCAAACTTAGTACTTAAGGAAGTTGAGCATTCCATGCTCAATAACCTAATACTTCAAAAGATTATGTTGTACACAATAGATATATACAATGTTATCTGTCAGTTTAAAAAATAGAATAATAAAACAACAAGGAAAAAGGAATTATTGAGGCTGTGAAGGAGAAGTTAGACAGCATGTATTTTAGGGAAGAAAGACATTAAAAATTGCCCCACCCTTAGAAAGAAATGCCATTTGCATTGTATAGTCCCTAAGCTTTTGGACACATTAGACATGGAAAAAACTTGGGGAAATGTGACACTCATTTATTTTCAATTTTGAGAACTATCTTCAAATCATACCTGTCAATTCAAAATGAATTTTTAATTTTACACAGGTTGCTGTTGGAACAATTCTCCAGTATTTATTTCTCAAAATGCAAAATGAAAACAGTTACCTCTGAAGTTACACTACCTCTGTTATCTGAGTTTGAGGACCTCTCCTGATGAGCCCTGTGTGCTTACACTTCTTCAGAGTTGTTGGAGTAAAGCGATGGTTATTTAACAGTGAATCAACATTTTGCCAAATATTAACATCAACAGTCACAGAAACTTGCTTTAGCAAATGCAGTAGGAAGAAAGCTGAATGAGAATCAGTGCAGCTCAGGTGTCACCCGCTGCCTAGCAGTCTTGGAGGAGTCATTGAATCGGGTCAGGCAACTTTTTTCCTATCTGTAAAACAAGAGGGTTGGCCTTGCTCTCTAGTTCTCAGATGCTGGTTAGAGCCGCATGGCTCAGAGTTTTCACTGGTCTGAGGATATACAGGGGGTGACAGGAGGAAGACAGACAATGTGGTGTGTTTTTCATAAAGTTAAACCTATGCAGTTTTATAAAATGATGAAATTTTATCCTTCCTGCATTTTTGGTGTCCTTGTCATCAATCTGATGACAGCAGCAGAGGCAGACAACCTTCCGTAAGTTCCTCCTCCCCCACCTACCCCCACTTTCTTTTGGAAATTTTACTGGTTTTAGAAATCTAAAACTTACATAACCGCTATGCTACATGATCTCCGAGGTCCCTTGCAGCTTCAAATTTTAACTGTTTCGTGATTCAGAATAGCTATGTCAGAAGTGTGCTTTTTGCCCCTTAAGCTCTATGCAGTGGTTTTTGTTTCCCCATATATGTTTTTTCACGTGTCTGCCTGTGTCTAGTAAAGTCAGCAGAATGGGCCTGGTCTGGAAGGGTACATGCATCCCCTGGGGTGAGGCAGGAGAGGGAGGGGTCTGTCTGCCCTGGGCCTGGCTCTCTGAAGGGCCTGGCAGTGGCACCAGGAAGTGGTCAGGGAGCACTGGTGTGGGGCCTCCATTGTGAGGAAATGGGATGTCCTCATAAGCAGCAAGAACAGGTGATGCTTAGAAGTGCATGGGCGAGCAGCAATAAGACATGTGTGTCAGGAGGAAATGGAGCCCTGGCCACTGAGGAGAATGACAGGAGCAATGCCAGAGCCCCCTCTTCAAGGGACAGCGGTACAGATGGCTTACCAAGACAGGTCATGGTCCACGAGAACAGGTTAGATGTCTGCCGTCCACACGAAATCATTAGTGAGACCTGGGAACTGGGCTGGAGCCTAACATCTAAGCAGGGGCTCGAGGCCAGGGGCGGATTGCCCGGAAGTGTGAGTGGTGCTGAGTCTTTTGCCTTAGGCCGTGACTGATGAGGATGGGACAAGGTTGAGCCCTAAGTAACAAGTCACTCTAGAGTTTGTGGGAGTGAAGGCACAAAAATACTAGAAATCCCTGGAACTAGGCAGAGCCAGATATTCAGTCTCTTTGCCTTTTGGCTTCATTCTTTGTTTGAGATTCTCATAGTACAATACAGTAGAGGGGCAGGAAATGTGGGCTTGTCAGTGAGCCATTCAGTGGAAAACCCAGGAAGGAGGTCGATGTGCAGTTTTCAGTTACAAGGTCAGTTCACCTGCCCTCTGAGAATGCGTGCGCATGTGTGTTAAGTAGACGTACATGTTGGCTAAATGACCCAAGTCCACTCTATTATTCTTCAGTTTCATCCATGAATCCATTTTTTATGCATTTTTATCATGGTCATCTTAAAGCAAGGCTCTCTTTCTATAACAAGAGATAGAAGGGAAAGGAGAAATGCCGTGCACTGTTACACTGGGCAACAATGACGCGAGATCACCACAGAATCTGAAGAGAAAAAGCGAAATAAAGCTTCATGATACCATTGGAGGGAAATCATTGGGGAAACCCAAAATGTGCGTAATGAAAAGAAGGAAAGAAGTCTTTTTACCTCACAGAAGTAGTCTAGCGCTTTTCAATATGGTGTCTTCCATGTTACTCGCCATATTTTAAAAGAAAGCCGAGTCTGTCAGGCTTTCCCCTTTCCTCTCTCACTCTGCTCCTTCCCACGTCTCCAGTCCTCAGTGGACAAAGCCCCAGTGTCAACCAGTCAGACTTTCTGCTGGTTTATTAACCTATACACAGGGTAGAAGTCAATTAAGTCCTACTTCAGGATACCATGGGATGAAAATGGGAAGATTTTGACTCAAATGTGTTGGTGCCCTTTGCTCTCACTGTGCCAGCATGAACTGCTCCCTCCAGCCCTTTGAGACCTGCGATCAGAAGAGGCCCGTAGATCCAGGAGCTATACCTGTCCAGTGAGGGCTTCTCTCCAGCGCAGTGCTCAGGAAGGGAGGGACCTAGGACCACCCCAGACAGGTGGTCCTTCCTCAGGGCATCACAGGGCGAGTGCTGTGGGAGGGTCCAGACCAGGATGGGAAGCGGGAGGGCTTTGCTGAGGGATGCATCTGAGTGTGGTACAGAGTTAGAGATTGTACATCACGGACAAGCGTAACATTACAACAGAGCCAGTGGTCAGAATGCAGTGAGCAGAGAGGAGGTCAGGGTGCTCGTGGGCTGAAGATCAATTGGCCAATCTGTTCTATTTGATCAAGTTGTGCTTGGCCCAGGGCACAAGATGCAGCTAAGTTTGAATAGTCATTTACTGCACCGGAATCATGGCCTTAATGTTATAGAACCCTGTTAGTTGTAAAAGATGAGTGTTTATATCTATTAACCTCTAAATGGTGGGCAGCAAATGTTTTGAAAACCAGGATTTGAGAGTAAAATTTAGATTCAGATGACACCGAATAAGATAATATACATGGAAAATATTATAGGCTATACCAGGTAATTGCAAGTCATTAATTCAATCTACCCTGTAGATGTGGAGACTGGGGAAATCAAAATCAAAGGAAATCAAGGCAGCATACATGCAGGCCTCTCCTTTCCTCTCCCCTTTCTTCCTCCTCTTTTGGTTCTACCAACCTCTTCATTTCTTTTCCAACCTCATGTGCTCAAAAGTGAACAGTTCAAAATCCAACTCCAAAGCGAACGCCCCTAGCGTGGCAGATTAGTGTTCTGAAACACCATATTGAAGGGGACTGAAAATGTGCCTGTGTGGGTGGAAGAGAGTGACTCAAATGTAGACGTCACACACCCGGTGTCCTACACAATGGGCTGTGACTTTGCCTGGAGGATGTGAGTGTTGCCATTTCAGCCTCTCTTCCAGCAAGATCCCTTGTTGTTATGGGTAAATTTCTTTCTTTCTTTTTCTCTTTGATTTGGCACAGAGGAATATTTCTCAAAGTATGACTTATGCACATTTTAGTAATCTTAACAAATCCTCCTTACTCTTTTGGAAACCTTTGTCTTGCTCTTTTGAGGGTTGGGACCACCATTGTGTATGTCTGTGTTTCCTCATGGTACCCAGTGCACTAGATGTTGGTTTGAAATAGTATTGCAGGGGGTTAAAGACCGATGGACACATGACAAAGGCACATGCCTATGCAGTCAGGTCTGTGCCAACTCAGGGGAGTAGAGGAGAGGACAGCAATAAATAGTGAATTGCCCGTTATGCCTCTGCTTTCAGAATAAAGACGCTGGACTCTAGAACATAGTGGTTTATGGAAGAAGTGGTAGAGCTCAGGTCCTGAAGATGAGTAGCATGCTGTAGGAGGGTAGAGAAGGTGGTTTCTAATTTTTTAGAAGTAGCTTCAGAATTACTTGGTTTTGGCAAAAAGCCTTTCAGGCCTACATGGCAAAGTTAGTTGAGACTGCTCCAACCAGGGGAGAGGGAAGGAAACCAGGCCTGGAGTGAAGGTACCTGCAAGGGGCGACAGCCAGCCCTGAATATGGACAGTGCTCCTGGTCATGAGTAGTCCTGAGTTTCATTATCTTCGGGCCCAGCAGGGATTGATTGATTTTTAAGTTCATCTTTGTGTCTGTGTTAGTTTCTGATGCCTTTAACCACAGTGGTTCTACAACTTACATGGAGCAGCCCCTCTTAAGGCTACATGCTTAGGGTGCAAAAATGAATAAAATGTTACTCTATCCTTAAACAATCTGCCTGAACTTCCAAACAGTTCATGCTTTATTTCTTACTAGGGTTAAATATAAAAGCTTCCTCATTGTGTGTTAATTCACCAAAGAGATTATAGTTTGCATTATCTTCACTCTCACAAAGATACACAACTGCAGAGTAGGGAGAGATTTGAAATGGGTCCTGCGGTCCCCAACCCCGGAGCTCCAGTGCAGGACTGGTCCATGGGAGCTCTGCACCACCTCCTCCCCACCCACGGCACCCCACCCAACTCAGTCTGTGGAAAATTGTCTTCCATGAAGCTGGTGCCTGGTGCCAAAAAGGTTGGGGACCTCTGGTGTAAGCGAAGATTTGCTTAAGTGTTCATTGGGGTCCCAGGTGTATGAATGAACCCTAACATAAATACATGGCTACAATATTTCACATACTACCAGTGTATCTGATTATATTTTATGCATTATTTGTCCTATAAAAATGATGTGTGAATCAACTCTTCTTGAAGCAAATAATATTTACAAGTAAGTTTACTCTTTAAAAAAACTTACAGTTGTCCTATAAATTAGATATTTTAGGTCAATCTGGACTTTGATAGACTGAGTTTGCTTGAGGCATATTTACAGATCTAATCTCATATTTTATTACTGTGTAGCTAATAGAGTAGTGCATGAAACACATACATGAACACATGTTTTGAACACAAAAACAGGACATTTGGGAGCACTGATGCCTTGAACTTCACCTTTAGTTCACAGAATATGTTCACACATGTTATTTCATTTATTCCACACAACAACCCTTTGATGTAGATGTGGCAGGTAATATTAAGTCCTTGTAATGCAAACAATGAAGATTTCATGAGCAACTGTCCTGTGGCCACAGAACAGAGAAAAGCAGAGAAGACTTCAGCTATTTTGACCTAGTTCCAGACTCTTTATTCTCCAGTGAATTCCCTTTTTCTCACCATGAACCTCTAAACATAAAATCTACACTAGAGCACTTGTGATCCACTGTACCCAATAGCATCCTAGGGGCCTTAGTAAATGGCTATATTTACAGTAATCTGCCGTAGAGATATCAGTTTCTACCCGGAATACATACAAACTTTACACATTTCCTGCCTCATACTCTGTTTAGCAGAAAATAATGATCTAACAATACAATTATTATAACATAATAATTTAATGTTATCATGTATTGTTTTGTGTGTGTCAGGCATTGTGCACAGCATACAATTGTTATTTCCTTTCACAAAATAAGGAAATTAAGAATTAGGGAATGTTATAATTCGTCCAAGATCAAACAACAACAGGTGTGAGGACTGAGATGCAAACCAGCAGCTTTTCTGAGGCCAGAGCTCTGCATTATTGGTCACTAGATGTTTCATAAATTTTGGAGATGAGAGGTGAACTATGAGGTTGAGAGGAAGCATCTCATCTTTAAAGAGGATAAGAATTAGATAGTTTCTCAGAAGGTGAAAGCAATGGCACTTTTCTCCCAGTCGTGCCATGGACATGCTGGAAAAGAACAGAAGTTTATCTCATGGAATGAATCTCTTTATACGTACCCTGAGATCATAGCACCTAGCTTGGGGGCTAGGGAAATACACAGAAATGCTTTAGGGAATTCTTTTCTTGAAATATGAGTAAACTCTCACTTCCAAATACATTCATTCTTCTGGAGAATTTCCCTATCCATCTAATGTTCTTTGAGATGAAGAAAGAACTGAGGGGATAAATGGCAACAGTAACGAGTCTTAGGTCACAGAAGCTGACAGCTTCCTGGTGAAATCTTATCTGTGGAGTCACCCGTTGCCTTGCTGGTACTTCCCGAGTTGCAGCATCAAACACCTATTCTCAGCTCAGCATTCCAGAGCTTTATCATTTCACCATTTCAAGTCAACATCTGTGGGACTGGAGCAAGATCTTACCATCAGATAATTTGCCAGGTGGGAATTCAACAGATTAGAATGCAGTTAGTAGGTTTCACTTAAACTCTCTAAAATCGGGAATTCTGGCTGGGCATGGTGGCTCATGCCTGTAATCCCAGCACTTTGGGAGGCCCAAGCGGGAGGGTTGCTTGAGGTCAGGAATTTAAGACCAGCCTGGGCAACACAGCAAGACCCCTGTCTCTACACTCTACAAAATATTTACTGTAGTCCCAGCTACTTGGGAGGCTGAGGCAGGAGGATCACTTGAGTCCAATAGTTCCAGGATTCAGTGAGCTATGATCACACCACTGCACTCCAGCCTGGAGTACAAGAACAATGTCCCCTTCTCTAAAAAAATAATAAATAAATAAAATTGGGAATTCTTTAAAGGAATAAAATGGTAAGATTGTGTCTGTCTTGTATTATTAATGTTATTCATAGATACTTTCAGTGGGTTGTTTGGCTTGTGGACCAATTGAAAGGTAGAATTTCAGTACTCTTTGTACTGAAGATATAAACAAGATATTCTTTGTTGCATATAATTAAACAGAATGTGCAGCTATAGCAAACATCATAAAATGCTTAGGCCAGAAGTAGAAAGTAGACATCTTTTCAGATTGCTATAAATGTGAATGGCAAGTATTCTTTTATCACTTAAAAGCTTCTGGGCAAGTTTCAGGAATGTAACACTTGTACTATTACACAATGATTAGCCGCTAACAAAGTTCTCAAAGCAACAGATTTAAAACATTTGTTATTCTAATGTGAAAGGACAAACATTGTTGGTTTGCATTTCCTGTTAAATTCTCTTTGAAGCATTTAGTTATTTAAGCACACTGCATGCTGAGCAGCTTGTCTATAAAATCAGGATGCAAGTGGGAGATCCCATCAGCCTGTGAATGAGCCACAGGGTCTGCGTGTGAGGAATTCGCTCCCTACTTGGAGGCAGCGGTGATGTTTCTCACACGTGCTTTGAAAATGCATCTTGGTACTGAGCTAACCCATGCATTTGGGAGCCCAAGTTTGGCTTTAGGTTTTCCAGGTTATGATTTTGGGAAGCGTCAGTGGTTTGCATTGGCTCCTCCGTGCCCCGTGTTGGGGGGTGTCTGGTCAGCATCCCGGCGTCTCCTTTACCATACTAACCAGGGCAAGCAGTACTCTGCTTTCATCTCCCTGGAGACCAGAGGAGCCTGTAGTTTCTCATTTGCTTGATTTCCCACTTGCAAAACAAGGCCTTGTCCTGCCCCTAGCCATGGGGAGAGAGCGCGTTTCTCTCCCCTGCTGCCGAGATCTGCATTCGAGCAGATGTTGAAACTTTATGAAGTTTCATAAAGGAGAAATGTCTTGATCTCCGTGATATGCGTGTCAGATTTTTAAGAATGTGATACTCTCTAAGAAATTTGCAAACCTAAGTAGAGATTATTTTTTATGACTTAACATTGCTTTAAACCATATGTCAATACAAGGACTTTTGGAGAAAAATGTTCATGTTACTTGATACAGATGCCCATGCTGATTGAAAAGGAATGTGTTCTCCTTCATTTTGGTTAGAACAGGGGTCAACAAACTGTATGTCCATGAGCCAAATCTAGCCTACTACCTGTTTTTATGAAAAAATTTTATTGGCACACAGCCACGCCCATGCATTTACGTGGTGTGGATGGCTGCTTTCCTGGTACACATTCCAAGTTGAGGAGTAACGACAAAGACTTCATGGCCTGAGAATCCTGAGATATTTACTGTCTGGCCCTTTACAGAAATAGCTTGCCGCCCCGTAGATTATAACGTAGTGTTAGGGCAATGAGTCTTCAGATCTGACTGTATTACTAGTTTTGGGGGCTGTGGGAAAGTTATTTAACTCCTCTAAGCTTTAGTTTCCTCATTTATGAAATGGAGGACACTTTGGATTACAATTTTAAATTAGATAATGTATTTAAAGCCAGTACTGTCCTTGCCCCAGGCCCTACGAATATTGTGGAGAAGCCCATATAAAGCACTTAGAACAGTGCCTGGCACATAGCAGGTGCTCAGTAAACATACAAACATATAAAATAGCAAATTTTTTTGTTTTTAGCTTAATTATTCTTGTCTCCTGTCACTTTGTGGCCACCGCTCTGGAGCTGTTGGTATCCCAGTGTTTTCCTACCCACTGTTCTGCCAGATGGCAGCTCTGTCTCCTACAAGGAGCCAGTAAATGACTACTGAAATTTCATGAATGGAGTAGTTGGGAAGAGAGTAGGTGACGCTGTGTGATAAGGGGTGAGGAACGCGGGAATCAGCCAGTCAAGTCCAAACCCCTGTGGCAGGACGGCATGTGGAATGTAGGCTCTGGAATCTGAAATTCCTGGGTTTCTCTTTGCTCTACTATTGACTGAATGTGTAACCTAATTCAGCAAGTCCATTACCTTTCTCTTCATGGGTTAAACATTAATAATGGCAACCCATAGTGTCGTGAGGATGGACTGCAATCAAATATAGAAAATGCCACATAAGATAGGCTGCGTAAATGTTAGCTCTTGGCAGGGTTGCTGTGTGTGGGTAGCAGTGGGAAGAGAGCTGGCGTTGGAGGTGTGGGTATCTGTGTGGTGTGTTCCCCGTGCGTTTCAGGTCTTTGCTCGAATGTCAGTGAAGACTTCCCTGACCATCCATATTAAAATCTCAACCTTCTCCCCTTCTTGATTTTTCTCCATGTAACATATCACTGTGTACATGCCCTGTGTTTTATTCACTTGTTTATTAGCTATTTTTCCCCACTCGTGAGTTCCACAAGGATGAGGATTATTGTCAGTTTTGCTCACTGATGTGTTCTTGATGTCTGTACAAGTTTTAGGTACATAGTAGATGTTTGTTAAATATCTGGTGAATGAAAGAAGAGCCCAGAGGGCCTTCATATGACCCTACAAGGTCCCTGCTCAGTTTGAGTTGGGATCAGCTAGGGCTAGGAACAGGTAGCAAAGTAGCCTCATAAGCTTGAGCAGCTATTGTGGTTAGGCACAGTAATGACATTAGCAAGGGCAGTTGTGCAATGTTAAAGATTTGGCTGGACACATGCCTATAATCCCAGAACTTTGGGAGGCTGAGGTGGGTGGATCACTTGAGCTCAGGAGTTTGAGACCAGCCTGGGCAACATAGCAAGACTTCATCTCTGTAAAAAAATTTAAAAATTTTCTGGATGTGGTGGTGCGTACTTGTAGTCCCAGCTACTTGGGAGGCTGAGTCAGGAGGCCGCTTGAGCCCAGGAGTGTGGCTTGAGTCCAGGAGTTTGAGGATGTAGTGAGCTATGATGATGCCACTGCACTCTAGCCTGGGCAACAGAGTAAGACCCTGTCTCAAAAAACAAACAAACAAAAAAGGGTTTGTAGAAAAGCTTTGTACCTGTAAGGTTGGACAGGGAAGTTGTAGAAATGGGAAGAGGTTTTGTGTTTTGTGTTTTTTTGCACTAGGGACTGTGTTCTGGCATGGATAAGGTTTCTGCAATGTAGCTATGGCATTCAGATCCAGTGTTCACAGTGGGGGCATGGAGCACATGGGCCTCTTTAGCTCAAATCATCGTCCCCAGTGGTAAGAAGGGTGGTGACTCTCTTTGGCCAAATAGCGAACCCTAAACCGTTAGGGAGCTGGACCAACCAACTTACGGGACTCAAGTGAGGAGTAGATGCTCCAACTTGGTTCCCAGGGGCTCCAAGTCACAAACCTCAAATGTTTCTCTCTTGTTTCTCTGTTCTTGATACACAAGCACAGACATTTAGAAAGGAAAACAGAAGGTGAAGAGATGTTTTTTTCAAAAGAGATTTGTTTAGGAATGAGAATATTTAGTTGTTTCCTTTTACAAGACCAACCTGATTCATTAGACTGGAATTCTTGGGGGGTGAGGTCTGTGTTCTATTCCAAATTGTATTTTTAGTGCATAGAATGTTGCCAGCCACATAAGACAAAGAATGAATAAAAACTGAGCAAGTCTATGGGTTATGTTTAATTTTGGCTGCTGATAATACTAGTTTCTGACTAATGTAGGATTTCCTTATACAAGCTTGCTTCATTTTTAAGATATTCTATAATAATCTGTAGTTATCATCTTTGGAGAGAAGCAGATATTGACTCCAATGCACATAGCAATAATGGATACAAACTAAAAGTTTATGTTCTACTGGATCCAGTTGGCAGGCAGGAGGCATCTGTGGGTGCATAGATGATGTAAGGGACCATGTTGCACCAAGCCAAAGGCAGTTAGAGACATAATACCAATGTGCAACGTCCCACTCACGTACCATGTAAACTCTCTGTGCTTGCCGGTAAAACCGTGCTGGAGTCAGCAAGAGAATCCTATCAGTACTGGTTGTCTATGATGAGCTCCAAGCTGTGAAGCTCAGGAGTTGGCCTGTGGGTGTGGGTAGATTTTCCAAAGCAGAAGGGCTTTGGTTGGCCCAGAAACAGAGATCAGTGCCCTGTGGTGAGCAGCATGCCTCCCGGGACCTGATAGGGAGCTCTCAGAGATTGTCCTCTCCAAAGCTGTGATGTGACTTGCAGCAGCAGAGACTCCAAATTTTGGACACATGGTGTCCATGGGGTTATACAATGACAAGTGACATGAGGGAGCTTGGGTCAGAGTATCCCTTCAGGACCTAAGAACATGCATGTGGGACTTCTCAGGATGCCTGAGCTGCTGAAATCCAGGACACTCTGAGCCTGCAAAATGAACCTATGATTCTCCACACTAATGCCAAAGAACTAGCACACATGGTAATGCAATGCTTTAGAGAATGGACAAGTTAATTATGTCTAAAACAGGGAAATCCATATTTGTTTCTCTAGCACAGGACAAGCTTTCTTTAAAAGTTACGGCCAGGTGCGGTGGCTCACGCCTGTAATCCTAGCATTTTGGGAGGCCGAGATGGGACAATTGCTTGAGTTCAGCAGTTGGAGACCAGCCTATGCCAGAGCAAGACCCTGTCTCTACAAAAAAATAGAAAAATTAGCGGAGCATAGTGGTACACACCTATAGTCCAGCTACTCTGGAGGCTGAGGCAGGAGAATCGCTTGAGCCCAGGAGTTTGAGGTTGCTGTGAGCTATGATGACACCATTGTACTCTAGCCCAGGTGACAGAGTGAGACCCTATCTCAAAAAATAAAAAAAAGGAAAGTTAGTTATATAGGATGTGATGCTCAGGGGGAATTCATTGCACTCCCGAAGTAATTCTGTTCTTCCCACCCTGTTTTCCAGCATGGGCTACTGCATCCTTTTTGTGCATGGATTGAGCAAGCTCTGCACTTGGCTAAATCGATGTGGAGCCACCACCCTCATTGTGTCCACTGTGCTGCTGCTGTTGCTTTTCTCTTGGAAAACTGTGAAACAGAATGAAATTTGGCTGTCAAGAGAGTCCCTATTCAGGTATGATTAGACAGCTTAAAGTAAATCTCTTCCCGTTTATTTGTTTGCTTATGTTTTGTTTCCAAACCAATGAGGTAACATGGGTCTGGCAGTATTTATGAATCCAGAAAATTATCTTTAGTAAAATTTTAAGTGGAAGATATAATTTTACTTTGGGTTTTGACTTTAGATTTTTAAAAATGATATTATATAAAATTTAATGTCTCTCCTAGAAACAAACATAAAAAAAAATTTTATGTGAGCCCATTTTAAGGGAATTTATGAAAATAATCCTCCTGGGAAGGTTTTTGGGTCTGTGAATTCAGATGGAAACAGTGTTAATGATGAGCTGGGTTGTAAACTGAGCTATAAACAAGATGAGACCGATAAGCCTAATTTCTATTGTTCAGTCAAGTGAGCGGGCAAGGTGAGCACACAGCAAGAAGGAAGAGACATGCAGTATGTTTCTTTTTAATATTCCAGCATGTTCAGTTGTGATCTGTGATCTAGTTGCTTTATTTTGAACATTAACTGCGAACAAGGAAATGAAAGACTTTTTAAATCTCCTGGTAGGTTTTTCTGTGGTGTAGAAGCTACCTCGGAATATAACATCAATTTATGACCCTAAACTTGTCATTAAGTGCACACATTCTTTGGGGCTGCCGCTCATGATGCTGTGTTTCTGGAGCTCAGTCCGTCTCACTAATGCCATCATCCTGGGGACCTTCCCCTGGGCTTTTTTGGCACTGCCACACCTGACACCCCCACAGTACTTGCCTTGTCTCCCAGGGCTCTCTGCCTCTTCCAGGTTCTGTCCTCACTTAAACCCAATCGGCCAATTCAGTCAACATGGTTTTGACTTGGTTCCCTGCTCAGCTGGTACCCGACACTTACTCTTTGTGGGGCAAACAGTGGAAACAGAGTGGAATCACTTGAGGAAAAGGGAAAGCATTGGAAGAGTGTAGGAAGGCATACAGAATTGAAGGGTGGTGAAGAACCTGCGTGCAACAGACAGGAAATGGGCGTCTGGAGAGTCTGTCTTGAGCACCTTCTCGGGAACAATTGGGTGAACTTACACCACTCTTTTTGTTTCTTCACATCAAAATCCTAGGAAGATAAAGTCCTGTGGCTGAGCTTGGGCTTAGGTCATGGGTCTGCCCCTTGCCCCTACCAGGGCACTGAGATGCCTGGTCTGGCCAGGAAGCCTCTGACCTCCATGGAAGGAGGTAGGACAGGCAGAGCACCTGTGAGTTCCACATGGACGGGCAAGAGGGAACTTCCCAGCAGGTAATCCAAGCACTGTAAGAAGGAAGAATGCACTCTGGGCTGCCAAAAATAAATGAATGCGTCAATGAATGAACAAATCAATAAGACGAATGTTCCCTGTGCTCTTTTACTATTTCATATTATTTTTTAAATATAAAGTTGAGATTTATGTTCAAAAAGATTTTATAAGTCTGTTAACCTTAAACATATATAGGTGAATTATTTATTCGTCTCTTCCATCAGATGAACCTTACTTCATCAATCTCTCTCAGGAAAATATAACTAAAAAATCTTATTCACACATATATACCTCCTGTATTACTCAGCTTAGCTCTGAAATTCTCTCTTTATAGGTACTTTAACACAGCTGCTAGTGGTGGTACGGTGTTGTGCAGCTGCACATGGCTGTAATTTTACAAGTCTGCTTGAGTTTTGCTAGCTCCCTAGTTCAGCTCCAAGGTCCAAATCTTATATTATAAACAGAGAAAAAAAGTGAACTGGGCTGCCAAAAAAGCCCACTGATTGCATCCTATAGCTCTGTGCCAAGCAAGCAAAGTATAGCCTCCAGCAAGGTCCTGTGGAGAGGCAGCCCTGACATGGATTAAATACCCATCTTCCTAGCATCTCAGACTCAGGAACTTACAGTCCAATGTCTCTGTTTGCACTGGTTGTTATTCATACAGAACTTATTCAAGCTTGTGAATAGACGCTAATGAAATATGTTGACCCATTTTGATGCCTGTGGAGGACGTCACCGGTTTTATAGTGGGTTTCTCAAGTTGCATTTCTAACTGGGTAGATGTATCTTTGTGCTGAGCCAAAAGCAGAGCAACCCAGAGATCAGAACTCTCTAGTTCATCTAAAAAAAGCCTGCTTATTCTTTCCCTTTAGAATCTGCTGCTGTTGTTCTTCTTTGAATATAAATAGTCTTCTTTGTTCATTTTTCCTGTCATTCTTTTCTTTTTGTGTGTGTGAGACAGGGTCTTGCTCTGTCACTCAGGCTGCAGTGTAGTGGCACGTGATCACTGCTCACTATAGCCTCCAACTCCCAGGCTCGAGCGATCCTCCCGCCTCAGCCCCCCAAGTAGCTGAGATTATAGGCATGTACCACCATGCCCAGCTAATTTTTTTTATATTTTTTAGACTATAGAGATGGGGTCTTGCTGTGTTGCCCAAGCTGATCTCAAACTCCTGGCCTCAAGTGATCCTCCCACCTTAGCCTCCCAAAGCGGTGGGATTACAGGCATGAGCCACCATGCCCAGCCTCTGTCATTCCAACTTCTAAAGCTTCTTCCAGTTCTTCCTGTTCCCACGTCAGCTTGAACTTGTTTTTCTGGATAACATCTTTGTTTTCCTTTTTGTATATCTCTGTTTTCTTTTTGATGTTGTCCATGTCCACATTGTTGGTCAAGTTGAAAACAGTTTCTTCCACTTCTTTCAGGAAATCGTTATATTCTCTTAGACTAGAAAAGTCTTCTTCCCTCTTATTGTAGATCTTTAGCACTCTTTTCCAAATCTCAACCTCCTTGTCAACAGTGGGGTCTGCAAAGAGTCCTACCCTAAGGTTGCTCTTTCTAAGTGGAGTGTTACACTCAGGCTAGTTTCCAGTTCCTCTCACAAACAGTAAAGCCACACAACTTTCCGACAGAGTGTCCACACACATGCACCATCAGCTTCAAGGAGGGGTTCCGATATTTGGTGGTCAAACGCGGGGGTCAGCCGTGATCATCCATCGTGCCTTCTCTCCTGCCGACATCCCCGACACCTGCTTCAGCCCCAGCTACGCTCAGACTGGACTCCACTACTTTAAAATAATGCGTCTGATTTTGCTACTTGGCAATTTAACTTTTAAAAATAGAAAATAAAAAAACATCAGATTGGCATGCATGCCCTATTATTTTGTTTATTTATTATTACTATATCATTGTCATTGTTGTCATGACCATTATTTCAACGCGTACTGAAGGGGGAACTGTTGCAGTGTCAAGTTCTTTGTGTGGATTTTTTGTGAACTATTTGCCACACACATCTGCAAAATTACTCTGAAGCATCACACTCTGCTCGGTCTCTGTCCTACCCTTCTTCATGAAACTCAGTTCTCACAGACCACAGTGGGCTCGTTCCCTCCTACTGCCTCATGCTAAGGTCACTCTGTAAACACAGGGGTGTTAAAGTTCAGTAATACCACTTCCTCCTAGTCTCTGTCGGTTTAAATTTTTTTTCCTTTCACTTTCAACAGTCAGTGTTTTTATGAGAAACTTTAAAACAATTCTCTCCTGTGTTAAACCCTTTGCCTGAATTAAGGTACTAACAGTGGTTGTATTTTCTAATAGTGTTTACTGCTTCATCAGAGCAACTCTGGGGATGGATTTTGGCAGACAGCAGTTTATGCAGTTTATTTCAAAGATAACAAGTTAGTGCTCAGACCCGCTATAGCTGATGCCAGCAATTAAAAAAAAAGGCAGGGGTGGGGTGGGGTTCATTGACCTTACATCCAAAAGCTTCTGTATTTTTATTTATTTTTATTTATTTATTTTTGAGACAGAGTCTTGCTCTGTTGCCCGGGCTAGAGTGAGTGCCGGGGCGTCAGCCTAGCTCACAGCAACCTCAAACTCCTGGGCTCAAGCGATCCTTCTGCCTCAGCCTCCCAAGTAGCCAGGACTACAGGCATGCGCCACCATGCCCAGCTAATTTTTTCTATATATATATTTTTTTAGTTGGCCAGATAATTTCTTTCTATTTTTAGTAGAGACGGGGGTCTTGCTCTTGCTCAGGCTGGTCTCGAACTCCCTACCTCGAGCGATCCACCCGCCTCGGCCTCCCAGAGTGCTAAGATTACATCCTTCTGTATTTTTAGATGGAAGTATGTAGTAAGTGAACAGTTGAGTTGATTTCTAAGACACAACTATTCCACATATATGATTAACAAGACTTTGTGCCTGGAGAGGCATTTGGTGGTCAAATGGAACTTTATGCAATGTATAAATCAAAGCTATTGATATTTTTTTTAGAAATCCTTTCCTATTGTCATTTATCTTTGTTCTGAGAAAAATTTAAGAATCTGAGACTTTAAGACTGTTCTTTTTCCTTTAAGGCCAGACATT
>CM052440.1:62778511-62809782 GCA_028533085.1 Varecia variegata
TTCCACCTCTCCTTCAACTTTAGTGTATCTGATGTTTGCCATATTTGCACACAGCAAGAAAGAGAGTGATTTAGGGAAATGCAAGGTTAAAGGCGTTATTATCTGAAATCAGTTCCAACAATTATCTGTATAGATCCCAAAGGCAACGGTGAAGTCAGTCACAAGGGTTGTATCTATACCATTCTGTCTCTGGCTGGCTTAAAATTCTAAAAATAGCACTATATTCAGTCGGTAATTATATATGACATGAATATTCTTCTTTTAAACTTTTTTATTTTGTAAATAATACAGAAGTACCACTGACTTCTCCTCCTTTTTGGTAGACCTTATTTATTATGTTTCTGTAATGCAAGGGAAATCTCCCCTGGAAAATGCTGCAGCTAAGGTTATGTATTCAGTTTAAGACCCAAATCATCAAAGAAAAATGTCAGAACTCTTTTCCTTAAATCCTCAACAAACATGAGTGTTAGCTTTGCTTTGCGGTAAGAGCCAGCTCTCATGTTTATACCTACTGCAGTACTATAAAGGCTGGGGTTCCCTATATTGGAGAATCAGAAAAACACTAGTGTATCTGCCATATGCCTCCAGAGCTGTTCTCACCATTCAGTTACCCTGGAGAACATTTATAACATTCTATGTCACATGGTGGGAATAGAAAGCTCAGAGACCACCCAACAATTCAGCTCTTCCTACACAAGAACTCCCAGGAAATGCCTAGTCCAATAAGCCCAAAAGGAGAAATAGTGACCCTGCCTGAATAAAGTGGAAAGATGCTAAATGTGTACTTGGCCACTTGTGTGCATTGTTGATTAGCTTAAAAAGTCAGTTAAAAGTGGAGAATCATAAAACAAATTAAGCACACTCTTGAGTATTTTATTTTACCCTGAAATTTCATATGTACATCTGTTTATCAATCTTCTAATGTCAAATCAAGTCCTTTTCTTTAAGAGTCTACTGATTAGAATCTGCAAAAATCACATCCATAATTCATTGCTATGATTATCAGTTTTGATATTTTAAATTGGAATAAAAATTTTAAGACATTTGCAAAGTAATTTGAGTAGACTGAGATTTTTCTGATTTTTCTCCACTAGTCTTACAGTTATTTCACTCACATCTAATTCAACAGTGATTTTTTTGAACTGTCCTTTTTTGGGTATTTTCGGAGTATTTACTTTTTCCCATAGAAATAATTCTTTTTTCACACTTAAATTTTATCAGTTTACAATTGGCAAAGCTAAATTTTCTATTATGTTTTTAATGCTTCTGTACAAAAGAAATCTGCACTCACTACTTAATTGGCTAACACAGGGTAAAGGAAAGAACTAAAATCCTTCTGATTGGAATTTGTTGAATGCATAAAATAGAGACTTATCGTGTTAATAGTGCCTAATTGATATAATTCTTTGTATTCCTTCCTGTGTGGATAACTGGAACTCTACAAGGAGATTCTGTTAAAGTGTGATAAGTGTATATGGAAAAAAGGAAGTAATACTAGAACGAGTACTGAAGAAATACTGTAGAGTTAGAGTCTAAAGAAGTCTGACCATGACTAAATAACCACTGTTCTTTGATGTCTTAAGCATATCAATAAGATTACTTTATTATAATTCCTTTTAATAATGCTGTTTATAAAACTATTGTCTGTTAAGTTCAAACAGAAAAAGAAGACATACCCTAAGGCACAGCTTGGTGTGAAGTTTGAACATGCTTTAATAATCAGGAGTCAATGAGTATTTAAAAAGTCCTTCTTTACACAGCCTATTTTGAATGAACATTTTAAAATAACTCTCTCATGACTACAGGTGGCCTTGGATACCATCTGCCATGTATTTGTGGGAAGAATTAAAATGCCAATAACATTTGTTAGCCAGGTTTAATAAGTAGAGATGGGTTCTTCAGCTGGTGTGCTGTTTTCATTTATAAAAGTCTAAATATGCTTTCTAATATCACAAGTAGACAGTTGAAATTATTTTTGTTTCTTCTTGTTGATGAAATTACATTCTCACTATATATATATATATATATATGTTGTGTTTATTAAATCTGGCAGTTTTAGTCATTAAATTCAGGAAATTAAACATTATTTTGCTTAGAAAAGAACTAGAATTTAAGTCGTATTGTGACCATTACTTGTGAACTGAATTTCAATATGAAAGCTTCATAATTTATCTCCAAAAAAAGTTTCATTCTCTCTGGCTGTCTTTCTTTTGCCTTATACCACTTTTTCACTTAAAATACTCGCTTAGGTGTGGTTCCCCAGCACATAGACTGCAAGGCAGAGATTGGCATGCAGGAAGGTTATTAAGGAGTGCCCTCAGGAACACCAAGGAAACAGGATGGACAGAGGGAGACGTGGAGATGCAGTGCAGTTCCAACGGAGGCCTCAGCCCATCCCATGGGGGGTGTGGAGCTGGCATGGCACCTCAGAGTTGTTCCCAGTGGAAGCAAGAGATTTGCCTTTACACCACTCCCTTTTCCACCAGTTACTGCCAGGACAGGAGTCTAACTGTCCATGTTCCTCCACTACATGGTAAACCCCAGGAGAGCAGAAATCTTTGTCCATATCCCCAGCAAGTAGGACAGTGCCAGGAACATGGTGCTTAGTAAATATTTGTAAAATGAAGCAATCCTACACATAAACATCATAAACAGCATAAATCCAAAATCACACACCTTCCTTCATAGTACTTATAAAATGAAAGAGAGAGAGAAACAAAATCACACACCTAGTAAGTCTCCCATGGCCTCTGACCCCAAATCCAGTTATTTTTCCACTCCACCAAAGCCGTTTCCTATCCCTCCTGCCACAAAACCCAAAGTTCACCACGGTCACCCCAGGCCTCTGAGAAAGGTGAATCATGGTCACCATTTCCATTTAAAAGAGTAGAGTAGTATTTAATTCAGTAAATTTTCCAACTTCTAGAAGTAAATTCTCAGGAATCAGGACAATTCAGCCTTTTAAAATGACTCATTTCCTAAGGACATCCGAGAGCCAGAGTTTTATTCTACTTAGTCTTGGAAAATCATCAGGGCGGGGTCCTTCTGGATCGCTGTTAGAGGTTATCCATTGTGCGAGGTCAGATGATTTAGTTGGCCCTTTGTAGGACAGTGTGTCACATTTCCCTAAATTGCATTTGAGGTTTTTTCCCCCAAAGTTATCTATAATGGATCAGAAGGAGTGGTCGTAAGACTTATTTGCTAGGTATTAATGGCAATTTCAAACACTCAAAGAAGCAGACCAATACAATTATCAGTGCTACCCAAGTACAATTTAGTGATAGGATTCAAATTTTATAACATGAAGGAACCAGGCACTTACAATATACCAGAACTAATATGGTTGAAAATACACTGTCAACTTCTGAAATGAAGTTTACTTTGTGAATTTTTTAGTCCAGTGAAATGAAAGTTTTATGGTGGAATATTTTTCCCAGTCATGTTTTTTTTTTTGTGGACTCTGTTTTTCTCAACAGGAAATAGAAAATAAACATCTGACCTTAGCATAGTTAACCTCGAATAAATTAACGTGTGGAATGAAAATCAGACTAATAAATCAGGGTGTGTATACTCTGAAAGGAAATTACAAACTGGAGCACATGATTCAAAATTATTTGAACAATGAAATGCCTTATAAGGTATTCAGATGATGAAAAATTAACAGCATCCTTAACTTTTGAACAGAGTGTACACAATTTAAAGTAAATGACTGAAATACAATATAAAACCAAGATTTAGTCCTATACAGCTTGTGTCTGTGTATCTTTAGTTGAGGTTAAAGCTTAAGAAGAGTAGATGGAAAGCATGTATGCACATCGTATACACTTACTGAGTGTTGTTAATTCTAAATAACTTTTTATAGCACTGTGCTTTTTGGAGATGTCATGATTATTTTATACAGCAGAAGACAAATTTTTCCAGTGAATAACAATCTCAGTAGCCAAGCTTCCTGGGTATGAGTTTACTTCATTTCTGCCAATGAAAACTAGTTCCTATAAGATCATAGTTAAATGAATTAGCCAAAGAAACAAAAAGGAGAAAGTATTGCAAATAGAAGCTCTAATTTGTAGTAGTATATTTATTTGCTGAATTTTGAATGACAAATGAACTTTAAAAACAGATTTACAAGAACCATCTGCCTTCTTAACACTTGAGAACACAAGCGCTTCTGAGATGTCTTGTTTTCCTAATCAGTCCTCAACTGTAACATAGTATAATAATTCCACTTAAGGAATTTTGAAGGTTAAATTAGACAATGTATGAGAAAGCAGTTTAAAATGTAAGGTACCATTAACACATCCTAGGTCCTTTTGGACCCATTTTCTTTTGTTCCTGCCTTCCATTTTTTCCTTAGATGATTGTTCTTTCCCAGTGACTTGTTCCTATTAACATGTTGGTGTTCATTCTTCAAAGACAGATGACTGGAAATGGAGGGGAATAATGTCCTTGACTGCCTACTGTATAAATTCTACTTAAGGAAATGCCACTCGATAAAAATTAAGAGCTGCTAAAATGCTTAAATGGATGTCATGTTTATCAAGAACCTAAACAATCCAATACTTGGGAAAAAACTCTCTTCGGCTCATAGAACCGTATTGCTATACCTAGATTTCTTTTTTAAAGAGGAAAAGATGAGCTTCCTTGTACCACACAACTATTTGACAAAATAACACATTATCGGTAATATTAAAAATTAAACTCATCAAAATCATAATAAAAATACAGCAAGAGAATCCCTATAAACATTACAAATGTTGAATAAAACTGTGAGAAAGAAAAATCCAGTGACTGTTCTTAAAAACAAGGTTTGAAAAACATAGACCTGAAAAATCACCACTCTGCCCCAGTTCAATGAATCTTTTGCTGAGGTTTTTTAGATGGGGAAGGGAATCACCAACAAGGCTTTTGTAAAACATACCTACAGAAGTCAAAGTCAAGATGGACTTAATTTATTCTGACAATTGATGTAGTAACATAGACATCTCTTAAATTATTCATCTTTCCAATAAAAGATTCCCCTCCTGCAGACCTCAGGATTGAATTAGACCCAAGCTAATTCAAACACAAGTTTATTTAAAAAGTAAACCCCAAAAATGAATTTTGTCCTTGCATAGGTCTGCAGTAAATAGAAGAGTATATGTTTTAAGAAAATATTTACGTCTATATAAATGTTTTTAGATATTTTTCCTGACCTACATGTTAAGAATTCTTTTAGTGAAATCCAACTTTGTTTCATAAATAATGCAGTGCTTGCTTTTGGTTATGTGAAACTAATGAGATGCCCAGTGAGAGAAAGGATTTTGGTAGCAGACCCTTGCTATTACCAGGAATAAGCAATATCTACACATGTTCCAGGTGGAGGACAGTGCTTGGTCGCAGAATTAGTAAGTCGCTCTAAATACTCTTGGGTACCATAGAGCCTCTTCCCTGGTGATAACTGGCCATGACATCCTCTACTAAGCTTCTTGTTTCTGCAGCTGCAGGCTGGTTCTTAGAGCACAAGGCTTATTAAAAGCCTTTTGTTTCGTAGTGCTTCTATTTCTTTCTCTTTACTGCCCTTCACACTGCTTGTTTATGTTTTTGAGAGTTCAGGATGGACTTGTATTCTGTTTCTGACTTGGAAAAAAAAAGAGAGGAAGAGAGAAAGTCACTTCTGTAGTCAATGACCTTTGAAATACAGGACTGTTTATTTAAATGACGTTAGGATCATGGGTGACTATACAGTCTGAGGCTGAGCTGAGAACCAGACGGAGCAGACAGGCACCTTCACACAGGCGAGCCCACTGTGGAAGGTCTTACTGACTGTAGACTGTTCTTTTCCTTGGTGTTTTCACCTCCAGCGTTTATCTCGTGGGTTCCAAAGCCTAAAGAGATAAGGAAAAGAGAAAGTTTTAAGAAATTACCTCTTCCGAGATAAAAGAAGGGACACATTACAAATGTGTTTTTTGTTACTGCTTGTCATAAAGGAAACAAGGAGCCCGGAAGTTGCCCTCACTGTGTTCACTAAACACCCCTTAAATCCTTGGGAGGTCAGAACGCTTTGCTTAACATCAAAAACAAAACCAAAAGCTTCTTTAGAAGTATTTGAGTCCTGGCTGCAATGTGCTCTGCCTGCATCCACTTCCAAAGGAGTTCTTAAATGCAAGCAGCCCAGGACGTTTTCCTGGGCGTGGAGTGAACGTGTCACAGCAAGTGTTACAGCGAGTAGTCCCGAGGACAAACCTAGTGGCACACGGAGAGTCGGAGAGTCAACATTTATTCGCTCGCGGACTCAGAGGGGTCTCACCACCAAATTCTGAGCCCCGTCTACCCAATTTTTCCCACTTTTATTAAGTTGGGGTGACCCAAGGGGTGGGGTCTCAGGTAATGCCTGCTAGGTAATAGGTTAGTTGATGTGTCAGGTACTAGGTTAGTATTATGTTGATGAACCGGGTAATAGGTTTAGTGTTATGCTGATGCGCCAGGTAATAGATCAGTTGATGGGCCAGGTAATAGTTTTAGTGTAATGCTTATGTGCTAGGTAATAGATTAGTTGATGGGCCAGGTGATAGGTTAGTATTATGCTGATGCGGGTCTTCCGTGAGGGGTGGGGGTCTCAGGTGGCTGCTGTGCCAAGTAATAGATGGGGTTTTCCTTATCAAAGGGACAGGTACATGAACATTTTTTGCCTCTCATTGCTGCTCTCATATCCTCTGCCAAGCACTTATCTCCCAGGAACTGTGAGGTTGGGTGTGAAAGGACTAGCACTGGGGACCCTAAAGTTGTCTTTGCTAATTAAAGGTGATCAGAGAGTAGCAAACCACAGCTCCTGTGCTGGCTGTAAATATATCTCTCCCGACAGCCTCCAAAGCTGCTGTGAATAATTAGGGCTTTCCAGCTTTGGGAGGATGTAATATCCATTTGAATTGATTCTATCCCTTGTCAGTCAAGAGGCACATTACAAAGTGTCTTTCAAGAAATACTAGTTCTGAGGGATGTTCATAGCTATTCTGTAAGGAAGTAAGGAAGGGTCAAATAAACTTAAGGAACTCTGGGTTGAGCAAAAGTAAAAAAAAGCTGTGCAACTTGTCTTCCTTGTCCTTCTTTTAATAGGAACCCTTTCTGTCCCTTGATCTTAGAAGGTGCAGAACAGGGGGCACGTATACCATTTGATTGTCAAGAGACTTGACAAGCACAGATCCTGTTTTTATTACTTGGGCATTATCTTGGCATTTCTACATTAAAAACCAGCTCCACAGGCTTATTTGAACGTACTCTGGGTGACAGAGATGGAGCAAACCTATTAGACTGCTAAAGTGTCCACTCTGAATGTATCAGAAACAACTCAATTATGTAGCCGTGCTGATTTGGCTTCTTTACAGTTTTGAGTTAAGGAAATAAATTAATTCCTTTCCTACCTCAATCAGCATAAATTTGGTTTACTGATGTACACCCCATCATTTGCTTTTGGACATGGGGAATGCTGTCTTGCACTTTAATGTGCATTATTTCATTTTTCATTTCTAAGTGTTGCCAGTTCTCAAGATTTTCAGTCTGAGAACTATATCAGGGCAGTTGGAGCCAAATTGCAGTAGAAGCTGGGAAATGAGATAAAATAGAAAAAAGAGATTTGGGATGGAGAGGCATTTTAGAGATAAAGTTTATTTTATGAGCATGGTGGCTCATGCCTGTAATCCTAGCACTCTTACAGGTAGGCCGAGGCAGAAGGATTGCTTGAGGCCAGGAGTTCAAGACCAGCCTTGCAAGAGTGAGACCCCGTCTCAACAAAAAATAGAAAAATTAGCTGAGTGTGCTGGCACAAGCCTGTAATCCCAACCACTTAGGAGGCTGAGGCAGGAGGATCACGTGAGCCCAGGAGTTTGAGGGTGCAGCGATCTGTGATGACTCCACTGCACTCTAGCCGAAGCGACAGAGCAAGACTCTGTTTTAAAAAAAAAAAAAAAAAAAAAACAGTTTATTTTTATGGGGAGACATCATGCATCATCCTTTCTCAGTTATACTATTAAGTAATGCTCTAATCCAAAGATGTTTATGAAGACCCCTCACCAAATCATCTCCCAGCATCTGGTAAATAGTGGGCCCTGTGCAGGCTGGTCAGTAGTCCTGCCAGGCCAGAAACTCAGCGCCTAGGCGAAGAGGATTTCCTATCACAGGAAGTTGAATCTAATCCTAGGCTCCAAAGGACTAAAATTTATTTAACCCTGGTAGGTTTGCATACTATTTATTCTTACACTATTTGAGGATCTTTTTTTTTTAATTTTAATGGATTTAGGGGGTACAAATTGAATTCCGTTACATGTATATATTGTATAGTGGTGGAGTCTGGGCTTTTGGTGTATCCATCAGCAGAGTAGTATACATTGTACCCCATAGAGGGTTTTTAGTTATACCAGTAAATGGCAAATATATGTTTCCCTGCTGTATTTCTATACCTTCAGCTGCAAAAATAGTTGACTGGTAAGATTTGACACAAACAAGTAAAGGAAGAATTCAGTGTTTCATTTTGGTTCTGGCATACCTGGGCAGGGGGCAAAGAACAAGCATATTGTGCCCAACTTAGAAGTTTTTACGAAGCATCACAGCTTAATGTTTCTGACTTTGCAGGTTGTATCCGCGCCATGCAAGTGCCCTAAACAACCTTGGAACGCTGACGAGAGACACAGCAGAGGCGAAGATGTACTATCAGAGGGCTCTCCAGCTGCATCCACAGCACAACCGGGCTCTTTTTAATCTGGGCAATCTCCTTAAGTAAGTGGAACATTTACCCTTGAGCAGGCGGCCTTGTGATTTCAAGAAACTCTTTCCTTCTCAACACTCATTTGATTGTGCTGCTGTTGGCTCTTCCTAGAGCTGAATAACTAGTATTTTCAAACTTTGGGAGCATGTAACATGCATCTCAATTAATTCTATTCCTTATCAGTCAAAAAGAGTTTTTCCTGGAGTATCTTTCTGGAAATACTAGTTCTGGCAGATGGTCATAGATTGTCTGTAAAGGGATAGGAATGGGGAAGGGTTACAGGATCAAATAAACTTAGGACATGCTAGGATAGTTTGTTTATTGCAAGAAGCTTTAATATACTATTATGCCTTGTGAATCTTCAAGAAGGGACTATGGGATACAGCATTTCCTAAAGTCGTCTTTTTTTATTTTTTATTTTTTGGTAAGGCATTTCCCAAGACAAATATTCCATAATATACTTCAGGAAAAGTGGTGTTCTCTGAAGGTATAACCAAACGGTATAACCACAACTCATGTTCAGTTTTTATTAATATTATAGGTAAGAACCAAAGTGAGGCTTACTTGGAATTAGTAGTGATGACTTTTGCTGTTAAGAATAACTCTCAGGCACAATCACTGGTGTTTGCTTTTCACTTGCTCCCCTGATAAAGGTTGACCGTGTCATTAGTTACTGAAGACTAAAGGGGTAGTTTTGCATCTTGTGTCTTTGTTAATATAAAGTCTAGGCGTATTGGTGATGGTCCTGTCAGTGATAGTAGTAACAATGGTGGTGGTTATGGAATTTAGCTTCTAGACTTAAAAAAAAAAAAGCAGGTTAAACAACATCAGAAATGGACATGTATTGAAATAAAAAAAATAAAAATAAAAGGTGTAAATATCTGGAATCAGAGTAATGATATATTTATCTATATATTTATCTATGCTGATGGTCCACATACTTACTGAAGCTCTCTGAGCTTCTAGAGGGCACGTCTGGCTGCCTTTCCAATATCTTTAAGGCTAATGGTTGACTTTGTTCTTTTATCCTTTCCCTAACAGGATTGTCTCCACTGCCTCAGTAATTCACTTTCCTGTTTACTCCTTGACTTTTACATATTCACGTAGATATTGGTTGCCCTTACTAATATGTGTGTGTTTGTTATTGCATATTTTTATTTAATCTCATTTGAACAGAAAGCCTGGAGATAGTTAATCACAGAACAATCTAATATAGTGTGAGCTGATAGGTGCCATCCTAGGTCTGAAGTTTTATGTTTAAGAGTGGTTTATTGGCCAGGTGTGGTGGCTGACACCTGTAATCCCAGCACTTTGGGAGGGTGAGGTGGGAGAATTGCTTGAGGCCAAGAGTTTGAGACCAGCCTGGACAACAGAGCAAGACCCTATCTCTACAAAATATTAAAAAATTTGCTGAGTGTGGTGGTGCACACCTCTAGTCCCAGCTACTTGGGAAGCTGAGGCAGGAAGATCGCTTGAGTCCCTAGGAGTTTTACATTACAGTGAACTATGATGAAGCCACTGCCTGGGTGACAGAGTGAGACCCTGTCTCAAAGAAAAAAAAAAAAAAAGACTTTATCCATATGCTAGAACACAAAATTAAGGGAACACTACACAAAAATGAATAAGTACCAAGAAAAAACAATGAAATAAAGTGAAAAAAATAAAGTATAAATCAAAACTAAATAAACAATTTTTAAATTATTATAGATAACATTGGTAAAACTGAATAAAAACTGAGAATGATGAAAAACAACTGAGAATGAAGAAGTGTGCCACTGTGGCAGAAAAAAATATTTTAGTAAAAGGAAGCTCCCTTTAAAAATAATAAACCAAAATGTGAGGAAAATTGGTTCTAGTTATTGTATATAGCTAGATATAGGTCGATATGATGCTTTTATTTTACTGTATTATTTTTATGAGCACTTATTTCTTAATGTGAAGTTTCCAAGACTCATGTTTTAAAGTCATTGTTGCATCTATATATGTCCTACTTAGAGTCCAAATAACTTTATGGCTGTATAAATCCTGTCAATTCCTTTTTGGGTACCTGGATTATATAGTACTAGTTTCAAAAATAATACAGATGAGTATTTTTTGCAAAGAAGCCAAATATAATGGCTCAGCTACAAAAGAACATTTATTGTTAAGAATGCTATTCTGCAGTTGTGATCATAATATTATGCTGAATGCAGCTCTACTTGAAAATAAAGGAAGATATTCTTTTGTGTCATCTTGCCAAGACCTGAGCAAAAGAGGGATACTCTAGCCTTCCTTTTTCACTTCACACCTTATCACCACTAACATCTTGAATTAGTATGTATGAGTTAAAAATACAAGAAAGTATGTTTTGGAACATAGCAATGGCTGCTTTTCATAGTAAGAGGAGTTACTGGGTAACCAACATGGGATTTTTTTCTCTCTCTTTCAGTAAAAATCAATTCTTGATGATTATCCAAATCAGCAACAATGCCTTATGTTTGTGTAAGATTTTGCAGTTTTCCTAGTGCCTTGTTTTAATGACACCCTTCCAGTAAGTCTTCATAGTGAATAGGAAGGAGGAGAAGGCAAGGTCCTGAGCAGTCAGGTGCCATGGACACAGTCCTCCTTGTTTGCCTTCTGCTCCTTCCCAGAACACACAGAGCAGAGTGGCTGTGTCTCAGCGGAGGTCAGTCTTAGAGTCCGGCAGATTGCCATAATGATAACAGCTAACATGTGTGTAATACTTTCCATTTTACTTTTTAAAATATTCATTTTTTAATCCTTAAAATAGTCTATTGTGAGAAGTATTACCATCCTCATCCCCATTTTACAGGTAAGGAAAACCAGATTCAGTGGTTTTACCTGACGTTGGCCTGGGCTGTGGCGGACCCAGGATTGAACCCCTGACCTTGGACTCCTTGTCCTGTTCGCTTTCCATACCCATACTGCCCAAATAGCTCTCCAGTCCAAAAACTACATAATATTAAACTACTTAATGGCATGTGACAGCTTTTTGGGAGAAAGGGCCATCCATCCTAACTGTCTTTCTTAAGAAACAGTAAAGTTGGTTTACATCACCCTGAGGTTGCATGCATGGCTAAGTGACAGAGCAAGGTGACCCCGAAAACCGCAGGGTTTATCTACATTTAGATAACTCTGAGCTTTACTTCTACTTACCGTAATACATTTCTGAGCCAGTAGCAATGGGTCAAAAGCAAGAAGAGGACAAGAATATTTTAAATTTGGTTTGACTTGATCTGTTTTACTATTTATTTAAGATTTACACTCTATTTCTCTATTGAGTTAACTTTCAAGTTATCACAGTTAACTAGGCCACAGCCTAGAGCCACACTGCCCAACAGAAATGTGACAGCCATACATGTAATTTAAATTTTTCAGGTAGCCATATTCTAAAACATAAAAAAGTGAAATTAATTTTAATAATAGATTTTATTTAACCCCAATATATCTGGATTATTATTTTAATATGGATTTAATATTAAAACTTAATTTTTAAAATTTAATATGTAAAAAATGAAAAATATTAGTAAGATGGGATACATTCTTTTTTTAAAAAAAACTAACTCTTTGGAATCCAGTGTGTGCTTTACATGCACAACACATCTCAGACCAGCCATATGTCAAGTGCTCAATAGCCACATGTGATTAGTGGCTACTATATGAGATAGCACAAATGTTTATTAATAACCTTGAGAGAAATACGAGTCTTTGTCCAGGCCACAGGCTCTAAATAAGATGTGACTCTGTCAGAGCATTCACGCAATCTTATAGCAACTCATTTGAATTCTTGGAATTATACGGCCGACAGCTTTAGACACATTCATAGCAGTTGACTTTACTGAGTGTTGTCCAAATATATTTGGCCTCTTTCATGACCATTTCACTGGACTTGGAAGCTAATCTCCTGTGATTCCGTGCAGCATATTTACAATGTGAGAGGTTGATAAGGAACAGCTTTCTTAATTTATATTAATTATTGTTGGCTTTGCTTTGAACCTGAAATGTTAAAAAAAAAAAAAAAAAGAAGAGAGAGAGAAAGAAAATAGGCAAGATTAGCATAAACTTTTTATGGATAACACAGTGGAAGTCCCTGATGGCTCAAGAGAATGTAATGGAATATTTAAATTCAGGGTATGGGAAAATATTTCTGTGAATGCCTCGGTTAAAATAGCTGCTGGTGTTTGTTACTAAAATGGAATATGAAAAGAACTTCATAAAGAATCATGTCTTACCTCCTTCATTGCCAAAACTACATTCTATTCACATTATAGGATATGAGTGCTATATGGGTGTCACAATAAATCTTATAATCAAAACTCAGAGGAAAATGTAATAGATTGTCCAATAACTGAACTATATGGAAGATGAATTTGATAACAGCATACATTTGATTTTCTTTAGTGTGATTCTTGAGAAAATTGAATTTCTAGAGACTATTAGGACCCAGAAAGAAGGGTGTCCATCCATCTGCGTTGCTGTAAAGGAATGGCTGAGACTGGGTAATTTGTAAAGAAAAGAGGTTTATTTGGCTCACGATCCTGAGGTCTGGAAAAGTTCAAGACTGGGCACCTGGTGAGGGCCCCGGGCAGCTTCCACTCATTGCAGAAGGTGAAGAGGAGCTGGTGTGTGCAGAGGTCACGTGGTGAGGGAGAGGAAACGAGAGAGAGGGAAGGAGGTGACAGGCTCTTTTTAATAACCAGCTCTCCCAGGAACTAACAGAGCAAGAACTCATTACTAAGAGGACAGCACCAAGCCATTCATGAGGGATCCGCCCCCGTGACCAACTCATCACCTGTTAGGCAGCCCCCGAACATTGGGGATCAAATTTCAGCGTGAGATTTGGAGGGGACAAACATTTCAAACTACCATTACCTTTAAAATAAATTTTAATGTCAGGAATATATTTCTCCATAGCTTTAGCACTAGCCTCACAACATTCTATTTTGTAAAAAGGAAGTTTATGCATTCAAGATAGCAGTTCTCTCCTTCTCTGCTTTTCAGCTGAAGCCCCAGAGAGTACACAACGCCAGTCCCATAGATAAAGCTTCCGAGGTCCTTCCTACAATGTTAATATACCAGCTTTGGGTGGGCAAGTTCCGCACGCCCCCTTCTGCAGTGAAATCCTACTCCCCACCTCCGCCAGCCCCGCGGTGACCTTTTCGTAGCCAGGTTCTTTCCACCTTTACTTATTTCTAGTCCCAAGCCCATTGCACTTTCTCCCCCCATCTTTGTCCAGCTCATGCTTGTCTCTCTCCAGCTCTCCATCGTCATCACTGCCGTCTCTCGAGTTTCTGATCTTGACCTCTTACTTCTGCTCACCCTTCCCTTTCCCCGACTCTCTCACCCCTACTGACCCTTTGAAGGGGTCGTGATTATGACCTGTCATCTCGTTCTTCTCTGTGCTCCACTGTCTTCTTTTAAGACCTTAGTATTGATGTATCCTCCACCATTAGTGTTGTTCTCCTCTCACTCACTCATCCCTGCCGGCCATGCTCTTGGCCAGTCTTAGACTCTGTTCTTTGTGATTTTTGCATTCATAATTTACAATCCCATCTTGGTGTATCTGATATATTTCAGTAAGGCATGTGACATCAACTTAGACTCTTCCACACCTCGACCATCATTTACCTGCCTGACCAGGCCAACCCAAGGTACCCCACTGCCTGTATTTTGCTCTCCCTGGACCAGTATTTCTCAACTTTTGCTTTCTTCATTATTACCCCCCACCCCACAGGGACACTTTTTAGATATTTTGTCTAAACATCCTGTCCCCCAATTAAATACTCAAGAATAAGATTAGTTAGGGAGAGTTGAGCTTTGGGAGACCACAAACCGTCATAATGACTAAGATTGTTTGTCACCAACACCACCCCAAAAAGCAATTTTCACTTCTGTGTAGAATGTATGTCCTAGTCTAGACCTTCTTCCAACCTATCAAGTGCTGGAGGAGAAAAACACAAATCTGTATTGAATGGGATTCCTACAAAACTCTGATGAGAGCATCATGGAAAAAACAAACAAATCAGGATCAGGGGTACGAGCTGTTAAAGATTTATCCCTTGTCGTTTTACTTATTTATTTTTTTTATTTCAGCATATTATGAGGGTACAAATGTTTAGGTTACATATATTGCCTTTGCCCCACCCAAGTCAGAGCTTCAAGAGTGTCCATCCCCCAGATGATGCGCATCGCGCCCATTAAGTATGAATATACCCATCCCCTCCTCCCCCTCCCACCTGCCCGACACCCGATGAATGTTACTATATGTGTACATTAAGTGTTGATCAATTAATACCAATTTGATGGTGATTACATGTGGTGCTTGTTTTTCCATTCTTGTGATACTTCACTTAGTAGAATGGGCTCCAGCTCTATTCAGGATAGTACAAGAGGTGCTAGATCACCATAGTTTTTTGTGGCTGAATAGAATTCCATGATACACACACACACACACACACACCACATTTTATTAATCCACTCATGAATTGATGGACATTTAGGTTGTTTCCACATTTTTGCAATTGTGAATTGTGCTGCTATAAACATTCTAGTGCCAATGTCTTTTTCATAGAATGTCTTTTATACTATCTCCTGTTACCCTAATGCATGAATCCTTTGTGCCCCTTCTCAGTGCCCTGTACACACACCCCGAAGATGATATCATCCCTTACTTTTACTAAGGACATTCAAGTCATTCAAGGTGCATTATTGCAATTTCCCTTCTTCCTACCTCAAAATTGCCTACAGACTCTCTCTTCTTTGGCTCTCCTATGGGAGGAAGAATTATCTTGCCTTCTTCATGAAGCCAGTATTTACACCTATGTTTGTGTTTTTTTAATTGAGGCTGAACTAACATGAAATAAAATGCACAAATCTTAAGTGCTCAGTGCAGTGTCTTGACAATTTTATACACCCTTGTAATTACCCCCAAAACAACAGAGAATTTCCATCACCCCAGAAAGAGCCCCTCATACCTCTTTTCTGTAAATGTCCCTCTCCCATGAGGCAATCACTGTTCTGATTTTTCACCATAAATTAGTTTGGCCTAGAACTTCATTTAAAGGTGATCATTTAATATGTACTTTTTTGGCATCTGGATATTTTCATTTAGCATAATTTTTTGAGTTTTATCCATTTTGTTACATACTACATTTTTTATTGCTAAGTAGTATTTCATCATATTAATATGCTATAATTTGTTTATTCATTTTCCTGTGGGTGGATACTTGGTTTGTTCACAGGTCTGGGTTATTATCAATAAGGCTGTTGTGAATATTTATGTTCCAGTCTTTGTTCGTTTTTCTTGGGTAAATATATACGAATAGAATTGTGGGTAAATGTTTCCTTAATGTTTTAAGAAGTTACCAAACAGTTTCCGAATTGTACCATTTTTCACTCCATCAGCAATGGCAAGAGATCCATTTGTTCTGCATCCTTGTTAACATTTGGTGTTGTTAGTCTTTTTTATTTTAGCCATTAGTAGTCATTAGTGTAAAATCCACATGTGGTCTTGGTTCTATTTCTCTCTCTTAGCTCTTCAAATTCTCTTCATTCCACAACTTCAGCATACTCCAAACTCCCTTGGGGAATCTTTCTCTATTGAGCCACTTCCTCAAGTTGTTTCTCCTGCCTAACTCCTTCCTTTTGATCAAATTGGCAAGAAGAGTGATTAGCACCTGGTGTTTCTCCTTCCCACGCCACCTGTCATACAGCCCCCTACTTCAGACAGCTGCCCTCTGAGCTCTTAGTCCCTTCATTTCTCTGAAATGAATTATATGATGCCGTTGACCTCCACCTGCTTTTAAAGCTATTCCATTGCTTGTATCATAGGGCATCGTTGTACTTTTCTAGATCCAAAATCTAGTCTTCTTCCACTGTCCCTATAAATTGAGGGCCACCTGAGAAATTCATTAAATTGTGTACACATGTAGAGTCCACACATCTTAGCATTCAGAACTTTCCATAATCTTGCCACTTTCCTCCTCATTTTCCACTGCTCCCAAACAGTGTGAACCCCTGTCCCAGCCAGACTGACCACTTGTCAGTGCATCAGAGATACTAACCTGCCAAACTACCTTTGAGAGAATGTTACTGAGGTTTTAAATTGAGAACTTTTCTAGTTCTTTTAAAGTGTGGTTTCATTTCTACTTTATCATCTTATAGTCAGTATCTGTCCAAAACTGAATTATCCAGGAAATGATGAGAATGTTTACCTACTGCCCCAAGATTTGGCAGTTATTTGTGTATAAACAGATTGCTAATTGTTAAAATATTTTTGTGAGTCTCTCTCCCCCAACACAACTGTACTCATTCATACTGTGATTACTAATGAGTTGAGCTTGAGTTGTTTGAAATCTATCATGTGGTTTGCAAGGAAACTACCCTTTCCTCAGTCTTCCCTTTTGCTGTGATGGCTACAATAAACACTGCTGAGGCCAGGGGACAGACTTGCCCAGGAAGTGCTGTGGGTGGGAACAAGGTTTGAGGAATCCCTGGTTTTGTTTACATTCTCTTGAAGGAATTGGAATGTCATCATTTTCTTTCCTACCATAAATATTTCTAAAAGGAGACAATTAAGGGGCCAGACTGTTTTGTAAAGTACAAGAGTCTTCAGTAGTTTCCCCTGAACTAGTATTTTCCCAACCCCTTCACCCATATAAGCTTTCCTGAATTCATTTGCAGTCTGGTTCCCTTCAGTTCCTGTGCTGGGGAATGACCTGGAATGATTTGACATATAGGTGCAAGAGGAATAATTTTTTTTTTAGACATGGGGTCTCACTATGTTGCCCAAGCTGGAGTTCAGTGGCTATTCACAGGCATGATCATCGTGCACTACAGCCTTGAATTCCTGGGCTTAAGCGATCCTCCCACCTCAGCCTCCAGAGTAGCTAGGACTACAGTTCAATGAAAATCTAAGAGAAATGTGTATAATCATTAGAACTTTCTGTCTGCACACATTGTCTTACTTTAGGGTGCCAAGCATCTCAACTTTTTATCTTAAACTCAGTAGGAGATCAACTTTGCCCAGACACAGAAGCTAAATTTGGTATATAGGTTGTTAGAGATGACCAAAAGGCTGTCAAATCTAAAAATGCTCTATGTAGGCCAGGAACAAAAACAGAAGGGACAGAAAGAGGCATATGCATGTTTTCCGTGTTCCCAGCCTGTGGCCCCCAAGGCCTGTCCCAGGAAACACCATAGGGAGGCAAAGCCGGCCTGCAAGGCTCCTTCCCTGCATGGTGTCTCCTCACCAATTCTGCCAGCCTCCCCTCCAGTTGTACCTTCCTCGAGCAGAGCCTGGTCTCCCTGCCTGGGACTTTCATGCTGGGCAGCATTGCAGGGCTCTCTGCACCCACCCTTCCCGCCACCTCCTCCTTCAAGTGAAAGAAACAACAGTGACTGACACTTGAAGGGCGGTTGGCACAGCACTTCCTCGTGTCTGATGAGCCTGTCCACTCGGGGAGGTCAGAGGTCAGGCCCCATCACTCTCCTGTGACAGATAGGGAGTCCGGCTAGGAGAAGGCCCTGTGCCAGGAAGCTGCAAAGTGCACAGTCTGGAGCCAGTGCTTTCTGCTGCCACACTGTCCCCTGTGCACTCTCCTCAGGTCTAGCAGCTGGGAGAGCTTAGTTTGAAGTTCAGCTGTACTGCATATTAGTGTGTGACCTTGGAAAAACAGTTTTATCTTATAGTGCCTCCAACTGCTCATGTATAAAGTGGAAGTAATACTAGTAACTACATCTTTCAAGAGTTCTCAATACAAGAATACATGTTAAGTCCTTAAGATAGGACCTAGTACCCACTAAAGATGAAGTAGGTTTTATCTATTAAATATTATTATTATTAGCCTAGGGGCATAATTTCTTCCAATTTGAAGCTTGGGTTCTTGGTATAAAGCTAATAATGAGCCAGAAGTAGATAACGCATTTTCTACCCCTGCAGTTGAACAGCTTTAGACAGTGTCAACCTTCCTGAGACAAGAAATGATCCTGTAGAGCTCTCTAGTTGCAAAAATCTGTGGTTTTAACTATGACTATAGGTTTTTAGTCTCTTAACTTAAATGTAAATAAAAGAAACCAGAAAAGAACTTGAAAGTCCCCTTGCTCTCCAGAGGCAGTACTTCATCCTGCCTTTGCTGAGAAATCCATCACTGAGGCTTCTCGGGGCAATTCCAGTGGGGAATCTGGCTGGAGAGTAGGGAAGGAGCAAGTGGAGCTAACATTTATTGCATCCCCCTGTGTGCCAGACACTCTGCTAAGCACACCACCCCTGTTCATTTATTCTACCCTCACAGGAGCCCGGAGAGGCAGAGGTTAATAAGCGTGTTTCACTTTGGCCACTGAGGCTTCTAGACGTGAAGCATCAAACCCATCATCCAGCTGGTGAGGGCAGAGCCGGATGTGGACAGCCATCAGCCTGAGCCTAAAACCAGGACGTGCATGAAACTGCATCATTGAAAGCATCCCTTTAGCTATGGGGTAAATGAACTCTGGCTAGATCAAGACATTCTCAGTTGCCTTCTCTTCCAGGTCCCAACCTGGGAGCATTGTTTTATGTTTCCCCCCAATCCTGGGGGGACTTAGCATATATACATTTGTATGCATTTTGAAGTGACTGCTGGCTTGGGACTAGTTTCCCCCCAGCCTGCCTCACGCGCTCAGGGTACAGAGCTGGCTGGGCAGGTGCAGGAGCAAGGCTCCGTGGGGCAGGCGACCTGCTGGGTGCAGAGCAGTGACCTCACCAAGCTGTGAGGAAGACACTTAGACCTGTTCCAAAGGAGCAAAGGAGAGGGCTTCAGGACTAACATTTCTTGGGACCTACCAGGTCCCAGCCCCTGTGCTAGGTCTTTACATCAGCTGCATCTCCACTTCTGCTGCTCTGTGACTAGACAGGGTCAGAACTTTCCATCTTTCTGTTCCTCAGTTTCTAGTTGGGGGGTAAGGTTGTGGGGGTACAAGGTCTACTCTATGAATTTTAACTATGAGTATAATTTTGAATTGAAAAAAAAAATTTATTCTTTACCACCACATAATATGAATCTGTATCCTCCAGACAGTTGTGTATGTGGCTCCTATAAAAAGTCAAACAGAAAAATTAGGATGAACCCCAGTAAACTAGATGCTATATTTCCATTGTATTGCCCAGATGTGTTCAGTAAACTTGAACCTAAAGGAAGGAAGCTACAGGGTATAATCCAGTTTTCTTTTCTTTCCATATAGGAAAGATAGCAGAGCCATAGAAAAATGTGTGCTCTGGAATGATCATCTCAGCCAGACGTTTACAATTTGACTTTCACAATTCAGTTTTTTAGAAGAGCTGGTAAAATCTGTCTCTTTCCTCCCTCAAAAAAATCTTGATCTTTTTCATTTGTGAGAGGCATCATTTTTGGATCCAATGACAACAAATACCTCAACAAAGAAGTAGTAATTAGGAGGGCTGCCTAGCATTCCAAGTTCACGCTGTGGTTAATGGGAAGTGTGACTGCTGCCAACTGGATCGCCAAATCCATTTATTTCTGTTACTGGCATTTCCTAAATTTTCCCCCCAATGTCAATACTCTTCCAAAGCAAGCATCTGCTTTCAGTTTAAATGAATGTGTCATAAGATTTTAGACAGGAATCCAGAAAGTTTTCTAAATTGACAAACTTAACCAGTCCTTAATTACTGAAAGAAAATGTGGCGAAACCTTATTTGCTTTTGCTAAATATCTGTCACTGAGACAGAGCCAGGAGCATGAGATGGTGCGAATGTTTTTACTTAACACACAGGAAAAACGGTCCCACTGCTGTAGAACCAAAATTCCCTGTGAATCTACAAGTGTTTAATGGCAGAATTTGTACATTTTGAACAAGATCTAATTTCTGCTTAATGTTTCTCTTATGAAATCAATGATGAAGATGTTACTGGTCCCAGGATCCCATTCTGAGGCATTCTAGCCTTTTGTAAGTTCCTCAGAGAAACTTAAGAGAGTGGAGTTTTGCTGCAAAATATTAGGAGATTTTTATTTGTGTTACCATGCTTGTATGGATAACACAGGAGCCAGAGACATGGACCCCCATTGGAGCACGTTCGCAATAGAGCTCCCATGAGAGAGAAAACTGCCTCTTCCAATCGAAGTACTTCCCAGTGTCACACGCTACCCGGCCCCCTCTGGTCTCCGCACATTATCTGGCATCCAGAAGTATCTCTGTGGGCCCAATTAACCAGCCAGCGCCATCTTTCTCTTTGGCTCAGATTGTCCCAGGGAAGTCTTCTTTCTCCTTCTGTTAGCTTTCGGCATCCTGTTCCATTGGCTGCCTGTCTGGGGAGGCTAACGTAAATCCAACGTGCAAACCAGAACGGAGTTTCTTTTTCTTTCGTTTTTTAAATTTCAGAATATGATGGGGGTACAAATGTTTAGGTTACATATATTGTCTTTGCCCCACCCGAGTCAGAGCTACAAGCATGTCCATCCCCCAGACAGTGCGCACCAGACGAGTTTCTTAAAGCGTGGGCTAAAGGCCACCCTCAGCCGAATCCCCCGAGAGGCTGGCGGATCGTGGTGACCCACCGAATAAGTCCTGGGATTCTGCATTTTACCAAACACCTGAGGAGTTTTAAGCGCTGTAATTTCAGAAGTATTGATCTAAGGGAAAAGTGAAGACAAAATATTTTAGGTCAAATAGCATTATCAGTCACCAGCCAGTGACCGTATTTAGCAGATAAGGAAATTCTGGGTGATGAGGGGCAATAATATTGCCTAATTCTGGAGCGGTTTTACTGTTACCTGCATTTCTCACCTAACCAGGGAACCCTAGGAGTCCCATCAGTGCCAGCTGAAGCACCTGACAAAAGCTCTGAGAGTCCTTAGTGTCCTTAGTGTCACAGCAGTTTCCAAAGGGATTCAGAGTGTTCCTTTCTGTGACGCCAAACTCAAAGTGTGTCTATGGGTGATTGGACAGGGTATTTACTGGTGTTTGATTTTATCTGTTTGTTCATCAGTTATGGGCTGATAACACAGGTGTTTTCTATAGCATCCAGAGAAACAACCTGTGGACTTGGTCAGTTCCGAGCAAAAGGTTATTTTAATATTTTTTCAGTTTTGAATTGACCTGTCAATTCAGGTTAAATAAAGGCTAACAGGATAGTTCCATTAGGTTATTAAGTACGAAATGTCCGATTTCCTTAAGTACTAAGTTTGACAGTTGCTATCTCTGACATTTCACTTTGACCCTTCTTGCTTTATTTTTATTGTGAAGGTACATCCTCAGTCTTTCAAACACATGGTTTGGCTTGTGATAATCTTTCTAAATTTTTTTTTAGAATAATTTTTGTGAAAGCATGGATAAGTCAAAAATGCATGTTATTTTTTAATATGAGTTCTGTTGTGGAACCAATGCACTGCAGACAGCTTGAAATATCAACGGAGTGTTTGGGAAGTATGTGGCTAATGAACACACAGTATGTCAATGGTTTGAGAAGTTCTGTTCTGGTGATTTTAATCTTGAAAACGAGCCACATGGATGACCTGAGACCAAGGTGGATAATGATGAGCTGAAAGCTGTAGTGGAAGTGAATCCATCTCAACCTATGTGTGAATTAGCAGCAAGGTTTGACGTTACTATTCCAACAGTATTGGACCATTGGAAACAAATGGGCAAGGTAAAGAAGCTGGGTAGATGGGTACTGCGTGAATTAAACAAGCGTCAGAAGAGAAATCGTTTGGAAGTTTGCCTTTCTTTCCTGTCATAACATAAAGGTGAACCATTTCTACACTGTATTGTTACGTGTGATGAAAAATGGATTCTTTTTGACAATTGCAAGCACTCGGCACAATGGTTGGATAAAGATGAAGAGCCAAAACACTGTCCAAAACCGAATACTCATCCAAAAAAGCTAATGGTGTGTGTTTGGTGGACCAGCACTGGTAGTATCTACTACAGCTTCATGAAACCTGGTCAATTACAGCAGATATCTGCTGCAGCCAACTGGGTGAAACGATGAGGATGCTTGCGATTGAGTGACCGAAATTGGTCAGTAGAGACAGGCCAATCCTCTTACAAGACCACGTGTTGCAAAAACAATGCTGCTCAAACTGAAGAAGCTGGACTTGGAAACTCTCTGTCATCCACCATATTCACCAGACCTTGCACCAACTGACTAGCACTTCTTCCAGGCTTTGGACCACTTCTTGCAAAGAAAAACATTCAGTTCTCAACAAGCTGTGGAAAATGCCTTTCACAGTGTCATCGACACTGGCTCTCTAGGCTGCTTCGCTGCTGGCATAAACAAGCTACCATTAAGATGATGAAACTGTGTAGATAGTTTAGGTGCATGCTTTGATTAATTGTACTGCTTCTTGTTTGACATATAATCAACTAAGCTTTTGATTTGAAATCGGACATTTCATATTTAATGACCTAATACATACATGAGGCTTACATAAATGATGGGCACCTGATTTCCCCAAATTACTTATGACAGAGCCAAAATGAATGCATTAGGAAGTTTTAATGCAGTCCAATGCTGGCCCAGGGGTGATCTGCACAGTTAGAGTACATGGGTATTTCTCATTATTAAGAAATTTTAGAAGTCTATTTGAAATTGTCTGTCTCTCCTCTTATGCCCACTCCCTTCTTACATGGAAATAACTGCTTAAACCTTTCTTTTCTAAGAAGCTTTTCTGGCTTGGCTGAGAAAGCAGTTCAGAATTGCTCCTGTTTTTTTCTGGCTTAAATATGCACCCTTAGCAGTCACCCCACAAAATGCAAATCCCCCTTTTCCATGGCCCTAATGGCAGCTGAGTGGATTCTGAACTATTGGTCTGCCATTTAGGGCTCGTCGGCTCAATGTGTGCCTTACAGTAAAGACTCTGTTACTGCTAGTTTTGTTTAATACAATGCTATTAATTTAGGTATGATTTATTATATTAAAAATCTATTGTATCAGACACTAATAAAAATCTCTCTGATGTCTAAAAATTTTTCGTGAATAGTTTAAAATGTAGAAGGATATTACTTACGAGAGAATTTCAGAAATACCACATTCTCCTTGATTTTAATAATTAAGGAAAAAAGGGCGGAGACAGGTGATTTTAGAAACATTAAACGAGCTAATATAAGGCCAGGTGTGATGGCTCACACCTGTAATCCTAGCATTTTTGGGAGGCCAACACAGGAGGATAACTTGAGCCCAGGAGTTTGAGACTAGCCTGAGCAATAATGAGACTCCATTTCTACAAAAAATAGGAAAATTAGCCGGGCGCGGTGGTGCACACGCCTGCAGTCCCAGCTACTCAGGAGGTTGAGGCAGGAGGATCGCTTGAGCCCGGGAGTTTGAGGTTGCAGTGAGCTATGATGACGCCACGGCACTCTAGCCCTGGCAAAGTGCAAGACCCTGTCTTTAAAAAAAAAAAAAAAAGCTAATAAAAGCCAAAACATATATAGGACCTCCCTTGTGCCTAAAACACATGGAGGTCAAATAATTTGCCTAAGGAAACATAGCTAGTAAGTGCTAGACGTAGAGTCAGAACCCAGTCCTGGCCTGCCTCCTCCCCATGCTCGGCCCTTTAGAAAAAAAAAGAAAGAAAGAAAAAAAAAAAGAACCCAGTCCTTCTGGTTTTGGGGTCTATGCTTTAAGTAGTATATAGCATTCAGTTAGATAAGCAGTTTAGCAGGGCTTGGTAAGTAATAAGTTTTCATAAACAAACACTCATAATTTTCTTATGATTCAAAGTTAGGCTTGGGATGGTCTGTCTTCCTTAGGATCACTTCTGTAATACTTAAAGGTCTGTAGAAACAAAGATATAAAATGGGTAATTATATTGTCACCCTCTGTCAAATTTTATTAGAATATTGGGAAACTTATTTAAGGAGATTTACAAAGATCCAGAAATAAAGAAAATAGTAAAACTATGGTTTTTTAAAAAATTAATGTAGCAATTATTGAATTTCTACTTTGTGCAGATCACTGTTCTAATCCCTGGAATAAAAAAAAAAAAAGGTAAGATCAATAAGATATGGGTCCTGCCTGTGAAGGAACTTAAAACCTCGTAATGATCACAGAGGGCGTAACATTTAAGCGAGAGAACGCAGAAATGCCAAATGTGGCCTCCATGGGATGGTCTAAATTTGAAGGTCTAAAATAGAATCCTAGTGTTAAAGTAGCTGTGTAATGGGGGATGAATCACTTGAGCTCTCTAAATCTTAGTTTTTGATTTCTGTTGGAGTGATGATGGTTGGTATTATTGTCTAAATCTTTAAAGTGAAGGTAATTATGCCAAATTAATGCTTAGTGAAAATTAAAATAAATCACCCTGGTCCTTGGAAGAGAGTAAATTTTCAGGGAGCAACTATCGTGAAATATGCTGCTTAAAAAAACTTTCCTGCCTGGCACGTTCAGGGTAGACAGACCTGCACCCTCCTGCCAGAGGCAGCAGTGGGTGCCTCCCACGTGCTGTGCCAGGGCCTTGGAGGAGAAAATTATAGAGGCCGGAACCGGACTTCTAGACAGTGATTCCCTATCATCTTTTTCTTCTTAGGGAGATATAAAAAGAAAACTGAAATCTAAGAAAGGTGACATATATGTGTGTGTATATGTAATTTTTAAAATTTTGTTATGTGTTTAGGAGCCCTGAGCTGGGCAAACAGGGACGACATCACTGGGGAACCAGAGTTCGGTAGAGAGGAGGGAAAAGCCGGCTGAGAGGTGGCACAAGAACGCCAGGCCGAGAGGCACAAGCCCTGGGGCCAGGCCTGCCTTCTTGCCTGGGCCCAGGGCAAACCACAGAGGCCCTCTGAGCCGCAGTGCCCAACGCTGTAAATTGAGAGGTTGGATTCTATCCGTGATGCTCGAATCTGGACGGTTGTCATATTCATATGGAGAGCTTAGGAGGCCCAACCTAAGAGCACCAAGGTCTTTTAAAAAGCACCCCAGGCGATTTTAAGGTACAGTGAGGATGGAGAATCAATGCAGTGGATGAGCACTTGGGTTCTGCAGAACAGATGCCAAAGGCCACCCGGTCTTGCTGGAAGAGTGGGTACCAGGTTCTGTTTAGAGTGCTGGTCAGAACCATGTTGAGGAGGGTTTTAGACTAAGAGTCTATCTGTAGGCATTTGGGCATGAATGAAGAGTATTTATTTATTTATTTATTTATTTTTTGAGACAGAGTCTCACTCTGTTGCCCGGGCTAGAGTGAGTGCCGTGGCATCAGCCTAGCTCACAGCAACCTCAAACTCCTGGGCTCAAGCCATCCTCCTGCCTCAGCCTCCCGAGTAGCTGGGACTACAGGCATGCGCCACCATGCCTGGATAATTTTTTTCTATATATTTTTAGTTGTCCAGCTAATTTCTTTCTATTTTTAGTAAAGACAGATCTCACTCTTGCTCAGGCTGGTCTCGAACTCCTAAGCTCAAACAATCCTCCCTCCTCGGCCACCCAGAGTGCTAGGATTACAGGCATGAGCCACTGCGCCCAGCTGATGAATGTAGATTTTTATATAAAAAGTGTTGAAAGCAGCATTCTAGAAAAAAAAAATTCTTTCCATTGCCTGTATGTAGTAGAAGGAGAAGAAAGAGGGAAGTAAAAGCAGATGTATGAACTATGGGTGTGAACTAAGGTGTTAGTAAACAAAACTGAGTAAGGCATGCTCTGGACTGCAACAATCCAATAGAATTATAGAACTATTTTTTAATAGGACTAATTTGAATAGTCGTAAGTTTCCATTATAACTGATACGAGCTATGACAAATGAAAACCATTAAATTATTACAATCAAAATAGTTCATGGTTTTAATATGGGATAATTATCAGAGAAACATGTACCATAATATGGATATGAAAAAGGGATGCTACTAAAATCAGAAGTTTGACATGAAGTTTTGTTCTTACATGGTCATCACTATATATAAGCAAGGAAGATTTCATTTAGATGAATTATCTGCAGCAGGTTATGGTGTCAAAACCACACCTATTTCATAAGCTCCCACCAAAGGGTGAGCAAGAGAGACTGTGGAAGAAATATCCTCTCTATTCCCCTCCCTTTCAAAAACAACAGTATTACCACTTACCAACTTCTTGGGCTTTCTTTAAAAAGCATTTTAAAATATCTGTCAAGATAGCATGTGATGCCTGGTAGCCTGATCCTTGCGGACTAATACCCTCAAGGCTTCCAAGCAAAAGCAGAACCATGCAAGAGTCCAGAGCCAAGAGGAAAAGTCCTCTCTGCCAAGTCTTGTAATACTTACATACTAAACTATTTACATGATGAGATGTTTTTCTTAAAGCCCATTGGTCCCTCAAGGGACCTTTAGAGATAACTTTCTTTTTTTGGAAAGAATCTGAGTTCCCTGTGAATAACTTTGATGATTAACTTTTCCATTGTGTCGTGAATGTTAATGGACAACCTCAAGTATTTGGATTCATACACTGTGTTAGGTGGTAATTAATCTCATTGAGTTCACGTGTAAAAGATCTAAGTTTTCATTCTCACTGATGTGAGCCGTGACAAATGAAAACCATTAAATCATTGCTATCAAATTGTTGTGTTTTTTTCCTGCTGATTTTGAAGAATATCCAAGCTAAATTATGTCCCAAAGGACTTAATTTTCAGCCTTAATTGCCTAAGTCCATATCTTCTTTTATACTTTGAGGAGATTTCCATATTAATGCTACTAAAGATTCATGAAATTCTTGGAGGAAGAGTTCTGCTAACCATAAAATCATTAGTCAAATTACTAGAATTAAAAAATACATGTTCATTTTAAAAAAAGTGCCAGTGAAAGAATTACTTCAAGGTGTATTTTAGAATAGAAACTTAAGTGTATGTAAACATAGTGGACTTCCATGGAGTCTTGCAGGTAGTCTTTAAATGTTTGTTGACTAAATGAATGAATCATCAATAAAGCACTAAGAGAGCTGTAATGCAAATTTATTATAACCATGCAACTTTAAAGCTACATCCCAAGGGCACAGGTGTTACACCTGTTCCCAAGGACAGGACTTTGCATGGTGAGGAGCCCACTAGGAGTTAGACCCCAATAAGGAGAGGATAGTATGGACAGCCACCTCCCTTAGTAAATAATAATGAAGTGCTTATTACGTAATAGACAATGACAAGTATTTAATTGAATTGTTAAGTCCAAGGTCTATGTTGGAACTTTATTTTCAAGGTCTATGATGGAATACTGTCTTCTAGGTGAAACTGCCTTGTAACAAACTGCTTCTGGCACATAAGAACTTAAATTTGTAGAGTCAATATTAGTTTTCCTGCTACATAACTTCATCTGACAGAAACTGGAGCCTTAGGGAGAATTGTATCAGGAGCTACTCTCAGCTGCCTTTGACAATTCATGGAGCAGTTTTGCTGATAGCTCAGTATGTATGTAGATCACCTGGGAATCTTTGAAACTGCAGGATTTGATTCAGTAGGTCTGGATGGAGCCTGAGATAGTCTCCATCTCTAACAGGCTTCCAGGTGATATTGATGAAACTGGTGTATGAGTCACACTTTGAGCAGCAAGATCATAAGAGGTGGATTTCTAAGTAGTTAAGCAGATATGGTATGATGCCACAGCACTCAAAACACTGATTATGTGAACATAGATGAGTCACTTGACTTTTCTGAATCCAAATACTCTCATTAGAAAAAATGAGTGTAATATTATAATAAGACAATAATATCTACCACATAGGATTGTTGTGAGAATTAAATTAATAATGTTATATGAAAAGTTACAAGAGCATATGGTACATAGTCACTGCTAAATCAATGAACAGTAAAAACATAAGCACACAACTCCATTGGTAACTGGTAAAGATGGGGGAACCAAGAGGCTATGTGCTCTCTATACATCAAAGGATTCTAGTCTTCATTCCACTTCTTGCCAATTACAATGTCTAGCACTTAACAAAAGATCTCTGTCTGTGGAATTGTATTAGTAGCAAAGTTGATCACTGCCAAGTGCACACTTTTGGTTTCAAAGACATTAAATATTAGGATAACGACCCAATGTCTCCCCCATGGTACTAACAGGAAAGAGAACATTCACCCAAGAAAATGGTAATAACTTCTGGGCCTTGAGTTCTCTTTAAGCCTAAGTGTCATCACTGGGAGAAGACGCAAATGAAGAAGACAGAACCAGCCCCAGTTTTCAATAAAAATATGATATAAAATACTTCATTATTCTTTTCCAGCCAGTGGTCACAGTAGTTTCTAATTTCATAAATTATGTATGAATTTTTTCTCTCTTCTATATAAAACCAAAGATTAACGTTGGCCGTTTGGCCTGACTTGTTCCTGGTAGCTAAGAGCTCAGCCTGCAGTGGTGTGACCAGTACTACAGGGGCCCAAATCTTCTTCTACATCACTGTACGGTGGCTCCTGTGCCACCCAGATAATGCCCCCCAAATTACTCTTCTGAGGGTCAAAGTTTCTTGTTAACAAACTTGCAAACTATTGAATGTCACTCTCAAAAAATGCACAGCAGGAAATAGAAGGTAGAAACATCAGAGAATAACCTGCCATATCATTTACATCTTAACGTCTCTTCCCACTGAGAATTCAGAGACAGAAAGAAACTGTTAGCACCTTGAGACAGTATAATTTGTGTGCAACAAAATTCAGAGTGAAATCAACTAACCTTTGCTAAAAGAAGTGAGATTTTAAAGTCTAATCAAAAGATTTAAGCAAAGTGTTATTAAAAGATGTTCTCCCCCCACCTTATTATCTATAGGTCCCAGGAGAAAAAAGAAGAAGCTATCACTTTACTGAAGGATTCCATTAAATACGGTCCAGAGTTTGCAGATGCATATTCAAGCTTAGCTTCGTTATTGGCTGAGCAGGTAATTGTTTCCATTTAATATAACACAATATTTTTTAAATGTTACTGTTGTGTGTATAAACTAATGTTGCACAGATTTTTGTCCTAATGATTTAATTTGTGAGCCCATATTGGACCACTAATCTCTAATTCAGTTTCTTTTTTTGACAAATGACAAGCCTAGTTTTATCACTGTAATAATTCTGTGTGTATTGTAGGTGGCCTTTAAACAAAGATGGTCCATTTGTGGCCATTGATATATTCTCTGTCACTTTGGGACAAAATCTGTCAAGAACAATACATGATACTTGCTGTTTTTATTACTACTTACTTGTCATATTTTTCTAGGGAATTGCTAATTGACTAAGATCTCTAAACTCAATATGGAGCCAATTACTGATAATCCTGTAGATTCTATCTTAATGCCTGTTAGACTATCAGAGGCTTGTAGGATGGGCTCCTAAGAGAACATTTCTCATAGCAGGAAACAGATACGTGTTTTGAATACCCTCCTTCTTTTCACTTGTGTTTAAGTGATGTAATACCATTTTTCAGAGTCCTGGATGCATGGCCCCCTGCTATGGGGAAACAGATACAAGTTGACTTCTCTCTAAATTTATGATATACTTTTGTTGACACACAGAAGTGCCCTTGATAGACGCTAGATTCTGCTAGTACAGAATTGCCAGATTGTCTTTAAAATCAAGCTCAACATCTTTGCAAGATGCCCTGCAGCATTCAGTTGGCTTAAAGGTAATAAATGACTTGATACAGCATGTCAGTTATATAAGGAGCAATTTGCATTAAAAAAATATTGCAGGTCCCATCAAGAAGCAAAATTAGGACATTCTATGAATATTTATGTAACAGAAATTATAAACCTGGTTTTCTTGCTCTAATTCTCCATGTAATATAGGTAGGCTTTAGACAAAAGCACCTGTCTAATTCTCCAGGTAGTATAAGTGGGCTTTAGACAAAAACCCCTAATTGCATGTTTTAGGAGAGCATTTAAGCTAAATTTATGGTGGTCGTGTTCTCTGGGATACACTGGCAGTCCTCAGCTGCCTTTGGCTCATGCAGAAGCAGACACAGTAGGGTTTTCTGAGGAAAAGATTGGCTCCGTCCTTTGCCTCACCCTACCCTGGCTCCTTCCTTTTCGTGAGACCCTCGCCCTGCCTCTGCCTGACTGGCTGCTGGGCAGTTATTCAGACATGCCAAGCATGCTTCCCTCTTGGAGCCTTTGACCAACTGCTCCTGCAGCACCTCTCTCTTAGATATCATAGGGTTTCCCAGACATCTCATATCATGCTGGTTTCTGTGCAAGTGTTACACTATCAGAGAAGTCTTCTGTGATGACGCATTGTAGAGAGCACCCTTCCGCTGCCCATCACCTTGTCCTGCCTTATTTTTATCCATAGCATTTATCACCATCTAACATTTGTTTATGGTCTTTCTACCACCACTAGAATATTTGACTCCCTGACAATGGCTGTTTTTAAAATTCATCTGAATTCATGAAAAGTTACTACTTGAAAAATGATCAAGATATTATATTTAGTGACCTTGAAATTTGTATCAGTCCATTCTGCAGTGTCTTTGCAGTTGTCCTTACTATTGACAAATTTTATAGCAGGTGGAACTATACAACGTGTATGGTTTTTCTTCAGTTAGGTTTAAGAAGTGCCAGGTGGTTTATTTCAACTGGATTACTTGGTAAATTTTTTTTTTTTTTTTTTTT
>CM052440.1:62810282-62862312 GCA_028533085.1 Varecia variegata
TTTTTTTTTTTTTGTCTTTGCAGACATCATGTATTAGGCTGAACAATATAAAATTGCCATATTTGTACTTTAAAAGTAGTCTAATATCAGTGAATTCGTAGGATGTAATCTGATGTAAATACATAGAGCATCCACATGGCTCAGATGTGGCCATTGTGATGCCACCATTAGGATGCAGAGTTGTCATTGTGAGGCCATTATGAAACAATCATGAACTTTCTATGGCTTTTGCATGGTCAGGCAGTATGTGCATCAGGCAGTGTTATCCCATTCCTGAGCCTTGCTCCTTCCCTGAGTCTGGAAGAAGCTTAGGCAGGCCTGAGGGCTGTGGCAAGGTGGAGAATTGAAATACGGTTCTGTGTAAAGAGGTCAGAAAGGAATGGCGAGAGAGGAGTGAGTTTCATGGTTGTTTCTTGCTTGTTGCTGCTTGGTAATCAAAGATAATCCTTTTAATGAAGTTTTATGTAGGATGAAATAAATGGGGGGACCATAAAAGCTATAATACGATCTTTATAGTCAAAGAGTTGCATCAACCAGACCATATCACAAAGTCCTATTTTTTTTTTTTTTTTTTTTGAGACAGAGTCTCACTCTGTTGCCCGGACTGGAGTGAGTGCCGTGGCGTCAGCCTAGCTCACAGCAACCTCAAACTCCTGGGCTCAAGCGATCCTACTGCCTCAGCCTCCCTAGTAGCTGGGACTACAGGCATGTGCCACCATGCCCGGCTAATTTTTTCTATATATATTTTTAGTTGGCCAGATAATTTCTTTCTATTTTTTAGTAGAGACGGTGTCTCGCTCTTGCTCAGGCTGGTCTCGAACTCCTGACCTTGAGCGATCCTCCCGCCTCGGCCTCCCAGAGTGCTAGGATTACAGGCGTGAGCCACCACCACAAAGTCCTATTTTTAATACTGCGTCATGACAGTAATATGTATTTTCTAGAATGGCATTTTCTAGCTGAACTTTTTGTGATGATGGAAATGTTCTCTATCTGCACTATCCAAGACAGTAGCTACTAGCCACACGAGCCTATTGAGTACTTGAAATGTGGCTGGTACAAGTGAGGAACTGAATTCTTAATTAATTGTAACTAATTTAAATTTAAGTAACCACATGCAATATTAACACAGTTCTAGAAATTGGATAATTCAGATTTCTTACCTATAATCTACAGAATTGGTGGCACTGGCTTAAGGGATGTAACTATTTTTTTTAATACAGCTTCTAGTTTAATCAAGAAAAGAACAATTTAAGGGAGAGAAAATGAACTACGTTTTTTGTGAAAAGACAGAGAAACTTGGTGATTAGAGAAGGTGCTAAGGTGCTAAGCCTAAATTCAGGGAGCTTCCTCTAAGAACAATTTCCAAGTCAACTGTAGTAAGAACATATTTTGAGAGCACTCTAAAAGCCACAAATGTATAGTTGTCTGCATGTATGTGCTAAGCTTAATAAAAATCAGAAGACATTTGGAAGATAAATGCTTGAGTTGAAAAAAACAATAATTGAATGTAGCAATTCCAAGTTCCCACTTGTTCAGCAATCTGTTTAGCTTCATATCAGAGTCAGTGTTAATAATCAAAAATACTCCATTTGTTGCACATGCCAGCACTTGGATTTCCAATGTACAATCTCTTGTTCTGTCATTTCCACTTTCCCTTTCACCAATATGATAAGCAAATACTATAAGAAATAGACAATGTTTATACAGAGACTGGATAGTCATTTAATAATAACATTAACGATAGTATCACATTGAAGCTCCCTGTGTGTCAGGCAGTCTCTAAGCTTTTAACACATATTAACTCATTTGGAAGATAGTTAGGCATTCAATAGGTATCAGTTGCCAGTTGCTACATAGTATTTTCACTGCAAGAGATATAATTTTAAATTGTGATGGAAATTTAGAGAGTCACTGGTGTTCATCCACATGGGAGTTGTAACTGAGGATGGATAGAGAAAATTCATATTTTTTGGAATGGGGAGGACTCTAACAATCTTAGTTCTGAGACTTTGCAGGGCACAGATCTGAAAGAGGGTGGACCAAATAAGAGATGTAAATACATCCAGTAGCAGAAAAGGTGCTGAAAAAGCTAATAGTTGGGACTGATTTGCCGGGGACCATCTGGGACCAGGCACCCATGGTTGCTAGTTGTAGAATCATTAAACAAAATTGATGAGAGCCAACAGAGGGTGGGGACAGGTGTGTTTAGCAGACCAGGAATGATACACCTTCCCTCCTGCCTAAGAGTATCCAGCTGGCTCATATTGCCACACACCTGAAGTAGTGGATAAATTTGACCCCACATTCTTATCTACTCTCTTTTTCATTGTATAAAAACTAAAATTTGCATTAAAGCCTATATTAGGCAAAAGTTGCTTTTATATTTTAAGTTGAAGTTTAGAATAACTCCTACCACTAAATAGATATAGTGGATATCTAAACTATTTAATGATTATTCATACAGTTTCAAAAACTTTCTCCCTCTCTCTCTCCCACCCTCCCTGCCTTCTCCCCCCACCCCCTCTAATATAAATTTGAGCCATGGTTCTATTTGATTGCAAAGAAACAGTGCTTATCCCATGAGAACTCTGTGAAATGATGGCCTCATACCCTGCATTAGTAGATGCCATTTAACCTTATGGCATAACTCTTATCCTACACATTCTCCAGCTGATCTGGCACTTAAAACAAGTGTTCTCCAAAAGTACCAACAGATAAGGATGAAATTGCCCATACAGATACAGACAGGTTTCCTCATGAGAACATTAATGTTAGACAGGACAGAGGGTCAGTTTCTCAGCCTCCTCATTCTCTGCGAGTGTTCGGATGGATTAGAATTCTTCTCTTTGTTTTTCCCCACAGGGAAACTATGTGTCTGCAAGAGCTTATTATGAGAAAGCCTTACAGCTGGTTCCAGACAGCAAACTGCTGAAGGAAAATCTTGCCAAATTGGATCGCCTAGAAAAACGATTGCAAGAAGTTCGAGAAAAGGATCAAACGTAGCACCGTTTGACCCAGTCTCATGGGATAATGCGGGCACCTCTGGAAGAGGAAAAAGTGACGGGGGCCCTGCTTTCACATCAGCAGGGCCACAACCAAGGAAGCTTTCTTCTCATTCTGAGTTCAGGGTGGCATATTTTCGGACATCTGCTGGTAATCCAGTGCTGAAGGACTTTCTGTGAAAGAAGACAAAAAGAGCAAGCATGGGCAAGAAGGTCTGAGAGGGAAGGAAAACAACCACACATTTGACAGATTTTTGTTTGGTTTAACTTCAGATTTCCCCTGACATATTTCTGTGGTTTTGCAACCTGGAGGTCTAATTCCATTTCTTTGTTTTAGACTTTTATGTCCCAGAAATACAGAAGCTTAAAATGCTACGAGGGCAGAGCTTCTATTCTCTATGGGATGAGATATTTCAAAAGAGGATAAATCCTCCGGCGGAAGCCATATGGAAAATTCTGCCAAGAATTAGCTCATTTAATTCTCCAGAACCAGAAATGTGTATCTAATAGCTTTTGTAGAACCTTCCAGAATACGTGAGGAAAAGGGCTATTGTTAAGTAGCTATCTTATATCCTCCCAAGGATATTACTAGAGCCCTTTTGAGAAATAAATTCCACTCTCACACAAGTTTTTCCCATTGCCTAATATAGCAAAAGGGAAGCTTCTGGAATTACATATGGATATCTTTATCCCTAGGGGAAAATCAAGGAACTTGGTACCCCTAATTCTTTATGGAAATGTTTAAAATTATTTTAATTTTATTATAAGTATTACTGGAGTAGTGATTCTACTCAAAAGATTTCAAAAGTGCATTTAAAATCATAAATGTTTCTGCCTCCAAATATATTGTTATTTTGGTGGAGAAAAAATATAGTATATTCTACATAAAAAATATTAAAGATATTAACTGAGAGAAATGTCCTACTTTATTATCTTAATGTTGAGACATCATGAGATTTATTTTTTTGAAAAATATATTTAACAGTGAGGAACCTTTACAGTGTACCCCAGAAATCTTCATAGACTCTAACTAGATGGAAAGAGAGCTCTATTTATTGGTCTTCCTAGGTTTAAAGAGAACTTTGGGCTTAGAACATGAGTGATTGAAACCCAGAGTTCTTTGCTTTGGGGAATATCATGGAGAATGCTCTAAAAATTTAGGAAAAAAGTCTAAATTCATAAGTTTAAAAATATATATTTATATTTAAAAGATAGGGAAGGCAAAGTTGAACTCAGAATTTGACATTTATTTTAGTACATTATTTATTTCATAAGTTATAAAATATGTAATATATACACACTTCTTTTTCTGTCTGTACAAAGTGGTTTTAATAGCAGCTTTCAAAACTGATCTTTTAAAAATACAACTTGTAACAGTCCCTCCAAAACTTTGAACTGATTATTCACTTGCTAAAATTAAAGGAATTTGGAATCAGCTGTCAGTGTTCTGATAGTAATGTATTTTGGAGGTGGAGAAATTGGAACACCTGATTCTAATTTGGTTCTCATCATGAAAAACAAAACCCCTCCAGGCAGTGCTGCTCTCCGTGCTGAGCCCGCAGGGTATCACAGAGATGCAGTAGCCTGAAGGCACACATATTTCACATGCTCAGGCCAGGGCAAGGTAAAATTAGCTTTCTGCTTCTTTCAACCCAGTATCAGGAAGCACTATCCCTATATGTTATTATTATTATTTTTTTGGTCAAGTCTAAATAAACAGAAGAAAAACTTCTTTAGAAAGGGATAGTGTAAGAATATTTAAATGCAGATGATTACAGAATTAGCATGCATCTGTGTGCAACAGTAATCCAATAACATATATTACCACTGTGATATTTGTTTCTAATAGTTTTGCAGTGTTATATATGAGAAATTTATTCAAGATCTTAGTTAAGATATTTTCTTTCCCCCCAAAAATTATAGTCCTAAGACCAAAAAATATACTACAATATTTATTGTAAAATAACCACCCCACCCCCAAATTGAAAAAACAGGAAACCCTAGCTAATAACACTATCTAGGACTTTGTCACAACTTTTCAAAATAATCTGAAACCAAAACTAATGCTTAAAAAGTTAATAGAAAAGACTGAGCCCCAAAACAGCAATTAATGCCTTACTTCAAGTGCTACTTAAGGTAGGAGAGTACCTTTATTTGTTGGAATACTTGAAATGGCAATTTCAGCCTAAAAGTTTTAAGGGAAATGGGTCACATGGCCTACAGGAAATTTTCTCTGCCTTCTTTTAGGTGCTTTTCTATCTCTTCCCATCCCCCTGCCCTTTCCCTCTCTCCTTCCCTCTCTCTTTCTCTCGCTTTGTCACCCTGTCTGCACACACGGCATCTCTTTGAACATTAAAAGTGAGCACTGTTTTTAAAAAAAGTAAGTATTGTTTGTTGGATTAGATATTTTCATCCCAATTAATACCTTCACCAAGATGTGGCCAATGAAATATTTTTAGTTTTTCACATTTAAAATAATGCCGATAAGAAAATAAATCACATACTATCTTCCAAGATATTAAGTATATTTTGTAACTATTTGTATTGGGTCCTTGTAACATGAAATAATAAGTGGAATTCATCCTTATCAAAATAAAATGGAGTGCCCTGGCTAGCCGTAGGTGCATCCAGTTTGCCCTTACTGAAAGCATACTTGCCATGAGAATTGATAGCACCTTTTTGAAATGGAGGAGCAGAACTTTCTTCATGGATGTGCGATGCTTGCTGTCCCATGGGATGCTACACTCAGAAGCACCTTGAACTTAGGTGAATACTCTGCTTGAAGTTCTTAATAATTTTTGAACACAGGGGCCACAATTTCATTTTGCACTGGGTTCCCAAACAGGTCCTGGGTAAGAAGGAAAGTGGCTGAGGACAGGATTAGGAGTTGCTTTGGCCTGGCTGAACATTTGATCCAATGATCAAGAGTTTCATGTGGCATTGTGTTACCCTGAGCAGCATTTGCTATATTCCTCAGCTACAGTTAGAATCCCTCATGTACATGTCTCCCTCTTCTCCCAGCCCATGTAACTAGTACTTCCATCCTACCTAGAATCCGGTCTCCTCACCTTCAAAATCCCAATAAGTGGCAATCCCTTAACTTGTCCTTTGACATAGAAGCCATGAGAATGGCTTTAGCAGCTTATTTTAACCTTATAAATTATTCGTTCAGGATTTTAAAAATGATTCACATGTTTTCAATCTATTAACATATTCATAACACATGGTTCAATGATATCCGTGAATTAAGCCAAAGATGCAAATACCTTGGAGGAAAAGAAATTTTATTTTAGAGAATCCTGAAATATATTCTTTTGGGTTTATTTATTACAAAGCCTGTCACAGAACAAAGAGGATTGTCAGCACTTTAATTCCAGCTCCCTGCAGTACTTCACAACCCCTAGCATGAGATTCTGAAATTTGTAATAGGGGGTACTTAGTTGGATGCAGGGTTTTGCAGTGATTGTGCAAATGTTTCTGTGCAACTACTTTTCAGCCAGACCAAATGAGAAAATCCAAACATCCTACACAAATCAACCTGTGATAACTATAATTTAAGGGGGAATAAAAAGCAAATGTGTGGTTTCTTATTTTCACTATTACACATGCCAGGTCCCTCAGATTGAAGAGCCACATTCAGCTGGTAGTTGAAATCTGTTCCTCACATATAGTGGCTCTCAACACTGGCCGCACTTCAGAATCACCTGGGGACCTTTCAAAATCTTTAATACCTAGCTGTCCAGGTAATGATTCTAATGTGCAGCTAGAATTCTCTAGAACCACTACAGGGCTGACAACTTGAATTGGAGTTTGTAGCTTTTACAAAAGAGATGTTTATAATCTTTTGCAATTTTTACCTTTAAATCTAGACTAAAATGAGCCAAAGAATTCTAAAGAATGATTTATGGAGCAATTGGTTGATTGATGCTGTCATTCCAAGATTGACAAACAGGTGGTTGTATGGGATGGATTTGCACATGTGGCAATTGGACTACAATTTGGCCTTACATTTCCAGAATTCTTGGTTCTCAGATGGAGAGGAATTGCCTTGAAATTTGCATGCACCATACAAAGTGCCCAGGATATAAAACTGATATTTTTATGACTCACAGAAGGTATCCTCGGCATACAGTTTACATCTACATCTGTGTCTCTCTTTCTTTTGGGCACACACATGCTTTTGTTAATTATTTCTTAATTATACTTGTTAAACTAATTGTGTTAGTTTTGGGCAAAAAAACACAAAGACTTTTGCTTTAATTTGTGGTAGAGTCACCCTTTTAGAATAATAAGGGATATTAGTAATGAGATTCAAAGCAAATATAGTTAGAAGTGGTTTTTTGGTTTTTTTTTTAATTTTTTTGTCCTGGTTTCCAAGTCACATTTACTTTGATTTGATTGAATGTTGGTATCTCTCAAATATAGCAAAACTTAACCATCTAAATGGCATCTTTTGACATTTAAAAAGAGTAAATACCTGTCAAATCTTGAATTTAGACTATGGTTGAATAAGAGAAAAGCTCAGGATGCCAAAACATAATATAGGAAAATATTTTAATTTTTTATGATTATTCTTGAAGTTTTTGATGCACAAGAAAAGTATGTCAAATAGTCATTCCAAAAATAGCATTTCCCTCTATATTTTTGTTTTAATAGCCATGTAACTCAAAGAAAAGAGACAAAACAACCACAATCACAAGTGTGGTTTAATATCAATGAAAGTGGCACAACAGAAATGATAAGATATTTGTAACAATCAATTGTCTCATATTAAAATGTTCTATTTTTTCCACCAAAGATCCTTTCAATTAAAACCTTTAGGGCGTGTAACTCATAAAATCAGCACCCATCACAATATATGGTCATTTTGGTTTGTAAGTTTAGATCACCATTGACTCCCAACTGGAAAGAGATGTGCACATCTAGAAATCCAGGAGTTTCTTCATATCCTCAGTGCCGCACATGGTATATGTTTGTATCATGCTTGGTATCCAATGTGTGTAATGTCGTTTTGAGGTTATTTATCTTGCTGATCCATAGGAGGGGTACGCTAGTCCAAGAATTAAGACATTTGAATTCTAGCTCTGCCACAAAGGAGCCACCTCACCTGGGGCAAGTTAGCCAAAGTCTCAGTCATGTTTACCACCCATAAAAGGACTGATCAGCCTGATGGTTCCATTAAGCTCTTTGAGCCTCTGCAGTGGTTACTCTTGAATCTGGATTTAAAAAGCACTATGTATCTGATGAGAGAACAGATAAATTTCACCCTTTGTTTTAATGATTTTTAAGATAATCATAATCACTGCAACAAAACACATAGACAAACAAACCTAAAAGTGACTGAATCTCCCAAGTGCTTGAATGTGGCAGAGGTAATTACTCCTGTGTTACAGTCTGTGCACTTAAAAACGTTTTACAGTGATTGTTACTTTACTGGGGAAAAAAGATAAGATAAAACTTCCTCCTAAGGAATTAAAATTTTGGTAGGAGCCATGGCTTGCTTTTATAATATGGAAATCATTTGATTTGCTGTGACTCAACACAGATCCCTCCTTTTGTCAGGAGGAAATGACTTGCATCCTGTTCTTTGTTCGTAATGCTTTTATTTCCTATTTTGATCAGTTGTATATAAATGTATAATTTTTGTTACTTTTTGCTGTGCCAGTTAGAAAAATTTCTCCCATAAAGTATTTCTCCCATTAAGTCTGACTATGTATACTTTGCCCAGGTCTTTCCAAAATAAAATTTATGTAAATGTCTATTTTATATAAAATATGATGAAAATAAGTATGTCTGGTTTCAATCTCTCAAGTATTGTGTGGTTAGTACCTATTGACATCCATGTCATCGTCCTTCCTTCCCTCCTTCATTCATTTACTCATGGCGTGCTCCTGCGTGCATCCTGTCTGCTCTTTCCCTCTCTCCACACAATGCCTGTTTCAGTACTTACCCACTCCAGATCAGATGCCTTCACCTCTGTCTTTACAGAGTAAATTAAAGGTAGAAAACAGGTATTCCCTCAATATGCTTCACTCCAGCTGTAAATGCACTGGCACTCAATTCTATCCTTTCTTTTCTCCTATTGCTGCAATGGAAGAAGAGGGCCCTTAGGCTCAGGATTTTGCCTCTTGTGAAACTTCATTCCATTTGTTAACTTCTCTTTCATCTTTTTACTTCTTCCTTCTGCTGGCTCTTATCAATTTGTCAGTTTCCCTCTATCTTAAAACACATACATAGGTAATCACCATCAAAACCATTTGAAAAAAAAATCCTCTAGTCTATGTCATCTGTAGCTACTATCACCTCTCTTTCTGTCCTTCACAGCCAAGCTTTTTGAATAGAAGATTGCTGTTGTCCTACACTAGTGAAAACATGTCTAAATTAAAGACAGATTTGTCATACATCACAAATCATTTCTGAGGTAACCCTCCTCACTCCCCTCCCTGAGAATCTTTTCCTTTTCTGAAAAAGAGGGGTCTTCCATTTGGATGCTTCGACATCACCACAAACTCAATTTGTGTTTAAACCATTATCTTATTAGAAATTTTGGATCTAAAACTAATGACCTGACTATTCTTTATGTATGTAATTCTTAATGAGTGCCTCTTTTCCCATTTAACAGGAAGGTATTATTTTGTTAAGCCTGTAAGGGACCAATCCTCTGTATATGACTGTATACACAGTCTCACTTTAGGCTGTGGGTTTTGAACTCTGGCAAAAAGGGAGCTAATTCTGTAATAGGAAATGAGACAGTGCCCAATGCACAGAGGCTCCCAGGTTTGAAACAAAGAAACCAAGAACATCCTGCCGAGCTGTGTACTATGTGCAGAAGAACACAAGGGGACCACGTCTGTTAGCCACAGTGTGACCAGCACCTTGAACATTGTATGCCTGACTGTTCTCGCACATCACATGTTCATTTTTTCCCCTTTCCCTTTTTCTTTAGTAAAGACTTTTAGATGGTTTTAACCTGACCTCCTGCTAAAAAGAAAGGCGGCTTTGGGTCTCTTTGGGGGCTCTGAGCTTTCACTGGAGGATAGTTTGCCCCTGGAGCCAGCGTGTGGTTCAAACAGCAATCCTTGTGAGACGACTGCAGGGTGGAGAGTGATGACGGCCACTGGTCAGGCACGTACCATTCCCAGAGATTTCCTGGACAGTACTCAAGCCTGGAGGTTCAGCGCTCTATTTTCACAGAAGAGCTGCTTACCTTACCAAGCCCCTGCCCACGCTGGACACCCACTATTCCCTAGACGCTCATGCTTCAAAGCCAGGTCACCAACTCAGGCAAACTGTCATCGAAGGTGTCTTTATTTGAAATAAATACTCAAAAGACAATGGTGCTACTCTCAAGAACGGAACAGTCCAATATAACCATCTGTGATGACAGAAATGTTTTACTTACGGTGTCCAATATGGTAGCCACTAGCCACAGTGGCCGCTGAGTACTTGAAATGTAACTACTGTGACTGAAGAACTGAATTTTTAATTTTTACTTAGTTTTAATTTAAATAGCGGCATATGGCCAATGTCCACCATATTGGTCAGTGCAGCTCTAGAGCTTTTCAACAGTGTGGGATTTGGGACATAAAATTAACAGAAACTCCTTTTGAGTTCCTATGTATTTCAAGTTTAGGGGCAAATCATGATTTTAGGCTTTTCATCAAAAGATGTCCATTCGCCCTCTTCTCTCTTCTGCAGTTACAGGGTCCATTGCCCCCAGCTGGTCATCACCTGCTTATTTTACCTGTACCTGCATTCTGTCCACCTTGACTGTCTTCTGTGTTCCTGTTCACTTGTCTACCTCCTGCCTGTCTCCCTCAGTTTGTTTACCCTCCTACCTCAAGGAGCTTTTATCTCTGTTTTACATGGAATCAAGACAACTGAGTCTGGGGATTGGTATCCAGGTCAGTTGGGGTGTGAGTGTGTGTGTGTGTGTGTGTGTGTATGTGTGTGTATAGAATACCCAAGGTAGCCTTGCCCTACTTTTCTGACAAAATATAAGTCCACTACAAATTCTGGCTTTATTCCTCTCCCAAACTGAAGCTAACTTATTCCAAAGTAATATTTATAGAAAAAAATGCTGACATGATCATCTTACCAATGAATTAATTTTAATAATCTTACATGATGGGTTCTACAGCTGTGGGCCATTCTGCTGAAGCCGAGGACAATACTGCCACCTAGAAAAGCTTGGCAGCATAAACCTGATGTTTCCTATCTTCTCTATTGCAAAACTCTCCAGGGTTATGGGCTTTAAGCAGCTCCTTAAAAGAAAGCAGTACTATCTATGTTCAGCATCAATGAGTCTCCCTGCGCCTTTCGGAAGTGCGCCTGCCTGCGCCTAGCGTGGGGGACCAGCCTCATTGCCCAGGGGCTAGGGCCACACTCCCTGGTCTGGGACGGCATTCGTTAGGCTAAGGTTCTAGGCCACTGATAACCGTGCTCCCGGGATCTGTCCGTGGGGACCTCTGCACGCCTGCAAGCGGCCCTCCAGCCACCGGGGCACCTCGCGCCAGTCTCCAGGCCCTTAAGGCAGGACGGCAAGGCGCTGTGACACTGGAGGTGGCCAGAGAGCTGCAGCAGCGGCTCAGAATGAACCTGAAGAGGAACACCTGTGAGCCCAGAAGCCCAGGCAGGTGCGGCCCATCGGCAGGAGAGAATAAAGGGCGCGGCCAGGCCCACCTTCCTCCCACGGTGGTTGCAGCCTGCGGGGAGGGAGGACTCGCCAGGTGCCGGTGCGTGGGGGCCATGGGCGCTCCTGTCGGGGCTGGTTTGTTGCTGTTGCTCATCATCATCGTGGACTTGCCGCAAAGCCTAGGTGAGCCCGGGCCCCTCTGCACCAGGGCTGCGGGGAGGCTGAGAGTGCTGGGGAGGGATGCCTCCTTCACTCCTTACCCCAGGACTGCCCGGTGGTGCAGCCACGCTAGACACGTCTGAGAAGAAAGGGTGGGGGCAAATGCTACGGGCCCAAATGTTCCCAAAGGAAGGCCTAGGCCGGGTTTCCTTTTTGAACTTCTAGTTTTTAGGCACATCTGCTAAGCATGTTTGTGCTAAGGAGTTTCCTCTGAAGAAACATAACCTAGTAAAAGTAACTTAAAGCCAAATATCCCTCTTCCAGAGTAGCATATGTTGTTTCCAGTATCTTTAATACACCGTAAATTTCGCAAAATCCATCCTCCCAGAGTTAGCCCCAAATCAACCACCAGAGGCAGAGCTGGGGCCTTCCTGCGCGGGGTGTTCCCTTGTTAGGGTAGCTTAGGCAGAGAGGGGGCAGACGGCAAGCTCTAGCCAGCCCCTAGCCAGAGTGGCTGGGGGATCTTCCGAGGAGAAAAGGGGCTAGCCTGCAGCTGAATGATAGCAGAACATCTGTGCCAGTCCAGGGGAATCTGGACGTGAAATCCCAAAAAGTGAACTTTTAATAAGGCTCTGTGTGTGAGCACACATACACATGCTCTTCTAACAGGACCGAAGTGTGGACTTCGTGCAGTTGATTTGGAAAGCAAGGAACCTGCGGTGGAATCTGGGTTCTTCTCCCGAACTCTTAGCTGGAGAAATTCAACAGTGGGTGGCCATCCATGGCAGGTCAGTATAACAGACTTTGATTTCTGAATGAGTAAATGGTGGACTGTTAATATTTCCTGTTTCAAATATCAAGAGTCCAGGTTAATATGTAGTTTTTCTCCTGGCCTCTACCTCTGTACCAAAAAGTTTATGTCCATGGGAAATATCTTACTATCCAATTTATGTCAGTATTTTAAGAATATTGTGTAAGATTCAGAGAGTTGATCTCAAATGTTTCTGAAGGAGACAGTATCTATGGGGAGATTATATATATATATATATTAGTTGTGCCTGTAACTTTCTTCTTGGGCAGGTCTCCCTAAAGTTAGGCGAGCACCACTTGTGTGGAGGAAGCTTGATTCAAGATGATCAGGTGGTTACAGCCGCACACTGCCTGGCTAGCCTCAGTGAGTAAGTTGTGGTTTTCTATTACTTGTCAAACCTTGATTTACGGCTATGGGACTGGGAGATTCGATGCTCTATCATGCAAGGTTCAATCTCAGTCCCTTTCTTAATTTTGCCACCTAGTGCACCCACCCACTGATCTTCCTGATTCCCAGAAACTTGTATTTTTCCCAAGATTTCCAGCACTTCCTGCTCTACTAAATAGAGAAACTCCCAAAGATCCAAGACAGCCTCTGTGATTTGTGGATTGTGGATTTACCAGTTGGGTAGGGGTGGTGGTTACTTATTATAATAAAGTACTAACATTGAATGTTAAATGTATGCTCCAAAGTTTTAATCATCTGAGTTGAAGTCATTAGGAGGGGGGAAAAAAACCGGCAGAAATAGCAAATACTTGGCCAGATTAAAAGAGGATACTAGTAAGAGAAAAGGAGGAACAGTTCTAGAAGCTAACTTTTATATCTTGCTAAAAATGGTATAGCATGTATAGACCATGGTTTGTGTACAAAAGAAGAAAAGGAAGCAACATTTAAATACTTTTGACAATACTTAAGACAATTGATGGTAGATGAAAGTGTTCACAAGAATGTAAACAAACATTCTGTGACTGAAAACTATGACTTTTTATAGATCAAAAAATTGGAAATTATGGCCCTTGGTAATTCAGTAATAAAGAAACATCTGTAAAGACTTGTAAATGTTTAAAAGTACCTTAATAACTTTTATTTAATCACATAGAACCAAGAAGTCTTTCCTAGAAGACACAACTACTTATTAGAATATTTCTCTTTGATTTTAGGAAGCAACTTAAGAGTCTAACTGTGACTTCTGGAGAGTACAGCCTCCTTCAGAAGGATGAGCAAGAACAGAATATTCCTGTCTCAAAAATTATTATCCATCCTGAATACAACAGTCTTGGATATATGAGTGCTGATATTGCACTTCTGTATCTAAAACACAAAGTGAAGTTTGGTAAGTAGGGAGAGTTGTTAGAATATAAAAAGTGCACTAGAGAAAACTGCTAATTATGTGCAAGTTTAATGTCTATGTGGATGTCTAGTAACAGAATAGCTAAGCTTTATTTTAAAAACCTTGTTCAATCTATGACCTATAAAAATAAAAAGTACTATGCAGGCTAGGAGTCCCAGTCACAAATTGTGTATGCTTAACCTTCCAATCAGCATTTTAAGACACTCCTGCGTCTTGGCTGGGCTGTATTCTAGACCATCTACTCATATTCAGCTCTAACCAAGGAGTTTGGGATTTTTGAAAATATTTTCAGAGGCTTTTCCTTTCTGTCATTATTATAGATTAGATACCCAATACTGTCTCAGCACAGATAACGTAAACATTCCGGATAAAATACTAAAAAACCTTTTTTTTTCTTTTTTTTGATGCAAGTAAAGGTAGTGTTCATTAGCCAAAAACAATAAAAGAGCACAATTCCAGAGGAGTTAACCAGTCACTGATACAGGCCACTGCCCTTGAGGCATCTAATTGATCTTTAAGATCCTAGAGATTTACCTGACCATGTAAGGGAGCTACAAAGAACCCAGGACTTACTGAGAGGCAATGCCGGGAAACCTAGAGAAAAACAAGGGGGGGTCAGGTGGTGGAATATGCCACACAAAGTGAAGGAATAAGGAAATTTACTCTGAACCTGGGCAGAGGGTTCTCAGAAGAATCTGTAATCACGAGCCAGCCGTTATTGAGGTTTGCTGGAATTGACATTACCTGTGTGGCCCCAAAACTCCAAGGGCAAGATTTTAGTTTAAAGTGGTTCCAGGTGAGTAATCAGAGCTTCTGGCAGAAGCAAAAGTAAATCTTCTCTGAAGAAATGAACCTTAAATCCCAGCTTCAGTGTATTCCCATAAAGTTTTAATGACTGTGAGCACACAAACATGCAGAGATATTTGCCATCAAAGACATTAAGAAACATTAACAACCAGAATCAGACCTTGGAAGATTACAGATGTCAAAATGAGATACGGCATAGGAAATAAGCATATTTTTCTTAGGTTTAAAGAAGTAAAAGTGTATTGAAAATAACTGAAGGATAGGAAACTACTATATGGAGGGGAAGATTTGAAAAGGAGCCAACAAAACATGAAGATATAAAAATATCATTGAAATTAGAAACTCAATGGAAGGGTTATCCACCAGATTACATATAGGGAACTGGACAATCTGAAATAATTACCCAAAAGAGACAAAGAGGGTAGGAGATACGGAGAAGAGAAACTGAAAGAATATAGTGAACCTTCAATTTGAACTTGAAAATGAATATGGATAATGAGGGAGAGAGGATATAATTTAAGAGAAAGTGGCTGGGGGTTAACTATAATTGATAAGACACAAATCTTTAGATTTAAAAAGACCAGTACTCCAACTATGATACAAAAAATAACTTTATACCTAGGTATGTGCTGAAAATGTGGCAGCCTAAAAACAGTGGATCTCAAAAGAATCTAGAGGGGAAAAAAAAAACCAGATTACTGAAAAAGAAATGAAAATTAGAGTGGCAGCTGATATCTCAATAGCAGTGGCTGAAAGTCAGAAGACAAAACAAGATTATCAAAATCCTGAAAATAACTCAAGCTAGAATTATATGTCGTAGGAAGCTATTGCCCCATTTATTTCTTTCCTTTATAGAAAAACTCTGAAGAGCCGTCTGTGCTAGTTACATCAATTTCCTCAATTCTCATAATTAGATGTATTAGGTTAAGATGTCTCTTAAACATCCAAGTTGATCAGACTTCACTGCTGCATCAAATTTGCCCTTGTCACAGTCACAAATGATCTCTGTGTTGCTGAATTCAAAGGTAAATACTCAGTTCTTATCTTTCTTGATGGGAGTTTTTAGCAGGTTTGCTCATTCTCTTCCTGGAAATATTTTCTTCATTTGAATTCCAGGAACCTGTTGGTTTTCCTCCTACCCCTTTGCAGCCTTTCTTAGTTCTTCTGTGATGAGGCCTCCTCTTGCCCTTGCCCTCCTATTGTTGGAGCACCCCAGGGCTCAGCCCTGGGCCATTTTATTCTGTTTGTGTTCAGTCCCTTAGTGATCTCATCCAGGATCAAGGCTTTAAACACCATCTCCTTGAAGACTGTTCCAAATTTCATACATTTAGCCCAGGTTTCTGTGTGTTACATATGTGTCTGGAATTAATGGGATTCATATAACCAACTGCCATCCTGGATGGCTAACAGGCACCTCAAATTTAATATGTTTAAAATAGGATCCTGTTTGGCCCCCACATCTCCCACGTGCTTACCCTGAGCCTGCTTCATCTCAGTGACAGCTCCTTCCTTCCAATCGTTTAAGCTAAAAACTTTGGACTCATCTTTGCTCTTTCTCTGCTATTGTACATCCAAATGGATCAGAAAATCCTGTTGCTCCTGCCTCAGCCACTTTACTCTTCTACCATCCTGTTGCAGGCCACACTACCAACATTTCTTACCTGTGTTAATTTTAATGGTTTCTGAAATTGTCTTAAGCTGCTGTTTCTTCATCCCTAATTATTATTAAGCCAGCAGCCAGAATAATACGTCTTAAAATGTAAATCAACTTATCACTCTGTTCAAACCATTTCAACGGTTCCCCATTAGGCTCAGATGAAAATGGTATCATCTGACCTCTCCTTCCTCCCAGTCCTACATCTCACCTCTGCTTTATTTTTTACTCAACTTCCTTTTGCTTAAATATGCTTCAGCCATCTTGGCCTCCCCACTGTTCCCAGACATGTAGATGGGATCCTGCTGCAAGGACTTTCGATCCTGTCCCCTCATCAAATGCTTTCAGCCCAGACAACTGCATGATTCCCTCCCTCAGCTTCCTTTGCTCAAATGTCATCTCTTCAATGAAACTTGCCATGACACCATATTTAAAACTATTACTCCCATGCCATCTTCCCTAATCTCCAGACTTTTTGTCTTTATCCTACCCTGATTTTTCCAGAGCATGCATTATCCAACCACTAAATAATTATATTTATTGCTTGTATTTCCCCGCCTCCATGCACACATATACTCACTCTCACGTATAGGCTCCACCACAGCAGAGGGTTTTTCTCCTGCTCATGCATTGAGGCCTGGAAGAGTGCTTGCCACATAGCAGTGCTCAGTAACTACTGGATGAAAAACTATCCTTTCAGAACAAAGGTATACTCTAAAATGTTAGTAGTTTGGGGGCTCATGGTGGTGTACAGAACAATGGATGATATTTTTCCTTGTTTTACTTTTTCTGCATTTTTCTAAATTTCTATAAATATGAAATAGTTTTGTTTGAGGGGAAAGAAAATAGGTCACCATTATATTTAGGATGAAAAGCGGAGAAGCCATGAAATCAACAGATGTCACTTCTTCAAATATATTCAGCATCACTTGTCTATCCGTGAACTTGACAATTTTTTTTGTTTTTTGTTTGTTTTTCAGGAACTGCTGTTAAACCAATCTGTCTTCCCAACAGCGATGATAAACTTAAAGCAGGGAGTCTTTGTATGGCCAGTGGATGGGGCAGGATTTCAGAGAGTAAGAGGCATCAAAAAGTATATAATACTACTTCCATGACTCTGAATGCCCAGGAGAAGCAGAAATGATTTTCTTGACCATAAGAAGTTTATCCTTTCTTTTCTTCCTAATTTCGAACCTAGTGAAGATTTCTGATTGTCTTCACTATAGAAAAGTCTGATACTTTTTAAGGCTGTTCATATCACTCCTGCCCTTTTGTTTAGGTCTGTCGAATAAAGGAAACTGGATGTAACTATGAGAGATGAGGAGGAATGTGGTAAAAGGATAATCAGGAAATAGTAACAATAGTTAAGCTTCCTTGTCTTTAATATTGTGACTGTTTAAAAAGTCAGACTCTTAGAAACAAAAAGCAGAAGGGTGATTACCAGGGACTTGGGAGAGGGGGAAATGGGGAGATGTTAGTCAAAGGGCACAAACTTGCAATTATACAACAAATCAGCTCTGGAGACCTATCGTGCAGCACACTGATTATAGTTAGTAATATTGTATTATACACTTGAAATTTACTAAGAGTAAATTTTATGTATTCTCACCACAAAAAAGTTAACTATGTGAGGTGGTATGTTAATTAGCTCGATTGTGGTCATCACTTCATAATGTACATGTATATCACAATATATACCTTGAATATATATAATTTTTATTTGTCAACTATACCTCAAAGCTTGAAAAATACATTGAGAAGTATTCTTTTTAATAAAGAATTTTATAAGACATTGCTTTATTGACTAAAGTTTTCCTCTTGGGGAAACATATAAGCATGTATTCAGAGAAGCCACAATTTCCTATATTAAAAATCAGAATTTTTAAAAAGTGTCCTTTATCCCATGATTTTTAGGAGTGAATGTAATTTACTTCTAAAAAACCAACTTCTACATTTGGTTAAAGATCTGTTTGAGATAGTTTTAAACTTGTAAGTTTCTTATTTGTTTCAATGAGGATAATTATTGACTTATCAGTCCTTTCTCTACAGCATCAGAATATTCAAATGTCCTACAGGAAGTGGAACTTCCCGTCATGGATGACAGAACGTGTAATACTGTGCTCAAGAGTATGAACCTCCCTCCTCTGGAAAGGACCATGATGTGTGCTGGTTTTCCTAGTGGGAGAATGGATGCCTGCCAGGTACGAAAGTATAGACCAGGCCAGTTGTCCAGTAACATGGGTGAAAGTGGTTTCTGCCTTCCCCCATGAGCTCCTTTTGGGGAGCTACTGTGTCAAACTCCTTTTCCTCTGAACCTTCCATCTGGCTTCCACTGAAAAAGTGTAGCTGAACTGAGAGAATTCTTGCCTGTTTCTATTCCTGTTTCTACACCTGTTTTATTGTGGGTTGGGGGCAGGGATTAGCTTCAACATGTCCAGACTGATGGAATTCAGCAAGATGACCACTTCAACAGTCTTATTAGATCCAGCTGTGAATTAATTATTTATACCACATTTTGTTAACTATCATAACTTTTTTTTCCAGAAGTGAAGAATATGTTTGCACAAAGTTTGACCAAAGACACATACCTTTAGTAACTGTTGAGTTAGAGATGTTGTGAATGACAATGACCTCCCAAGACTGACACAACACCTTTACAAAGAATACCAATCTTTATGAGATATAGAGAGAGGAAAGAGAGACTAACTTGTGAAAGACATGAGTCTTAAGTTTTAGATAAGTCTTCCAAATAAATTATTTTCCTTATAATTTATTGTAAATTAAAAAGCAGCAGGGAACAGCAGGGAGTCATTATTCTTTGCCAGAAAGCAGCTTGAAACTGTAGTGAGAAGCTCCCTGAAATTATCTGTTGGAAGAATTTCTAAGTTTTTCTTCAAGGGAGTGACAGGAGGAGTTTGGGAGGCAGGAGATAGAATCGTACACTTATACCACTTTCTAAACTAGAACACAGATAGGCTAAAGGTGCTTTGTGTTATCTGCACTCATTATAGGCAATTCTTTTTTGGATGAAGTCCTCAGAAAAACAATTCTGCACCTTTTGAGGAGAGGTTAGTCTGACACAAGATTGGAACATGTTCTCAAAGCAGCATATATTCTGGAATGTTATTGAAGACAGGATCCTAGAATCTTGGAATCTTTATTCTCTAGCACGGGAGCCAATGTGATCCTTTACATATACTTACTGGGACAAAATTAGGTTGCCCAGTCTTTCTGTTTTCAAAGACTTGAGGCCTTAGATCAACCTTGGGGGCTCTGTTCACTGATGCTGTAGGCTTGTGAGATGACCTAGTCTTTCCCAGCCATTCCAGGTGACAAGCTCTACAGTAGAAGCATACATCTGTAACCACACCCCCTTCTTCCATTGATTTTTGAAATGAACATGGCAATTCCAAAAACAGAGAAAAATTAAGCATTAGCCTGACAAGATTGTAAACAGTTGGTGCAAAGAGATTACATCTGGATGAAATGATTGTGCTTTGAAGCTAATGACAAGGTAACAACAAAGTAGAGGAACAAAAAGTTGGATAGTGACTAGCAGACTTCCATGCCTCTACCTCTTCTCACTTTGAGATGAGTGCTGATGTTTGTGGAACTGATGAAATATTTTATCCTGTGGCCATTTTTAAAATTTTCTCTCCTCCGTACTGTAAAAGCATGACTCTGGAGGACCACTGGTGTGTAGAAGAGGTGGTAGAATCTGGAGTCTTGCTGGGATAACTTCCTGGGTAGCTGGTTGCGCTAGAGGTTCAGCTCCTCCAAGATATCACCATAGGAAGGCATCGCTTGGCATTTTCTCCAAGGTGTTGGAGTTGATGGATTTTATCATGCAAAACATGACCACAGGTGGGTGAATTCTTCCTCCTCATTTCATTCCAAGATAAAAACTGATCATGCTCATCTCTTAGGGGTAGTCACTCTCTGTTGTAATAAAATTAGAACTAAGCTTTACAACAAAGCAAGAATGTGGCTGGTTTCAAGTTCTACTCAGACTACCAATGTATGTAACTTTGTCTGAATTTCTGAGCACTGATATCTATAGCTTGAACAAACCAATCCCTGTGTAAAAATTTCGTGTCTTTTTGGATCTCTGTGAGACTTTATAAACAGACCTCGAGAACATTCATCGAGGGATTCTTTCTTCATTTTCTCAGTTGACATTTTTTTTCTCTACACTACTTAGGAATACTGAAAATAAATCGCTCCTCTCCCACCTTGCCCATTCTGCCTTATTCATTTCACTTGACAACAGTGGGAAAAAATGAGGGAGGCTTTGGAGAGTTAATTTGATTCTGCGGCACTAAAATCTAGATTAGGAAAACGTGGGTCTGGAGATGCCAAGCCTGTCCTTAAGGAACTTTCTAATTATTTAGGAAGAAGAAAAAGATAGAGACAGTTACAATAGAAGGGTGGAGCGCAGGTAAGCCCAGAGAACTGTAAGAGCACTGAGGGGAACAGGTCTGGGGGGCTCAGTCCTGAGAGACCAGAACGTTGCCATGAAAAGGGGCAACTTCTGCAGAAGCAAATGACACAACAGGCAGCCTCTGCAGAATGAAGCGGCATGAGAGACACAACTTCCAGAACAAGTTGTGTACCATAGGAACCAAATTGATAGCACTCAGAGCCCCAGAACGTGGCATTCTCTCTGTCCCTCTCTCCTTGTGGTCCAAGGTCAGCCACCTAGCTGAGGACCTTGAGAAGCACCACTGCTGTTGGTGCAGCTGCAGGCCGGCGCTGCCTCAGATGACGGGACTCCCAGCTCACTTTTGTTTGCTCTTAGGCATAAAAGTCCTCTGTTCATTGCTGTCCTGCAGGGGGGCAGTTCTCTCCAGGTAGCCATTGCATTCTATTTTGATCACCAGAAGAGAAGGTCAACGAGGTTAATGAGCCCTGAACGAAGGTTAATGGTAACAGTAAGATTTTAAAAGGGCAATGAAATCGGGCAATAAGAGTTAGTTCCACAGTCAAATGAACATCAGAATGTGATAAGTAATTTATTTAAATAATACTTCCTTAGGATCATCTTTCTAAGCTTCTCCCCCTTTATTTGCCTGTTTTTACCCGTCTTCCCTCATCCTTCCCTATAACTGGCTATGCTTTGGAAATAGGGTTAAACAAAGCTTTCTTACCCTTAAAAATCAGATGAATTGAATCTTTCACATCTTAACTTTAAAACCACCCTCATCATCAAATCAAATTAATTTCTGCTTCCATGTAGCCCTTTAGCCTATTTTTAAAGACATATTAGGCCCCTGACTCAGAGAAAGGTCCCCTCTGCATTGATTTGTTAGTAGAAGTTATAATCCTTAATATTAATGTCACATTGTCAAAACTGTCATTTAAATGATTATTTTCACGTTATTTATTGTTGGGAAAGGCATTAACTCTTTCCACCCTGCACAGATTTGGATCGAGGCAAACCCTTCTCAAGAATGAGTGGCAGGAACGTGACAAAGGGCTTGAGTTCTGTCCGAGGTGTGCGTGGAAGCCGGAGAGCAAAGGGTATGTGTGGTCCTACTTATCTAGGTAGGAAGCTGATGTGGGAGTCGTCATCAAGAGAAGGCAGATAGGACTGTATCATATTCACAATCTGAATTTTATTTGAATTGTGAATGTCAACTTTAAAACGCCCTGCTCGTATTCATACACAAAGCTTCCAACATGTAAAACCTGACACTGGCATTGGAAAATTTTGAGTGAATAGAGACTTGCTATGCCATTGCTAAAAGTTGTATACGTTTACTTTAATGTCTTTATACAAAGGTATTTTAGCATTACTCAGGACATCCTAGAAAGAGATGGGAAAGCTGGATAAATGTTAAATCTGAAGAATTGTTTTAAAAAGAAAGCATTATGATTCAGAAATTTTCTTAAGTCTGTTTGTAAATACAATATGTAAATCATAGCCTGTAAAAGCATTTCCATTCTCACAAATATCAATTATATAAATATAAATTGTACAGCTTCAGGCTGACCTCCATATCGTTTTGAAATGTTGTCCATGAGTGGGGCAAAGGATTAACTACTTTCCCCTTTTTTTTGAAGATTGCAAACCTCAGGGGACAGTGTTATTTGGAGAAAATGGGAAGATTTGTTACCCCTATTCCAAAGAAGACAACTATTCTCATAATTGGTGTGTATCCTAGGTAGGAATGATTCTTGGGGTTCCCACCCCCACCACCAAAATCAGGCAATTTTTTAATCTAGTATCTCAAATTCCTTATCTGATTAATATAAAAGCATATATTTCATCTGATGTTTTTTGGTTGGTGAATATTTACTAAATAGTATTCCTCATTTATATCATCAATATAAATAAAGAACCTGAGTAGGATCAAGATTAAAGTGTACCTGCATTGATGTATTCAATATCTAATATTAATAGCATGTGGTAATGAGATTGCTGTGGGAATTTAGTGATTCATCCTGTCACATAATTATTTCTATAATTATGGTAATATTTGGTTAAGTATCACCCAGTGATATGAAAGTAGTTCATGCTTTATAAGCTTCGGTATCTTTTTTTACAAATTTTCTACATACTCTGTCCTCTGTGTGGCTAAAATATCTTGAAGCTTTAGAAATTGGTTTTTGCAATTATCTCATTTTCTTAAGTGATCTAAATTCATTTTTAAAATTGTATTGAAAATTAGGCAAGTGTAGTGGTGCATGCATGTAGTCCCAGCTACTCGGGAGACTGAGGTGGGAAGGTTGCTTGAGTCAGCGAGTATGAGACTATGGTGAGCTATGATTGCACCACTGTACTCCAGCCTGGGTGACAGAGCAAAACCTTGTCTCTTAAAAAAATAAAAAATTGAGTGCTGAATGGTGTACTATAAAGGTAGATGACAGTTCTGAGTTTATAATCTGGTAGGAAGAGAGAACTAGACAAAAATAACTATACTACAAAACAAGATGAAATAAACTTTATAATCCATACTATCTAAGTATGTTGGTACTCTGAAAAATGGAGACTAATTCCCCTTGAAGCCATTTATGTGTGGGTAGAGTGGTTATAAGGTGAGAGAGAGGTTAAGTATGCTTTAGTGAAAGAGATGGCATTGAAACTAGGCATTGAAAGATAGTTCTGATTTTATAGCTCATGTGGTCTTTTGTAGCTCTAATATCTAAAATTTCAACAAAGACAAAGGAAGAGGTCATTGTAAGCAAAGGAAATTATGTATAAGTAATGTCAAGGAGGTGGGAAAGGTCGGGGTTGTGTGGCTCATGAGCATCTCAGTGTGGCTGGAGAGCTGGGATCGCAGTGGACAATAAAGATAGGAAAGATGGCCAGGACTTAATTGCAGAGGACCTTGAGTTCCATGCAAAGGAGTTTAGAATTTCTGCCGTAGGCAATGGGAAATTAAAATGATGGAAGGTTTATAATTTATAAAACTAATGGAAAATGAATGAAAATATTTATTTCAAGTGTGGGATAGGAAAAATGTGGCTTAATTGCAGCCCATATTTGAAAGGCTTAAGGGTCTAAACTGACTTTTTCTGAGTCAACCTTGTGATAATAGGATGCCAATAAAGCTTTTGCCATCTTCACTTAAACTATTAGAAGAATAATAACTAGTGAGAGTCCCACAGTGAGGAGACTTAGATGGGGATAAGTTAGAATTTATCTTAAGGACAATGACCAAGATGGAAAGAAACTCAAAACAATGTTTTAAGAGGTGTGGTTGAAGAAACCAGGAATATTTTTGATCCAAAAAGACTGAAGAGGAGGAAAGAACTGTTTCAATTATCTTATAGGCTATTAGAGAAGCAGAATTGGACCTGTTCTGATTAATTGCAGAATTGAGGACCAGGCTTGCTGGGTAGAAGTTACCAGAAGGCAGATTTCAATCCAATATTAAGTACTTACTAATTGGAAAGACTTCTGAAACTGGCCTGCCTCAGGAATTTAATGAATATCCTTGATAAGTTGGTATTTGAACAAAGTATTTGTATGTTGGGTAAGAGACATGCAGATGACAGCCTGTTTAGCTTGGGCAAACACAGTGACTCAACTTAAACAATGAAGTATTGCAGAGATTTCTGCAAGAAGAATTTTCAAGACAGAGGGAAGTTATTAGTGTTAGAAATTTCAGAAGTCAAAATGCGTTTAGATAAAATGCTATTGGATACAGAAATTCAAAATTTGAGAGCTCACTGAGTAGAACTGTAGGATCAGAAGTCATATTCATAATGGGTTAAGTGATTGTTGAAAATTTGGTATCCCAAATGGTCACCAAATTCTTATTGAAGTTTTGGGATGTGTCAGATACTATTTTAGGTCCTAGGGATACAACAATGAAATAATGAAAATGTTTGCCTTTGTGGGGCAAGATAGAAGGTGGAAATGGGATAATACAACAAAAAGTGACATATAACACTAGAAAGTAGTAAGCACTATACAGAAAAATAAAGCAAGAAAGAGGTATATGCAATAGTTAGGGAAGACGGCACTATAAAGATGATACTTGGAAAAAGACTCAAATAAGGTGAGGGAGGGAATCATACAGTCATTTTGGAAAGGAACACTCCAGCCAGAAGGAATGGTAGAAGTGAGGCAAGAATACATTTGGTATACTGGGGAATAGCAGAGACCAGAGGGCTAGAGTTGAGTGGAAGAGGAAGGCAGTGGTCAGATTGTTTAGAACTTATGAGACATAAAAAGGACTTTGGATTTTACTCTGAGATGGAGTGCCACTGGAGGATTTTGAACAGAGGAAGACCGTAAATTGACATATTTTAAAATGATCACTTTGGTTATTGTATTAGAAATAGACTGTAAGGTCAGGTGCAGTGGCTTACACCTATAATCCCAGCACTTTGAGAGGATCATATGAGATCAGCCTGGGCAACATAGCAAGATCTCAGCTCTACAAAAATAAATAAAAGTTAGCTGAGCATGGTGACACGTACCTGTAGTCCCAGCTACTTGGGAGACTGAGGTGGGAGGATTGATTGAGCCCAGGAGGTTAAGGTTGCAATGAGCTATGATTGTACCACTGTATTCCAGCTTGGGTGATGGTAGGACCTTGTCTCTTTAAAAAAATATATATATATGTGTGTGTGTGTGTATATATGAAGACCAAAAGCTGGGAGACCAGCTGCTACACTCATCTAGGTAAGAGATGATGATAGCTTTGACTAGATTTGTAGCAGCAGGAGTGATAAAGCCACAGGATTCACTGATCAGTTGAAAATTTGTTGTTTTTGTTTGTTTGTTTTTTGGCTTTTGAGAGAAAGTGAGAGCCCCTCATGGACTTGAGGGCTTTTGACCTGAGCTTTTGGAAGAATGGAACTTGCGTTATCTGAGATGAGGAAGATGGGGCATTGGCTTTTAGGCAGTAGGGTCAAGAGAAGCATTTTGTTTAGATAGGGTGGACTCAAGAATGCTTATGGGCAGAAGAGAGAGTCTAGAGAAAGACATAAAAATGTGAAGCAAGTTTTATGAGAACACAACAAATAAAGAAGGTTTGGTGTTGGAGAAAAGGAAGAATAATTCCTTTACTGAGAAAGAACCAATAAAGTTAAGATGATCAGTAGGAAAGTTGAAGGGATTTTCACTAGATATCTTGGTGATCAAACGAGATTTCAGTTGCCTCAAGTTTAGGGAATGAAGTTGAGATTAGATAGTTAAGATATTAAATAGCTTATAGGGACTAAAGTAGAGTCAACCAGAGATAAATAAGAACACTTTCAGCAGCATTACGACCCAGACAGTATTAGCAGGAATTTGTACTATGTTTCAACAAATATGAAACAAAAAACTGGTTAGAAGATACATCATTATTTTTAGCTACCACCAATAGGGAAAACAAAATACCCCAAGATATGTCCATATAAAGCTGGGTCACCAAAGGCTAAACCTTCAGTGTAAGACTAAACAAGACATAAACCCACCCACATGGAAAGTTACATGCCTCAACCTTGGGTCTGGATATAGGCAGGTGTAAAAAAAAAATCTTAAGAATTCGAATCACAAGTTAATACTCGTGCAGATCTACAGTCTAAATTTCCACCACTAGTATATCCAAAACACCTTAAGCAGAAAAATTCAGTAGTATGAAGTTGATGGTGCCCCAAGGTACTTGGCAGAAGCTAATACAAATCCTCCCTGGAAGAACTTGTTCAATCCAGGTCTACAGGAATTGTATGACTCCATTGTAAGAGGCATTCTGGTTTTAGAATGTTAAAATGTGAAAAGATGCGTTTTAGAAATAAGGCATGCAAACTGGTCTGCACAGCTAGTGACTTCTCCAGCATGCTAAGCAGCCTGAGGTAGTGAAGGGGTTTGGTAAGTTTCAAGTGGATCTGATTAGGTAATCATAAGGGAGAAAAATAATGTAAAGGAGGAAGAGAGAGTTGCACAGCCCCTCCACACCTCTCTTTATTCTGGAAGGTGGTGATTAGACTCTCAGAAATGGCAGATAGATAACACCCAGTCTGCCCTCTTTACTCCCATACCCAAGGGAGATGTTGAATTTCCCAGAGCCTAGAACGGTGCCTGGCACATAGTAAATGCTCCATAGATATTTGAATGCATAAATCAATGAGTAATTTTGGCACCCCTCTCTCACTTAGCTTGACTAGACCTCAGAATCTTTTTAAGTACAGCAATCATAATAAATCAAGGTTGGCATAGATTTGAAGCCTATTTTCCACCTCTGAGTTAGAGATTTTGAGGCAGAAAATAATTTCATAAAAACAAAGTACTAACCTTTGAAGTCATAAAGCCTAAACCACAGTTCCAATTATGTAAGAGATGTAATGAGTCTTTTAATATCAATGCCAGTTTTTCCATTTGGAAAAGGAGGAATAATTTCTCTTCTGCCTACCTTAGAGGGATGTAATGAGTCTCAAGAAAGATGGATGTGGAGTGCTTTCTCCATTGACGTGCTTAGAAAGCGAGCTTTGTAATATTTTAGGCATCTTATTTTTACATCTGTATTCAGGATTATGGACTTAAATAGAAAAAGACCAAAGCAAAGAAAGAGTTTCTGAGGAGATGTTAAGAAGAATTACTAATGTCTAGCTTTTGGAAACTGGGCATGCAAGTGTTGGATAATTCCTACAGTCCTGAAGATTTATTACTTAAAGGGCAGTGGGGCTATTATCGGGTCTAAGGTTGCTCATAAAGACCGCCAGTTCTTGGAAAGAAATTCATTCTGATGTGTTAGATTCCGGATAAGATTGCTTTGCATTCACATGAGTGTGAAACATGGAAGAACCTAGAATTTACAGCCCACTGGGATTTCTTTTCTTGAACGATACGATGAATTCATGTAGGAAAATAAAGGTAAAAGATTATGTATTGTTATGTAAGATTACTTTCAAAATGTTTGGACATGTTTTTAAAGGTTACAGCTGACCTTATTGGGAGTCAGAGCGGACATTGCAATCCCAGGGACTATGGCTTAGGCTGACCTTGGAGGATGTGGGTGTTAGGGTCAGCGTATGCTGCATGGTTCATCCATAATTCATAAGAATTATAATCCATAATTCAACTTCTGGACGAATATGAATTTTAATTAGACTGATAATAACTTAGATGAATCTTAGGTTTCTTCAGTCTCTAGATCAAAGTTCCAGCATTTTAGAACTAAATGAAATTTAAAGGGTGGTTTCTGGCTATTGTCTAATACTCATCTATTTGTTGGATAAATGTTAGCAGTTTGAGCACAAATTTTTCTCACATAAAAAAATTTCCAGAGCCTTTTATCTTTTAATATTCTGTAAAATGTTGTTATTGGTGAGTTACAAGCTGAAACATATATATGTATGTACATATATATGTGTATATATTACATTTTACTTGTCAAACTTGACTCTGCCATTTATTTTATTTTCTCCACCCTCCTGTACCCTAGCTTATGTACCTGGAAAATAATGGTACCACAAGATAAAATTATCCTGATAAAATTTACAAATTTAGACATAGAAAATCAAGTTGGGTGTGATCATGACTTTGTATCTTTACAATCAAGCACTGGAATGCTAATTAGTAAGTATGCTATATTTATTTGTATTGCTATGTTTACTTGTATTGTTTTAAAGTATCTAAAAAACCAAAGACATGCTAAAAGATCTAAAACAAAATTTCTGGCCGGGCGCGGTGGCTCACGCCTGTAATCCTAGCACTCTGGGAGGCCGAGGCAGGTGGATCGCTCGAGGTCAGGAGTTCGAGACCAGCCTGAGCAAGAACAAGACCTCGTCTCTACTAAAAATAGAAAGAAATTATCTGGCCAACTAAAAATATATATAGAAAAAATTAGCTGGGCATGGTGGCACATGCCTCTAGTCCTAGCTACTCAGAAGGCTGAGGCAGTAGGATCACTTAAGCCCAGGAGTTTGAGGTTGCTGTGAGCTAGGCTGATGCCACGGCACTCACTCTAGCCCGTGCAACAGAGCGAGACTCTGTCTCAAAAACAAACAAACAAAAAAAAAAATTTCTGCACGCAGGGCAACCATTTAATCTCACATACAGTGTGTGGGGGTGGGGTGTAAGAGTGGAGACAATGAAAGACATTGACCATTCTCTTCACTGTTTTTCTAAGCTAGGGACAAAATATCACATTCTTTTCTCAAGTTCAGTAACAGTGTTGAATGAAATTGATGTCCTAATTGCCAGAAAACTTCCTTTTATGAGGCAGTTTTTAAAATTTTTATCACAAAAGTAGGTGCATGTTTATCAAATTTGGTAAATATGTATGGGCAAAAAGAAAATGTAAGCCATTCACAACCCTATCGTTTAGAAATAACCACTGTTTACATTTTGATGTATATACATTTACATATACACTTTGAACTTTACATTGTTTCATAATTTTTTCTCATGACCCCATAGATCATTTCATGTCATTACATTTCTTTTTATTAAACACCTCTTATAAGGTATGTAAACATAATTGATGTATCTAACTTATTTGAAATATTGTGTGGTTAAACATGATAGGAGATCTCCATGGCTGACGTACACCTCGATCTCTAAGTCTCCATCTGGCCAATGGTTAGGACAAATTTCTCTTCACACATATGGCAGGATGCCATAGACAAAGTATCATGCTAGGAGTTATAATATTGATTGACTAAATGATTTCATACTCAAGACTGCTATTTACCCAGTAATCATTTTTTACCACCAACCATTTGTTAAAAATTATGTTGGAGGGGACTATGACAGGTACTAGACATTTATAGAGAAAAGGCAGTCTCTGCCCAAATGAGCTTGTAGTCTGAGGTAACTAAAGGTGTGTGATAAAATAGGAAATGACATAGAACTGGGAATGTGCTGTGTTGATTCAAGAAAAGGCAGTTCTTATTTCCAGTCGGGGTCTGGGAGAGCTGATGGGAGAACTGAACTTTGAGCTAAGCCCTGGACACGTGAGACTGGGAGCGAGAAGGTGAAGGGGACAACAAAACCGCTGAAGGTGTGGCATGACCAAAGGGGCCACTGGATAGTTTGGCCTGTTTAGAACAGAGAGCTCGTGGAAGATGATATTAGAAAAATAAACACATGCAAGTTTCTACCACTTCTTAGTCATTCCTTTTCCTTTCCAGGTAAGGTCTGTGGGGATACACTGCCCTCACCATTGCTGACAGAGACCAGTGAGGCCACAGGTATGTTTGTTTCTGATGCAGAAAACAGTGGCAGCGGATTTGAGCTGACGTGTACTGCTGTACAGAATTCAGAAGCGGGTATTTCAGGTATTCAATTCCCTGCTGTTTTTCCATGATGTGGGGCTGAGGAAGAGGAAATGCCTTTGGCCATTCACTGAATTTCCTCAATACTTGCATAGGTTCAGGTTATTGGAGTGTGGCTGTATTGGCAGAAGAAGGGACAATTCGCTCTGCCAGTTGTCCTGACTCGTGTCCCTGCAGTGTACAGTGTCATCGGTTCATTCATGCTCCAGAGAAACACGTTATAAAGGTAGGCAGCTAAGGAATCTCTCCACTCCACAGAGAACTTAGCTATGTTAGTTAAGCAGAACTTAATTCTTCTGGATTGTTAAATTGCCATTATGATGAGGAGCTGCTTTTTGTCATTTTTTCCTCTCACAAGGGATCTCTGTGTGTGTGATCCTAAAGATTTCAGTGGTTTAAAGTGTATACAGTTAAAAATAAGGCTCCTTCTCATCAGATTCCCATCTTATGCCCTGGAGGCGAACACTGATTAATTACAACAGCGCCCCGAGAGAGGTATTCTGAGCATTTACTAATACACACACACACACACACACACACACACACACACACACTCTTACGTTGCTTGGCAATGCTTTGTCCACTGTAAAATATCTCAAAGATCCTTCCAGATGCACCTACAGAGCTCTTTTTAATGACTGCATAAAATATCGTATGATGTTTTGTGATTTATTAAGCCAGTTTCCTATTAATAGATGTTTAGTGAGTTTCTAGTCTTTGCCCTTACCAGCAATGTTGCCCTCAAAAATCCCTGTATCACTGTTTTTGGACACGTGGATATATGTAATTCCCAGAATTGGACTTGCTGCACCAACGGGGTTGTGCATTTAAACCTGGTAGTCATTGCCAAATTGCCCTTCAAAAAGACTGAAATTATTTGCACTTCTATCTGAAGGTGTGCGGGGGTGTGACAGAGCCTTTAAATAAATATACACAGGAAACTTTTTAAACTTCACTTCTCTTCCTTGATCACTTCTCTGTTATGTTTATAATTTGTACAGTTGACATTTGAGGACTTTACTGTTGAATTTAATCCAAACCATATTTATGACGCTGTTGTGATTTATGGTGATTCCAAAGAAGAACATGAATTAGGTGGGTAATGTTCTGTCCTTTAAATTTGAAAAGCTTTAGATTAACTTGAGTAGATGCGGCATTGGCCGGCTTCCTTGGGTACTGTGAGGTAGTGTGGGGATGTGAATTTCTTGCATTGGAAACTCATAGTGCCATAAAACTTTAGCTTTAAAATCTGTGAGTCAGTAATTGATTCACCAGTAAATTTTTTAACAAAAACATGAAAAATGTGAAGAATGCTTCAGACTTTTTGAAAAGTGAAAAAGAAGTCCCCAAAGAAAGGGGAAAATAGTAACAGCAAATTTTTAACAGTTATTTAAGGTAACTTTTACACTTTCTTCTTTCTGTGTTAATTCCTTCGTTGGTGGTATTCTGATGTTTGTATCCAAGAAAAGTAACCAGAAGCTGTAATTTCTGCTTGAGTCTTACAATTAATTTTAAGACCCAACTTTAAAAACTTGAGTGTTTTTTTTTTTTTACCTAACTCTTCTCATTGTCTACAAATTAACAATCAGTTGAGGTTTCTGTGTATATTAGAATTTAGATGTCTTTATCCTATTTATAGAGCTTTTTCTATGAGATAAAATTACAGTACATTGTTATTATGAAACTAATGTTTAATTCCCACACAAGTTGTAAGGCTGTGCTTACAAATCAAATTTGGAGAAAGCCAAAATTGCTGATTAAAAAATTACTCGGGCTATATTTTACCTCTGTGTTCTGACTTTTTAAAAAAAATTTTATAACTGTAAATCAAACTTCCCTAAAACTTCTCAGCTAAACTTTGTGGATCTTGAATATCACTCTGCTATTCAGTCCTAGTGACATGATGGTAATACATTTTAAAAATGATGGTGAAAATAATATTGAGGCTTCAAGGCCAGAATCACCTTTTTGCCTTCAAGTGGGTATGAACACCTGTGTAATAGGAACTTTTGCTTATAAAAACAGTTATAGGGAAGATAATTTAGCCATGTTTACGTAAATATAGGGTGTTTGAATCACCTTGGAAACATAAAATGCATATTCCTAGGCTTACTCCTAGAGATCTATTATAATAGATTCTATAGATCTTGGATGAGGCCTAGGAATCTGTGCTTTAGCAAGCATCTCAGGGTTGTGCTCCAGAAACGGCATCTACTAGAACATAAAAAAAATTCCATATATGAAAAGTAGAGATTCAGATTAGAGAATGCAATTCAGAAATGAGATTGGCTCTGTTTTAGAATGTTAGAGGATTTTGAATTAGTAGTTATCTTGGCACTCTAGAAGATACAGTGTACTTTACCCAGATAAAAAGAATCTCATATGGAAAGACCCTAATGAAAGGGAATGGAGGATGTATAAGAAAACTACAAATAACATTGAGTTTTGGAGAGAATGATAGAAAAGGCAGGCGTTAGATCATGTTGGGCACAAGGCATTAAACTATAAGTACCAGAGTGATAGGATAGCTAGCTAACATTTATTAATTACTTGCTCTGTAGCAGGTATAGACTGAGCATTTCACCCGTACTATTGCATATACTCCTTACACATCTAGGAGGTATGTACGCTGCTCTCCTCTTATGAGGGAACCGAGGCTTAGAGAAATTAAGTAACTTTCCCAAAAATGTACAGTTGGCAAGAGGTAGAGCTAGGATTCACACCTAGGTTTCTCTTACTCTAGAGCAATGTGAAAAATATAGGTGAATATGCAAGGAGAGCAGTGAGGAAGTCATTGTAAAAAATTTATTCTAGATGTATTTGATTATATATGTTATGGGATGGAGTACATGAAGGAAGAAAAGTCCAGCATGACTTTCAGGATCCTAGCTTGAGTGGCTAGGTAGATGGTGGAGCCATTGCATGATATAAGGAAACATAAAAATGAGACAGTGTTGACTATTAAAATCATTTGGTTCCATTTGAGACATGTGGGTCTCTGTGAGCTTGTGGGAAATCATAGTGGAGACATCTAGCAGTCCTAAGTCTAGAATTCAGAGAAAAGATTTAGATTGAAGAGAGAAATCTTGAAATCATCTGCATGTAGATGAATAAAAATAGGATAATGAACAATACCTTAAGGAATATCTTTTCAGGCTGAAGAACAGGATCTTGAAAAAAGAAAAAAGAAAAAAAACATGATATTCAGAAGAGATGGCCATAGATAGATCAAGAAAACCAAGAGTAATGTCATGAAGCCAAGGAAGGAGGAAGTGCTTAAAAGAGCCAGATGCAACAGTGATATTAAGAGATATATAAGAATACATCTATGGGATCTGGCATCTAGCATATGAATGGTAGTGGTAGTGAGATCTACGGTAGAGTGGTTTAATGGTTGACCAGGGTAAACAAGTAGAGTCAGTTAGTGTGGCTACTTCTGAATATTTTCAGTTAAAAAATTTTCTTCTATAGACACTTCAAATGAAATTGAACTGACATCACCTCCCAAAACCAATCCTGTATCTGCTGCAAAAGCTATTCCATATGGTGAGTTGATGGCCATGTTGTTACTATCTGTTTAATTTAATTTCCTTTCTTCATTAACTAGATGTCTCTTTTGGAAATCCTCATCTTTATATTTGATATAACTCCACAGTGAAGACAAATGGTTCTTATACCTAGGTCTGTAAAACTTCCAGAATCCTGTTTGGGTTTATATTTAGACTCATAAATAGAGGGAAGAACAAATAAGCTTTTTGATAGGAAGAAAGGACTACAAGAGCAATCCTTTGTCCTCATCTCTCCCTGTACAAACTTAATATCTAAAAATGACTTTCCAGAGTCTATATTTAATATGAGTATGCATTGTGGAGCAGAGGAGGAAAACAAAGTTTTTTTGGTTGTGTGGTCTTTTGTATATTTTTTAAAAACTCATACTGGCATCTTTTTAACTTCCTTATGCTCTAAAGCATCTGGTTAAATACTAAATACTATGATCTTCCATTGTTCTGCCTGAATGTATTAAGTATGTGCAAGTTGATGGACTGTAATAGAAAGTTGCATGAGGAACCATAAGAGGAGAAAATGTCTGCCTCTTGGTGGGGAGTTGGACAAGGCTTCATGGAAAAGGTAGTGCTTGAGCTGAGTCCCAGCAGTTCTAGACAAGAGAATGGCATTTAGATGCATAGGCAAATTTGACATGTTTGAGGATTGATAAGTGGTTTCATACCATAAAAACAGAAGGTAAAACAAGGATGTATAATGAAGAATCTTGTAGATTCATTGCTAACACGTGTGAAATTTTCCCACTGGAATGTAAGTTCCATGAGGGCTGACACTTTTATTTGCTCTATTCACTAATATCATCAATGTCTATAATAGTGCCTGGCAAATAGTAAGCACTAAATAAGTGTTCAGTGAAAAATAAATATTATTCTGTAGGTGAGTACCTAAAATTCTGATTGCCTAGCATAGTCACCCGGCTTTTTAAAATCAGATTCCTCAGAAGTGGGTCTTGGGAACTAATGTCTTTATAAAGCTCATCTTGGTATTTGGGAATTCCCATTGCTGACTATGACAAGCCTTTGGAGAGGAGTATGTTCTTAATCATTTCAGCTGGTTGTGTCATTGGTTTCTTCTTTGCTGTAGGTGTTTGTGGCATTCCTCCATTTAGTCCCCAGTGGCTTTCCAGAAGAATCGCAGGAGGGGAAGAAGCCTGCCCCCACTGTTGGCCATGGCAGGTGGGTCTAAGGTTTCTAGGAGAGCACCAGTGTGGAGGTGCCATCATCAGCCCGACTTGGATTGTGACTGCAGCCCACTGTGTGCAATCGTGAGTGAAACCGGTATTTTTCTTATCTGCTTAGCACATGTGTGTATAGACAATGCCTAGGACACAAGGATAACTGTCTAACTACTAAGATCACCCAGACTGATTCTAAGGTGATAATCTTCCTTTAAGTGTTATTTTGCTTAGCCATCTAGCCTCTTTTTAAACAATATCAGTGAGAAAAAAGTTAATCAAATCTAGTACTATATTAAACTAAAAAGCTTCTGCACAGCAAAGAAAAAAAGAGTGAAGAGACAAACTGTTGAATGGGAGAAAATATTTGCAAGCTACTCATCCTATTAGGGACTAATATGCAGAATATACAAGGAACTCAATTCAACATTAAAAAAACTAAATCTCATTAAAATGTGGGCAAAGATCATTGATAGATAGTTCTAAAAAGACTTAAAAGTGGCCAATGGATATATGAAAAAAATGTTCAACCTCACTAATCATCAAGGAAAGGTAAATAAAAACCACATTGAGATATCATCATACTTCAGTTAGAATGGTTATTATTAAAAAGACAGTAACAGGTGCTGGTGAGGGTCTGGAGAAAAGGGAACTCTTTACTCTGTTGGTGAGAATTTAGATTAATACAGCCACTATATGAAAACCAGTATGGACAGTTCTCCAAAAACTGAAAATAAAACTACTACTGGGTATCTACTACTGGGTATCTATCGAAAGGAAAAGAATTCAGTATATCAAAGGTATCCCTGCACCCCCATGTTTATTGCAGCACTAGTCACAATAGCAAAGATATGGAATCAACCTCAGTGTCTATCAGCAGGCAAAAGGATAAAGATGATGTGGTATGTATACATAATGGCATACTATTCAGCCATAAAAAAGAATGAAATCATGTCATTGGCAGCAACATGAATGGAACTGGAGTTTAAGTGAAATAAGCCAGATACAGACAAATTTTGCATGTACTCATATGTGAGAGCTAAAAAGGTTGATCTCATGGGTGTAGAGGGTAGAATAGTAGATGCCAAAGGCTGGGAAGCTGGGCATGGGGTGGGGGTGAGGGGGCAAAGAGAGGTTGGTCAATGGCTACAATTATACAGTTAGGTAGAAGGTATGATTTCTAATGTTTGATAGCAGAGTAGAGTGACTTAGAGTTAGCAATAATGTATTATGTGTTTCAAAATAGGTAGAAGAGAACTTGAAATATTCCCAATACATAGAAATGATAAATACTCAAGGTGATGGATACCCCAGGTACCCTGACTCGATCATTATACATTCTATGCCATGTAACAAAATACCACATGTACCCCATAAATATATAATATATATCAATAAAAAATTCAACGAACGATATTTTAAATTAAAAATCTGGGAGCTGAGACAGATTTCATTTTTGCTGAAGGTCACTAAATGCCAGACTGGCTGACATCATTGGATAGTGCTCCAAAGATAATAAGGAGAGTTGACAGCCACATTGTACCACCTCCCATATAGCTTCCCTGGCACTGGTTACCTTTGTATTAACTCTTAAACTTTAGCACGTACCAGAATCCCTGGAGGGTTCTGATTCTTTTGTATTTCCGTAGCTCCCGGATGGTGGTATCCCACATGTAGGGAAAACCTGGTGTTCTCTTCTTTCGAAGCCCATACTGGTCTTTGTGCTCATGTGGGACTTTTAACTTAACTTTAGGGGACCAAATTCACTTTGCAATTATATATCAGAATCTGTCTTAAACCTAAATCAGCTTTTCCAACTTCAGCCACTTTCTGTAATTCAATAGTGGCTCTTTCTTCTCCCATGGCAGTGAGTCTAGTGTCCCATTGTTGAATTGGGGATAAGTCTCTCAGGATATGATAGATGAAACTTCATTATGGGAAAGTGGAAGGAAAGGGTGAAGAAATCCATCAGTTGAGACCTTGAACTATTATCCCACTATTTGTAAAATCCCAGGCTTTGTTGCACCATAAAGTGTATGTTGCTTTGTTAAATGCTTTTTAGTGTTCTCTATTAAATTGAAGGATATCTGATGACTGTATACATAAGACTTCACTAGAAATTGTGGTCTATATTATCAACTCTACTATGATTTTTGTTTCTTTGTATCGGGTATATTATCTTCTATGTAAAGTAGTAGAGTAGCTTTAAGAAATGTTTCTTCACTACCAAGTAATAATTTGGAGGATGACTTTGAAAATAAAGTTCAGTCCTTCCATTAGAGTGCATGGCAGATAATAATAATGATAATGGCTGCCATTATGGAGTCATTACCATCTGCAAGGTACTTGCCAAGTACTTTGCCTGAGTTCACTCCCCTAATAAAGGCATATTGAAACACATGAATAAGTCAAACGCATCATGCCAGGAATTGAAATGAGCATGATTGTGACCAGGAAGGAGATGCCTATGTGTATTAAAAAACTTCTCCTTTGAATAAGTTGTATTGAAAAATAATTTCAATAACTTTTCCTGAAGAAACAGTTTTGAAAAAAATGGGTGACTTAGTCTCCAAGCAGAAGTGACGATATATTTGTGGCAATTGAGGGACTCTTTCCTCAGATATTTTTTCAGCTGGAGATTTTGATATGGCCAACTAATGGAGGTGACTCAAGTTTTCTAGCATCTTTTTGAAGTATATCAAAAGTGTGCAAGAATTTTCACAAAGGGAACACCCACATAACTAGCACCCAGATCAAGACCCAAACTACTGTATTACTGACACCCAACACCCAACAGCAGCCACCCCATCCCCCTCCAGTCATCATTCCCCTAAAAGTAATCAGCACCCTGATATCTAACACCATGGGTGAGCTTTGCCTATTTTTGAGCTGATAAATTCTTTATACCCTCAGTTTCGTCAATTCTGATGATTTGATAAAGCCCTGTGAGATAATGCTGGGATAATTTCAAACAGTAAAACATAGACCAGAAGCTACTTTGTTATGAATATAACTTTTTTTTTTACATATTCATATCACTGAAATTAAAATAAGCTTTAAATTTTCTTTTTTTTCCTTCTCAACTTATAAAAAGACTTTGGTGATATTTGGTAGGGGATTCGGGGACATTTTGTGGCCAAAAGAAGGGAGCAAGATCCACAAGGAATCTTGCAGATCAAGAGGCCAAGTGTGTCCTCCCTGGGAGGGAGATGACAGAGGCACTCAGACAGGGGAGTGGGTGTCACCTGGCTGAACTGAACCATGCATGATGGTAGGGCCAGATGGGATTAGACCAAAATATGAAAAATATTTTCATGTCAACCTTTTCTTTCTCTAGGAAAAATAATCCACTCTCTTGGACTATTATTGCTGGGGACCATGATAGAACCCTGAAGGAATCAACTGAGCAGGTGAGAAATATTTTTAAAGGTCATTCTGTCTATACTCTAAATGTTGTCACATGCCAGGGAATACTGTTAGTTAAAAATATGTGACTAGTTAATAATCTACTGGTGCCCTTTTACGCTTATTTATACCACATTTAAAGATGCAATTTTAGGTCACATTTTAATTTGAGAAGTAGGTGAAGTAGGTCAGGAAATGCAAACTCAGGTTTATGTGCACAAGTCCACATAGTTTGGTTTCTCTAGGACCACCAGTTCTCAGAAGGTGGTTCATAGCCTCCCGCAAATTATAAACCAAGATGGCTCTTTTGAATTTAGCACAAAGTCATCTTCTTTGTTGATGTATGTAAATGCAGAGATTTAGGATGACTTTGAAGTATTATGCAAGGAAATTGCTTGATTCTTTGACTTTCTTATCTTATAATGCACTTGCTTGCCACTGATGCAGGTGAGAAGGGCCAAACGCATAGTGGTGCATGAGGACTTTAATATTCTAAGCTATGACTCTGACATCGCCCTCATACAGCTGAGCTCTCCATTGGAGTACAACTCAGCAGTGAGGCCGGTGTGTCTCCCACATGGCCCAGAGCCTCTGTTTTCCTTGGAGATCTGTGCCGTGACCGGATGGGGAAGCATCAGTAAAGGTAAACATTTGACTTTTGCATAAACATTACTGCCACTTATTTTTGAAAATAGGTCATGGAAATGATATCAAGCAGTATCTGCTTTAGCCCCTCTTCTTTCTAAAAGATAGAAATCATATTTTATTCAGTGGTAATAGCTCAGCAAGTGAATAGAGAATGGGCTGTTTTAAATTTTTCCTTTAGGATAACTTAGATTATAAGTAGACTAGATTAGGGGACATCAAACTTTTTCTCTAAAGGGCCATATAATCTTTCAGGCTTTGCAGGCCATATGGTCTCTGTTGCAACTGTTCAAGTCTCCAGCATAAAGCATAAAGCATATGTCTGTGCAGCATAAAGCAGCCACAGACAATATGTAACAGAATGGGTGTGGCTGTATTCCAATAGAACTTTCTTTATAAAATTTATTTAGATTTGGATTTTTTTCCACCCATCTAAAAATATACAAACCATTCTCATTTCTTGGATTGTACAAAACAGGCCTGTGTTTGGGGGGTGGTGCAGAATTGACCCACCAGCTCTAGTTTGCTAACCCCTGGCAGACTATAGAGTTCTTAAAGGCATAGCAAAATACTGAAACAGCTGAATGGATTGATATATTTTTTTTGCTTCTTTCACTGTATAAGATCATTTTCTTTGTATGTTTTCCTTCTGTGTGTCACTTATTTGGAATCTGTGAGCTTGAAGGAGAAAGGAATCTTTGCTTGCAGTGTTCATGCTCACAGCTTACCGTGCTACCTGCCGCCAAATTGCATTGTCATAAAATCTTGCCACCCACCAGGTGAGGAGCTTTTATCATCCCCGCTTTGCAAATGAGAGGGTCACGCCCCAAAGATTTAAGTAACTTGCTAAGATCCCAAGACTAATAAATATCAAAGCTAGGATTTAAGACCAGCATGGCCCAGCTTACACTCATTCCTTAATGGCTTCTCATCACACTTAGAATGAAGTTTGAAGTGCTTAGCCTGGCTTGGAGAGCTCTGTGTGATGCGGCCTCCACTTAGTTCTCCAAAATCACTTCCTTCTTTTGTCTTGTTGGTTAACCTGCAGGGGCCATGGCCTTCTTTCTTTCTCTTAAACACCAGGCTTGCTCTGCTTTCTGAAGTTCTGCACCTGTGTCTTCCCATTTGGGACACTCCTGTTACAATCTGCTCATCGCTGCTTCCCCGTCATTCCTTTCTTAGCCAAAATGTTGCTTCCTTTCTTGGAGCATGTGCTGCAGCAGGACTGACCTTCCATCACGTTCCACACTCCCCAGTTTATTGTCTCACTGCATTTAAATGTACTTGGCATGCTTTTATGGAATCATTTGCTACCTCCCACCCATTAGAGTGGGAGCCTCTTGGAGGCAGATCTGTCCTCACCACCCTCTCCCCAGGACTAGACATATACATGGCAAAGAGGAAGCATTCAGAGTAAGTATTTGTTGACTTACTGGCCTCAAAGCCCTTGAACAAAAGTGCCTGCTCTCTAACGCCTTCCACCTTCACCAATTCTGTGACCACCAGACAACTGAAAGGTGGTTACAGACTTAAAAGATGGATTCATTCTTTTCAGCTAGGAGAAAAAAACGAATTCTCGATTTTCGAGACATCCTCAGCCACCCTCATGAAGATAACCCTGTAAAGAGAATTTTTAGTACGTTAAAAAAAAATGCAAGATTTAGAGTTGGACCTGGGCTTCAATCCTGGTTCTGTTCTGTAAGAGATATGAGATCAAATTTTCAGAGGTCTGGCTTTTTCATGTGTGAGATTAGTGTGATTAACCTGCCTCACAATGTTGTCGCATTACGTTGGAGTAAAGGACTTTGTAAATATTAGGCTGCTATAAAATGTAGAGTAATTTTTATTAATTTGCCCCAAAAGGGATAGGGCTATAAAATGCTCAACTTTTAAAAAATTAGCCATACATCCAAAACGATAGAATAAATCATGCAGAATGCAAGTTAGCACGGGCCTGCCTGAGGGTCAAGTATGAGAAGAAATTTTTTAATGTTACCTTAAATTGAAGGTGAGATTAAGCTTCAGTGATAGTAGAGGAAAACAGTGGAATAAGATTTTGGTTTATATTAGGAAATCATGCAAGCATATGTTATCATATTTATAAGAATATATTTAAATAATATATTTGTATGCATAAATATGTAACTATATTTATTTATAATCATAAAACATACATAACACTAATTCATATTTTGGTGAATTTTTATTTCTGAATTCTAATGCAGCAATATTTTATGTATCAAAATTTAAATTGTAAATAAGCTAGAAAAAAGTGTTTCTGGTCTTGTTTGCCTGCCAATGGTAAAGATGCCAAATCTGGAAATGAAGACATGGTACATGAAATGCTTATATTTTCCCCCCGCTCCAACATTCTACATCAGTGCAGGCAAATGGAATGACCACAATTATGTTGGTATGGAGCAAGTCTGCACTTAAATATATTTCTTTAACGTCACTTGTTGCTTCCTTCATCATCGAGCTCTCCCGTTCTGAATCTGTTTCTTACTTAGATGGTGGCCTAGCATGTCGCTTACAGCAAATTCAAGTGTCTGTGTTAGAAAGAGAGGTCTGTGAACACACTTACTATTCTGCTCACCCCGGAGGGATCACAGAGAAGATGATCTGTGCTGGCTTTGCTGCATCTGAAGGGAAAGATTTCTGCCAGGTGAGAGGATTCTGATTTTGTACAGGAAGGTAGAAAATTGCCTTCTGCTGGAGAGTCTCCTTAGAGAGAAGGAAGCCACTCTTGAAGCCACTGTGACCAACCTGGCCTGTGCTTCAAACATCAGGCCACATTTCGGCATGAGGGCTGGTAGGATACGAGGAAGAGTAAGTCACTTAATCCAAACTTGCTGAGATGGTAGAGTGGCCAGTGGGCACACAGGAGCCCATGACAAGGTGGGATGGCAGCACCTTAGCCAGGCCGGGGAGATGTGTTCAGAGATGGTTAAGCCTTCGGGAAAAGGAAAACAAATTAAGGTTCTAGACCTACATATTCTACTTACGACTTAAAAGTTTTCTTGTTTTAAATTATTACTAATCTCCCGTGTATTCTCACTTTGTGACATCCATCACAAAGATGTCAGTTGGGCAAGCTTGCTATTGGCAACTTCAGAATCAACTAAGACAAAGACAGAATATGGATGAATGGATTGCAAAATACCAGCTTTAATATTCAGAGTCAATTGAGGGATGTGACTCACCTCCAGCGGTGAATCTGGGGCAGCCCACCTAAGGGAAAGTTTGGGTCTGTAGGGCTGACACACGACTCCTGACTTATTGATACTAGTCTGGGGTAGAGAGGGAAGAAAGAATGAATCTCTAGTCTAGACTAGAATGAATTTCTAGTCAGTCAAGAAACATGAACCAATGATGTCACCTCCATGGGGAGAAGCAACTGGGCATCATCTAGGTAGAAAGTCATTCCATGTGAAAACATGAAGAAAGAAGGAATGAGGTCCCCCCCCCTTAACACTGAATATAAGTTTATTGTAATTAAACCCTTCCTTTCATGGTGTCGAGTACTACTTGAATTCTGTTTTGATGTTGCATATCTTAATTTGTACTCCCCAGAAGCAGGCTCGGAGACAAAGATTCAAGTGTAATGATCTGTTTTAGGAGGCATAGACATCACTGGTCGGAGAGTGAGGAGATGGCTCAGGGAAGGGAAGGCAGCCAATCTAGATGCGCTATTAAGACAGCTACCACAGTGAGGGACTAAAGCTTCAGTGACTGCAGGGAAACCCTGCCTGGCATCGATGCAAAATACACATGGTATGTTTATCCATCTGAGGGTGAGGGAGCCTGGGGTATTTGTACACTATGCCCCAAAAGTCATAGTTTGGGGGCTGCTGTGGGAGGGGGATGTTAATTCCTCAGCATTTCCCACACTTTGCGGCTGTCTCCTGGGTTGGAGTGGAGAGGAGAGAGAGGGGACAGCCCTCAGGCACAGAGCCACCATAGGTACTGGAAGATATGAGGAATGTGGGAAGGGTGCACACACTGCTAGATACTTAAATGTTATCTTATAAAAATCAGATAGAAAAGTACTGTTAATTAATGCATTAATCCTTAATTTATTGTAGAATTTGAGGGATGGTTTTTTTTCTGCTTTGAATCAAGGAAATCACAAGTGGGTCTGTTGTCTTTGTTACATTTGACAGCATCTAACATTATGGGACAATCTTACTTTGTGTCAAAGGAGCAAAAGAACCAGAGAGGAGTTTAGAGAAGTCCATGTCATAGGTGGCCCAAATACCATTATCTCGGATGGCACTTATTTCAGCTGTGTACAGCTGTCACTTTGGCTGCAGTGTGACTGAATACTGCCAATATGTGGGAAGAAAATAAGAGTTGAGATTCCAATAAATATAGTTAGCTTTCTTTTACGAAGAGCACTGAATTACTGAAAGGGTGACTTTAGAAATTTGCTTTGATAAAATGGACTTTTTCTATCAGGGAATTTATTTTTATTCTCCTGTGTATGTTCAAAGGTAATGGACCTGCTAATGTAATTTCTCATCCACGAAGGTAAAAATAACAATATTGGAGTGCGGAGACATGGGGGTTTCAGATATGCAACGTGGAATGCTGTTCTTTGTGCAGTGGATTTTAGATTTTTTCAGTTCGAAGTTCTTTTGACCTACAAAGCGATAAATCTCTATCCTCACAGTGATGCGTGTCCTATTCTGCTAACTTTCCATCTATTTCATACTTTTCTTCTCCTTATTATGTTTCAGCCACTTGGATTGCCTTCTCACCTCCCAACCCGCCACGTCTTCTCTGTCCTAGGGCCTTAACCCAGATATATTTTTTTGCATAAAATGCTGTTCCTCCAGGTTTTTGAAAATCTGACTCCTCTTCCTCCTTCATGTATCAGCTCAGACGTTGTTTAAACTGCATACACGTGCGTGCACATGTAAGCACACACGTTTACCTACCTTTATTTTCTACCATTCACTCCATTTCCTTTATAGCTACTATCACCATCTTATTTGTTTATACTCTGTCTTGTTCAGTATGCCCGGCTCACAGTAGCACTGGATAATTTTTTAAATAAAAAATGTTCATTTTATATTATCTACCATTTGCTAGATCCTAGGGTAGACACCAGCAATAAAAGAAATTAGGTTCCCTGTATATCAAATATTTGTAATTGCCTGAAAAATTATATATTGTCTATGTGTTGATACTGAAAGAATGAATGATTTAAGATAAAAAAAACCTGACTGGACACATCAAACCATTTTCAGACCAGAAGGGGGTCTTAAGTATAATCTTTATGTGAAAAAAATTAGGCCCAGAGAAATGTTAATTTTTCTACTTTAAAGACTAGGGACTCTATCTCTTTATTCCCAATTTGGAGTTCCTTCTGTGAAATTCTTCATATAAAATAGATATCTCAGGTATGTACCATCAGCTTAATTTATTTTATAGGACGACAAAGGATTTAGTTTGGTCCTAAATACGTTTGTGTCTATCCCCTAAAAGACCTGATTAAAAATTGGAAAGACTGCCTTAAAAAATGAAAATCATATATTTTAAGGCTTGTTTTTGATACATTTAATTTAGAGCACTTCACTCTAAATTAAGCAAACATTTCTTAAGCATCTATTATGTGCAAAGTGTTGTGCTAGGTCTCCTGGGGTACAAAGAGCACATGATGGAAATAGAAATACATGTAAACAATTGCATCGATTGTCACACTGAACCTGAGGAGACGTGTAAGATGTTAGTCCTAATTAACAGATGAATATGTGTGACGTAGGTATTTTGGGCCCTTAATGCACTCGTATGTTAATCTCAGCACTGTTCATGATAGCAAAGGTATGGAATCAACCTATGTGTTCGTCAACAGATGAATGAAGAAAATGTGGTGTATATATAAATGGAATACTATGCAGCCATGGAAAAGAACAGAATATCTCTTGCAGCAACACGGGTGGAACTGGAGGCCATTGTCTTAAGTGAAACAACTCAGACACAGAAAGTCAAATACCACATGATCTCACTGATAAGTGTGAGCTAAGTAACGTGTACACATGGACATAGAATGTGGAATAATAGACGTTGGAGATTCGGAGGAGGGGGACGATGGGAAGGGGCAAGTGATGAGAAATTACTTAATGGATACAATGTGCATAATTCAGGTGATGGTTACACTAAAAGCCCAGAATTCACCATGATGCAATATATCTGTATAACAAAACTGCACTGGTACCCCTTAAATTTATACAAATAAAAAAATCAGTTTCCTTCAAAATCTCCCCTTCTACTTATAATTTGTTAATTTAAACAAAGCAAGTATTTTGAGGAAAATTGAGAGAACCTTCTATCTATATGAGCCCATGATGCTGTTGGGTAGTATTTCTGCCTTTTGAACTGTGTTCACTCTAATCATGACCGAGATAGCAATATCTAAGACAGTAAAAAGAATAAGTTAAATGTCTGAGTCTCGAGTGCTACAGTTGTGTAAACTAGAGCTGCCCGAGGTGGCTCCATTAATGAACACTTATCAGCCTGCCGGAGAGGGAAGAGCTGGACTCTGGCAGGTGATGTGGGCTCAGATTCTGCCACTGCTGCTACCTGTGTGTGCAAAATGGGACAGATCACTTATTTCTCTAAGGGTAAGTTTCTGCATCTGATAACCTAGTGATTAGTTCAGCCCTTTTAATCTCTGAAATTGTGTAACTTTGAAATCCTTAGGTAAGCTGAATAAAATTATAATGCTACAATTAGAACAAATGCATTTTAATAGCTAATAGATAGCCTTCAATTTTTTTTCTTCACCCTACCCCCAACATTCTCTTCTAGTTTCTCTGCATATATCATAATTCTACTTTTGGGTTGATCTGAATAGATTTGTGTTAAGAGTGTCCAGTGATAGGGAAAACACTACTTACAGAGACTGGCACTCACTGATCCTAACTGAATTACCTTAATGGGACAGGTCGCCCATTTCTTAAGTTGGATCAGTTTGAGCCACTGTGCAGTTTTCTGATTAAATTTTGATTTTAAAAAGATACAGCTTGAAATCTTAAATGTTACAGTTTCACTAATTGATGATATCATTTGAAGAAGGAGCCCCTCTGATGGGCCTGGGAAGACTTAGTAATTGTTATTATGTGAACTAGCTTTTTACTTAACCCCGGAATCAAATTACCACCTGATTGTCCTTAAATTTTGTTCCATTTTGTGAAAAAGTGAATATACAGTTAAGTATTAATATCTAAAGTATACACATTGACAAAGAACAAATATCTAAACAGTTTATAAATAAACTATTGGCCATTCCTTTCTAACATTTGAATGCAGGAGCTTTAAATTAAAGCAATTTTCTAGAACATGTTTTCTTGTTTCAGGGAGATTCTGGTGGTCCACTGGTATGTAGACGTGAAAATGGTCCCTTTGTCCTGTATGGCATTGTCAGCTGGGGAGCTGGCTGTGTCCTGCCATGGAAGCCAGGTGTATTTGCCAGGGTGACAGTTTTCTTGGACTGGATCCAATCCAAAATCAAAGGTAAGTTGTTTTCAAATATTATGAAAATAGTGCCTCTTTTTTTAGAGTGGATTTGGGAGCAGTGAGTATGATACAAATGAGTATTATAAAAGAAAATCATGGAATAGAATTTCACTTAGTTTCTAAACACATTAAAATGCAAGGCTCTATAAGAATAAGTTCTCCCTTGGGTAGAGTTAGGATAAAACCAATTTTTCCTGAGGCTGCTTTAATCCTGGATTTGTGTTTCCTTTTGACAGTGCTGTTTTGGTACAGAGTACGTTTTGTCCTCAGGCTTTCATCTTTGTTTTTAACACGTTCTTCCCAAATACAGGTCCTGCTTCACTTCAGACAAAAAATAAAAGCAAAACCTTAGAACAACAATTACCACCACTCACACCTTCAGCAGACAGTGCATCTGGGCCAGGTAATAAATGTTCACATTATCCCATTATATATTCAGCAAGAATTTAGCAAAAAGCATGTATATGTGGGTTCACTCATTTTCTTTGAAACGCTATAAACTCTGTTTTCCTTCTGGTTGGTAGCTTATGCTGAAAGTGAGGAGAGTAGTTATTGCAATTGTCTCGGAATCTTTTCTACCCTATAGGTACAGATGTTTCAGGTAAAAAGAAAACCTTGCGATTGTGAACAAGTGCTTGAATATTGGAGAAGTCCATAGAATTGTTTTCAACTCTGAGCTATTAACTCCTACCTGAACAAATGTCCTTCAACATTCAGGTGTCTTGCTAGGTAAAGACTATGGGTATGAGATGACTAAGACCAGCATCAGTATCAACTCAGTTCTGACCAGTTATGAAGAAAGCCACAGTGGGAGAAGGATGGCAGGTAATCCGTCCTGGCATGTAAACTTTGTGCTAGGAGCCTTACTGTGTAGGCAGCTTATGATCAAGAGTGACTTGGTAATAATACCACCAAAATGTTGATTCATGCAATAGGCAAGCCTTTCTATCCCTGTGCGCCCTTAGTATTTTCAAAATTTGAATCCACAAAGTACATATAGTTAAAGGTAGAGAGAGAAAGAGAGAGAGAGAGAGAGAGAGAGGGAGAGTGTGTGTGTGTGTGTGTGTGTGTGTGTATTTGGGAGGGAGGGGGCAAGACAAGAGGGTCCACCTTCTTCAAACATACCTGAACCACACCAGGATGCTAGAAGAGCATATGGTGTAGAAGAGGAAGAGGTTGGAAGATGGTTAAAAATAGAGCAGGAATGGGGGAGGGAGATGAATGAAAAAATAAAGCAAAATACATTAAAGGCTTTTAAAGTGGTAGGATTAAAAAGATTTGCTACAAATATGGCAGCCTTCATTTTTCATTTCATGCACAGGCAAACCTGGTTTTGTGCAACAACACAAACTTGCCACCTCCTGTTTGGATAGGTGTAATGAGAGCTTTTTGGCTCTCTAAGGTGGGAGGTAGGAAAGTGATAGAAATAATTTGGTTAATGGAGCAAACCTGCAAAGAAAATGAGTTGGTATATGTCATTGTGAGAGTGTGTGTGGTACATGCTCATGCTTGATTCTGAAGTACATATAATAGAGGCCAAGAAAACTGCTTTGAGGGTGAAGTTGTTTTCTTTGGATAGATAAATTCTGAGAGATTAAATCATTGTGTTAGAAGGCATAAACATTTGTTTAAAGAACCTTTCTAAGTACAATTTCATTTAAATTACAGAAAAAACTATTAACCAGCCTATCCACTTGGCACATTTCCCCCAATAATCAGATCATCTTCCCCGCCCCCATTGATTAAAACTGCTCTAGGACTTCTCCTTGGCAGCTGGAATAAAATTCAACCTCCCTGTAAGGCTTCTCACCTCCTTCTCTAGCTCACAGGCTCCTGGTACTTCTTATTCCAACCTTAGGGCCATTGTTTGTCTACTCCCAGAAGTTGAGGAGCTCCTTCTCATCCTTGTCCCTCACCTCCCTCAATTCTTAACCAGAATGTTACCTCTTCTTTTCCTTTTTTTTTTTTTTTTTTTTTTTCCTTTTTGAGATAGAGTATCACTCTGTTGCCTGGGCTAGAGTGCAGTGGCGTCATCAGAGCTCACTGCAACCTCAAACTCTGGGCTCAAGTGATCCTCTTGCCTCAGCCTCCCAAGTAGCTGCGACTACATGCTTGTGCCACCATGCCTGGCTCATTTTTTCCACTTTTTTGTAGAAATGGGGTCTTGAATTCCTGGCCTCAAACAATCCTCCTGCCTCCCAAAGTGCTAGGATTATAGGCGTGAGCCACCACGCCCAGAATAGAATGTTAACTTCTTAATAAAACTGATATATAAGTTGCCTCTTCCCTGCCTCCATACTTCTCAGCCCCCTACTCTTAGAGCACTCACTGTATACCTTATGATTTTTGTTTTCATGAGTGTGGTTCGTCTGTATCTTCCCTATTGAATGTGAGCTTCATGGGGGCTAGAACTTTTGTCTCTTTACTCAAGAAGGCCCAGGGCCTAGAACAGTGCCTGATACATAGAAAGCACTTAACAAATAAGTGAATGAGGGAATGGTCACTCCTAAAGAAGGTTTCTCAGTCTAAAGTATAATAGCATGATCCATTTCTTCCACAGTCATTGTCTATTATGATGGATATTTCATTGGTAGCCTTGGTTTCTACCTGAAATCATCTTCATTTACCTGACTAAAATAAAGCCTATGAGAGAGACCTTCTGTATACATTCCCTTATGTATACTTCCAAATGAGGGCAATGCCTAGGGACTCAGAACTTGGGGTTTTTTTGCATGAATTTTTGCTATTTATTTTGCTAAATCACTCTTCAGAAAGGCTAACTCAGTTTTCACTGCCATTAGCACTGCATAGAATCCTCTTTAACCATGCCCAGAACCTAAGATGTCAATTTGATAGGTAGTTTTACTTTTTTTTCTTTTATCGTTAACGGGGTAAAGTAAGTTTGCTAGTTTGAAATGGGGGTCTCTCACTGTGTTACCCAGCCTGGCCTTGAACTCCTGGACTCAAGAGAGCCTCCTGCCTCAGCCTCCCAAATAGCTGGGACTACAGGCATACATGCGACTATGCCCAGCTTTTATTTTTTTTTAATTAATCGCCATTACATTTTGATTTTAAAAATTTTGATTATTCTTTTTATTGATTTATTCTTTTGGTTTATATACAAAGATATTTTTCCTTTGTCATAAGTTCTAAGTATTTATTTTTTAAATTTCTAAATGTTTATTAAATGATTGAATACATAGTCTCAAAGGGAGATATGTACCTTTCATCACATGTGATAGTTTCTGCTTCAAGTAAGGTTTAATGATCCTTAACTTTGATCTGATGTTATCTCTTCTAATGTCTTTGCGATTATAACTTTATATATATATTTTTTAAATCTCAGAATATTAAGGGTGTACAAACATTTTGGTTACATGAATTGCTTTTGTACAATTTGAATAAAATTTATAAGTGTGCCCATCACCCAGATAGTATGCATTGTATCTGTTAGGTATGCATTTACTCATCTCCTCCTCCCCGCACCCACCTGCTTGATTTCTGTTGAGTTTTACTAAGTGCACCTGAGTGTTAACGGATTAGTTCCAAATGAGTACATGTGGTGTTTGTTTTTCCATTCTTGTGATATTTCACTTAGAAGAATGGTCTCCAGTTCCATCCAGGTTGTTACAGAAGGTATTAGTTAACATTTTTTTTTTTTATTTCTGAGTAGTACTCCATGGTATATACCACATTTTATTAATCTACCCATGTATTGATGGGCACTTGATTTGATTCCACATCTTTGCTATTGTGAATTGTGCTGTTATAAATATTTGAGTGAAGGTGTCCTTTTGATAAAATGACTTTTTTTCCTTTGGGTAAATACCGAATAATGGGATTGCTAGATCAAATGGTAGGTCTACTTTTAGTTCTTTGAGGTATCTCCATACTATTTTCCACAGAGGGTGTACTAGTTTGTAGTCCCACCAACAGTGTATAAGTGTTCCTTCCTCCATGCATCCATGCCAGCCTCTGTTGTTGTGGGACTTTTTGATAAAAGCCATTCTCACTGGAGTTAGGTGATATCTCATTGTGGTTTTGATTTGCCTTTTTTTGATGATTAGAGATGTTGAGCGTTTTGTCATATGTTTACTGGCCACTAGTCTATATCTTCTTTTGAAAAGTTTCTCTTCATGTCTTTTGCCCACTTTCTAATGGGTGGTTTGAATTTTTCTTGTTGATTTGTTTGAGTTCTTTGTAAATTCTGGTTATTAGCCCTTTATCAGGTATATAGCATGCAAATATTTTCTTCCATTCTGTAGGTTGTCTATTTACTCTATTGCTTGTTTCCTTGGCTGTGCAAAAGCTTTTGAATTTAATCAGGTCCCAGTTATTTACTGTTGTTATTGCTGTGATTGCCTTTGTGGTCATCTTCATAAATTCTTTGCCTAAGCTGATATGTATAAGAGTTTTTTCCAACGTTTTCTTCTAGGATTCTCTCATGCCTTAGGTTTAAGTCTGCTATCCATCATGAATTAATATTTGTGAATGGTGAGAGGTGTGGCTCCTGTTTCAGCCCTCTATATGTGGCTATCCAATTTTCCTATCACCATTTATTGAATAGGGATTCTTTTCCTGAGGGTATGTTTTTGTTTGCCTTGTCAAATATAAGACAGCAATATGAGGATAGTTTTATATCTGGATGGATTCTCTGTTCTGTTCCATTGGTCTATGTCTCTGTTCTTGTGCCAGTACCATGCTGTTTTAGTTACTGTAGCCTTGTAGTACAGCTTGAAGTGTCAGGTAAAGTGATGCCTCCCATTTTAATCTTTTTGTATAAGGTTGCTGTGGATATTCAGGGTCTTTTCTGGTTCCATATGAAGCAGAGACTTATTGTTTTCTAGATCTGTGAAAAATGACATTGGTATTTTCATCAGGATTTCATTGAATCTGTAAGTCACTTGGGTAGTATAGACATTTTAACAGTGTTGATTCTGCTGATTCATGAGCATGATATGTTGTTCTATATGTTTACATCCTCTGTGATTTCCTTCCTCAGTGTTTTGTAGTTCTCCTATAGAGGTCTTTCCCTCCTTGGTTAAATATATTCCGAGGTATTTTGTTTTCTTTGTTGCTACTTTGAAAGGTATTGAGTCTTTGATTTTGTTCTCAGCTTGACTGTTGTTAGTGTAAAGGAATGCTACTGATTTGTGCACATTGACTTTGTAACCTGAGACTTTGCTGAATTTATTTATCAATTCCAGGAATCTCTTGGCAGAACCTTTGGGGTTTTCTAGATATAACATCATATAGTAAGCAAAGAATGATAGTTTGATATCTTCTTTCCCCATTGAGATACCCTTAATTTCCTTCTCCTGCCTGATTTCTCTGACTAGGACTTCCAGCACTATGTTGAATATGAGTGATGACAGTGTGCAACCTTGTCTGGTTCCAGTTCTAAGCAGAAATGCTTTCGATTTTTCCTCATTCAATATGATGATGGCTGTGGGTTTGTTGTATATGGCTTTTATAATTTTGAGATATGTTCCATCTATGCCTATTTTCTTAATAGTTCTTATCATAAAAGTGTGCTGTATTTTGTCAAATGCTTTTTCTGCATCTGTTGAGAGGATCACATGGTCT
>CM052440.1:62862812-62879891 GCA_028533085.1 Varecia variegata
CACACTTTCCTTATCTATCAAATGGAGACAACGGTGTCTTAACATGTGTGCCTCATTCTCTGAACACGATACCTAGAGCACTGGGGTTGCTCAAAGGTGGGTTCTCTTCTTCCTTGCTCTGCTCTTCTGTCTGATCACCATACCTACTTCCAAGATAAATATTAAAGTTTTGAATAATTCTAAAGAATGTCCTTTAAAAGAAAAATTTTTCTTTGATTTCATCTGAATCTCATCTCAATGTGATACTGAGATAAACCTGAAAACTCCTTCCTTAGTTTTAAAGTTCCTCGGTATTAGAAGTCTGATATTTCTAACATTGGTCTCCCAGAAGTAGTGAGATGGTTGAGATCACGGTGTAATGTCCCAAAATGATTAGATACAATGTTTTCAGCATCTCTAATCCAAAAGTATCTTTTAGAAGATACTTTTATCTGCTCAAATAACTTGGTGAGCAGAATGCTGAATGAACCAAAATATCATTCCCTAACTCTTCTTTATAAATAGATTAATCACAAGAAGGCACCCCCTTTTTTTTGGAGGGGGCAGTGAGAACAGGGTCTTGCACTCTTGCCCGGGCTAGAGTGTAGTGGCATCATCATAGCTCACTGCAACCAAGTCGCTGGGACTACAGGTGTGTGCTACATGCCTGATTAATTTTTCTATTTGTTGTAGAGACAAGGTCTTGCTGTGTTGCTCAGGCTGGTCTCAAACTCCTGGGTTCAAATGATCATCCCATCTTGGCCTCCCAAAGTGCTAGGATTATAGCTGTGAGCCACCATGCCGAGCCATGAAGGAATACTTGCAAGACAGTTTTCAGACTTTCATGTGCACAAAATTATCTGGGGAGTTGTTGTAAATGGAATCTTAGAATTCTAAATTCTTAATTCTAAATATTGATTTAATGAATTACATCTGGGATTCTACATTTTTAGTGCAATGCCAGATTTAATGTATATAGTCCCTAGACATTTCTTTGAAAAACTTTATATGAAGATCAGAGTAAATATAACTTTCAGAATAGCTTTCAGAGACCATTATATAAGTATATAGTGTATAGTATTATGATTATAATAATGTACAAAATCATTACCTTGCAGTACCATGAATCTTATTAATCATATTTTATTTGATACTATGAAGGAAAGAGAATAGATACGTTAAAATTTTTCTGTGATTAATTTTCCTGTGTTAATGAGAAACCCGTTTTCTAAGAATTCAAGATAATAAAACTTTTAATGTACATTAGAAATGTTAAAGAATATATTTTTAGTAATTATCAAATTATTATGGTCTCATTAAAAGTGGTATCTATTTCCCCACTCCCTTTTCTCATGACAAATACTGTCACAGACAACCTGGTAATAGGAAGAAGTTATCTCTGGAATATAGAAAATAGTAATTTGATACCAGTGGAAACTGTGTACACTCACCCTGGCTTCTCACAATTTCTTCCTCATAATGATCTATTGTTGTTGCATCTGGAAAAACCCTTGAACTAGGTCAGTATGGGTAACTCTTCCATATTTTGAACTTTTGCCATACAATTTATATCTTTCATCTTGCTTAGGAAGTGCTGTATGTACTCCTGAAGTTAAATAATTATTTCAAAACTTTCTTTAAGCTACTTTCTCTAAAAGCTGGAGTACCTGTATAAACACTTTACTTTTATGCATTTTTAATTGATGAAGGTCCAGAGAAGTTTTCAAAGAAATTCATTATTAACTTTGTCCTATTTAACCTTGAGATTCTTTATGTCTCATGAGTTTACTCCAAATACTTAGGACAGGACTTTGGACCATCAGATGCTCAATTTTCCGTACTTTGTGACCTAGTGAAATCTTGTTCTTGTTTAATAGTTACTTAAACCAAAGCTAGTGTGAAAGTTTAGTGAGAAATTATCAATCTGGCTCTGTCATGTAGTAGCCATGCAATCTTGGGCAGGTTAACTTGTTGTGTTTCAGCTTTGTTATTTGTAGGATAACAGTACCCTGCCTACCTACTTAGCACAGGTGAACATTCGGTGAGAGAGTATGCTGGGGAAACTAACAAGGCCACCCCACTCTCATACCCAGGCCTTTCCATGAACTCACGGGGCTCTGAAACAAGTGTCTACATTCCTTCACTGTTGCTCTGCCAGTAGCCTCACCTCCATTTTTCTGTTTTTTCAGTCTGAGCCACCAGTGATGACTCAGTCTAACATTTGCTTTCTGTGCTTTTATAACTGAATCAGTGAGAGCATCTAGAACGGAGCTTCTTAATCTTGGCTGTACATGGTAATCCTCCGGGTTACTTTAAAAAACAAAAACCAAAAAAACTTGTAGACCAGGCTACGTTTTGGACTACTTAAAGCACAATCTCAGGAGTGAAGACCTGGCATCAGCATTTCCCCCTGCTTATCCTGCTTTATTCATTTAATTTTAATTAAACTTTTTATATTGAGGTAATTGTAGATTCACATGTGGTTTAAGAAATAATACAGACACCCTATGTACTCTTTACCCAGTTTCTCCCAGTGGTGACATCTTGCGGGAAACTGATATTGATACAGTCAAGACACAGAACTTTCAATCACCACCAGGCTCCCTAGTCTTGCTGTTTATGTTAGGTTATTAAGTATGGAGTGTCTGATTTCCTTAAGTACTAAGTTTGACAGTCGATATTTCTGACATTTCACTTTGACACTCCTTGTTTGTTTTTTTTTTTTTTTTTTTTTTTGTTAAGGTACGTTCTCATTCTTTCCAATGTGCATTTTGGCTTGGGATTATCTTTCACTTTTTTTTTTTAGAGCAATTTTTGTAAAACCATGGATAAGTCAAAAATTTCATGTTATTTTTGAATATGAATTCTGTTGTGGAACCAATGCAGCACAGACAGCTCGAAATATCAATGAAGTGTTTTGGAAGGATGTGGCTAATGAACACACAGTACTTCAATGGTTTGAGAAGTTCCATTCTGGTGATTTTAATCTTGAAAATGAGCCATATAGGTGACCTGAGACCAAGGTGGATAATGACGACCTGAAAGCTGTAGTGGAAGCGAATCCATCTCAACCTACATGTGAATTAGCAGCAAGGTTTGACGTTACTATTCCAAAAATACTGGACCATTTGAAACAAATGGGCAAGGTAAAGAAGCTGGATAGATGGGCAACCACATGAATTAAATAAGCCTTAGAAGAGAAACCATCTTGAAGCTCACCTTTCTTTGCTGTCATGACATAAAGGCGAACGATTTCTACACTTTATTGTTACGTGTGCTGAAAAATAGATTCTTTTTGGCAATCACAAGCATTCAGCACAATGGTTGGATAAAAATGAAGTGCTGAAACACAGTCCAAAACTGAATATTCATCAAAAAAATCTAATGATGTCTGTGTGGTGGTCCAGCACTGGTATTATCCACTATAGCTTCATGAAACCTGGTCAATTGATTACAGTGGATGTCTACTGCAACCAATGGGATGAAATGATGAGGATGTTTGTAATTAAGTGGCCAAGATTGGTCAGTAGAGACAGGCCAATCTTCTTGGAAGGCACCGCTCAACAAGGTATCTCACAAACAACACTGCTCAAACCACAGAAGCTGGACTTGGAAACTCTGTCATCCACTGTATTCACCAGACCTTGCATCAACTGACTACCACTTCTTCCAGGCTTTGGACCACTTCTTGCAAGGAAAAACATTCAATTCTCAACAAGCTGTAGAAAATGCCTTTTGCGATTTCATCGCCACTCACTTTCTAGGCTTCTTCACTGCTGGCATAAACAAGCTACCATTAAGATGGCAAAACTGTTTCGGTAGTTTAGGCACATACTTTGATTAATTGTACTGCTTCTTGTTTGAGATATAATAAACTTTTGATTCGAAATCGGACATTTCATATTTAATGACGTAATAGCAATGTCCTCCCCTCTCCTTCCCAGACCTGTGGCAACAACTGATCTGTTCTCTATTTCTAGAATTTTATTATTTCAAAGTGTTACATAAATGGCACCATACATTATATAAGCTTCTGGGATTGACCTTTTCCACTCAGCATAATCCCCTGGAGATTTTTCCAAGTTGTGCCAGGCATGTATCAATAGTTCTTTCCTCTTAATTGCTGGATAGTATTCCATGGTATGAATATACCACAGTTTGTTTAACCATTCATCTGTTATTGAATATTTAGGTTGTTTCCAGCTTTGGGATATTACAAATAAAGATCTCATGTATCTTCATGTACAGGTTTTTATGTGAACATGTATTTTCATTTTGGTGGGATAAGTGCCCATGAGTACAATTGCTGGGTTGGTTATATGGTAGTTGCATGTTTAGTTTTGTAATAAACTGCCAAATGTTTTTCCATAGTTGTACCATTTTACATTCCCACCAGCAATGTATGAGTCACCCAGTTGTTCTTCATCCTCACTGGCATTTGCTGTTGTCACTATTTTTTTTAAATTTTAGCCATTCTGATAGGTATGTAATGATACCTTATTATATTTCCCTAACGGCTAATGATATTGAACATTTTTTCATGTGCTTATTTACTGTTTTTTGAATGTATTCAGTGAAATGTCTCTTCATTTCTTTTGTCTATTTTGGAATTACGTTGTTTTCTTATTGTAAAGTTTGAGAATTCTGTGTATATTATAAATAGTAGTCTTTTGTCAAATACGTGGTTTGCAAATATTTTCTCCCAGGCTATAGCTTGTCCTTTTTCTGGTTCTTTGTTTTGTTTTTTTTGGTTTTTTGAGACAGGGTCTCGCTCTATTGCCAGGGCTAGAGTTCAGTGGCCTCACCATAGCTTACTGCAGCTTCAGACACCTGGGCTCCAGCAATCCTCCTGCCTCAGCCTCCCAAGTAGTTGGGACTACAGTCATGAAACACCATGTCCAGATAATATTTCTATTTTTTTTTTTTTGTTTGTTTGTAAAGTCAGGGTCTCATTTTGTTGCTCAGGCTGGTCTCAAACTCCTGGCCACAAGTGATCCTCCCACCTCGTCCTCCCAAAATGCTAGGATTACAGACATGAGCCACTGCGCCTGGCCTGTAGCTTGTCTTTTTATCCTCTTAGCAGTCTTTCATGGGGCAAATATTTTAATTTTGATGAAGTCTAATTTCTCCATTTTTTTTCCTGTGGATCGTCCTTTTAGTGTCAAGTGCAAGAATTCTTTGTCCAACCTTACATCCTAAAGATTTTTTTCCTCTGTTTTTCCTAAAAGTTTTATCACTTTATATTTTACATTTAACTTCACTATCCATGATCTATTTTCAGTTAACTTTTGTAAAATGTATAAGGTTTAAATTGAGGTTTTGTTTTGTTTTTGCCTAAGGATGTCCAATTTTAACACTACCTGTTGAAAAGGCTGTCTTCCAGTGAAATGCTTTTGTGCCTTCGCCATAATCAACTGAGCATATTCGTGTGAGTTCATTTCTGAGATCTCTGTTCTGTTGATGTAGTTTTTACCCCCCATCCCAATACCACACTGTCTTGATTCCTGTAGCTATACAGTAGGCTTTATACAGGAAAGTGATTTCTCCCAATTTATTCTTTGTAAAGATTGTTGAAGCTATTCTAAGGTCTGTACTTTTGCATATCAATTTTAAAATAAACTTGCTATGTCTACAGCAACCCTTGCTGTGATTTTGATAGGAATTACACTAAAGTTGTAGTTCAGTTCGGGGAGAATTGACATCTTTACTATGTTGAGTCTTTCAATCCATGAATATGGTATGTCTCTACTTATTGAGGTCTTCCTTCTTTTCTTTCACCACAATGTTGTGATTTTCAGCATAAAGTTTTTGTACATATTTTGCTAAGTGTATACCTAAGTATTGCATTTTCTTCATTATGATTGTAAATGGGATTGTTTCTGATTCTGGGTTCTATATGAAATGCAGTTGACTTTTGTATGTTGACCCTGTATCCTGGTCCTTCCTCAACCTGGCATTGGTATTTTATAAACTTCTCTTGGAAATTATAATCTGCCGCCAAGGTTGAGAAACCGCTTCACTAAAGAAAGACCAGCAGTGAGATTTAGTGTCCTGAAAAACTTGAGGTTCCCCATTTCAGTACCATTCAGCAATCCTTGGGTGCTTGCCTGCATGGTTCTTTCCTCCAACATCCACAATAGTCATTAAAAATGTTCACCTTCTTTTCAGCCCTTCTGTCCTTATCTTCCATCTTAATCTCTTTTTCCTATTCTCCTAGGACTTCGCTTTCCACTTAACACCATCTGATATCAACAATAACATGAAACTTATTCTCTTCCTCCTAAGTATGTAATAACTTACCTATGTCTGTACCTATTCATTACTTTTCAGTGGGAAGAGTGAGATATGCCCTTTTTCCCTTTGAAGAGAATTAGTTTTCCACCTATAATTTCCATTCCCAGCATACCACCTCGCCATAACCTTCAAGTAAACATGTAGGCATACTTCTTTCATGCATTCCTATACAATTCTGTGTGTTTGTATTTGAATAGTTGCAATTATATACCTATTACAAGTTTTATTTTATACTTTTTCACTTATGATTGTCAAGCTTTGCTTTTTATTGTTAAAATATAATTTTAATGGCTACATGGTAGCTTTGCCACAATGCTTATAAAAATGTGTTTTTTGTTTGTTTGTTTGTTTGTTTTAAGCAAAAACCAGTATTTATTGGTTCACATAACTGAAAAGTCCAGGGGATATACTAGCTTCAGGCATGGTGAGATCCAGGGGCACAAATGTTGTCATCAGGATTCAAGTCTCTCTATATTTTGTCTCTGCTTTCCTCTGCACTGGCTTCATTCTTTGACTGGTTCATTCAATATGGTAGGCCTTGTTGGTTTGAGTTTTTCATTCTACAAAGCTAAAGCACCTCAATAAAGAGAGCTTCTCCTCCACAGTCTAGTAAAACTCCTAGGGTTGAGTATCACTGGACCAACTTGAATCACACAACCACTCCTGAACCAATCACTATGGTCAAGGAGATGGGATTTGCTGATTGATGAGGTCCGAATCACACAAAGTCCAAGGTTGGGTCAGACTCTTCAAACCACATGGACTAAAAATAGGAAGAGGTGGTCCCAAGAAACATCAGGAAGTTCTTACAATGAGATGGAATAGATGCCGGGCAATCAAAAACAACTGACGTCCAGGATAAGATGAGACACGGCAAAAGCTTAACCTCTGCTCTTGAAGTTGAATGGTAACAGCTGGCGTTGTTTCTTCCTTGGTAATAAACGTATTCTCAAGGAAAAAACAAAACAAAACAAAAAAACACACCATGAGGGATAAGTTTGTCCTGTTTGCAGGAAGCCTGCAGTCCATTTGAATGGAATAACAATCACGTCCAATAGCATACTTTGGATGATACCACAGAGTTTCAACACAAGCAAACTCAGTGGTCATGAGTCTGAGAGCCCAACTTAAATAATCTGGATTGACTATCCTTTATATATGTTCTCCAGGTGTAGGATTGCTTTAAAATAAATTTCCCAGAAGCAGAATTTTTGGATTTAGGACACAAATATTTTTAAGATTCTTGGCATAGTTCTAAATTACACAGCTGGGTAGAGTATAAGTTGATACATCCTTTTTTTCTTTTCAAAAATGAGGCAATTTAGCCATACCTATTAATTTAAAAAGTGTATGTCCGGCACTCACTCTAGCCCGGGCAACAGAGTGAGACTCTGTCTCCAAAAAAAAAAAAAAAAAAAAAGTGTATGTCTCATGATCCAGCAATTCTACATTCCAGGAATACTGGCATAAATGTACAGATTTATGATTTGGAATGTGTGATGTAGTTTATAAGCAAAAATGAAAAGTCTAAATATTCACTAAGAGGATTTAATTGTGATACATTCATTATCTGAATACTGTGTGCTATTAAAGAATGATGTGGTAGATCTATATGCAATAGTACAAAATGATATGATCATAAAATAGTTAACAAAAACAGAATAAGAAAAGCAGCTAATTAAAAAATATAAAATATTGGTAAGGGAAAATGTTTTGGCTCAAAGAGAGTTGGCAGAAAATGATATGATAGAGCAATGAGTATTTGTAAAGGCAGCATAGCATAAGATTTGGAACCAGCTGGTATTTGCATGGAGAGGTGAGTAGAAAAAGAATAGACAATTTATGAAGAGTTTTATACAACTTTATCGAGATAGCAGTAAAAATAAAGAACACATCATTGAAATAAATGATCTAGGACAGCAGATGTGCTGAAGCATTTAAGTATATAAAAGTCTAGATAAAAATGAAGTGAAACAGTGTGGGAAAACAAACATAGGATCACTGCAATCTGCGTGTGTTGTATATACACACAGACACATAAACCCACAATGTTTGTATACAAACAAATTTTGGTGATAAGAAAAAGAATATTAAATATATAATATATCAATTTTTATAATAAACCTGTGAAGAAAGAATTAGATATAAAAATACATATTCGATATCAAAATACTTAAAAGGTTTAAAGTACTACAAATGTGATTCTTCCCCAGTCCTCATGTAACAAAGTTGAAGAAGGAAGATAAGTATACTTTTCTCCACTGTGACTTCAATTTCAACAAGGTGAGGTCCTGGAGGCACATGAACAAAAGGCAGATGTATTTTAAAAAATGGTTATGAATGAGAAACTAGGAGCCCCCATCTCATTTGTAGGGTATGTGTTCCTATTGTCCTATGAGAATACGGTACCTTGGGCAAACTGATAACATGTAAAGTGGGATGAGTCCTTCTGATTAACTAATACATAGCATCTTCTAGAAAATTTATTTATTACAAGGTTAAAGAGGGTACTCTTAGGTCAAAGTAGATATTTCTAGAGCCATCACTGAAGAGCAAGCAATACAATGTTAATATCAATCCTATGGACTAAGCAATTTTTACCTTTCCCTTTCACATCCTTAGAGTTTGTATTTCCAGTTTGTTTGCCAAGGAAAGATGATATTAATACTTTACAAATGTATGACTGTTGGATGGGTAACAACTGAACCACATAGTATATTTACTACTTCTTCCAACATAAGGATCCAAACAAATATATGTGATGTCCAAGTGTGCTCTGTTTACTCATTTTCAATTTTTCTCTATTTTTAATAGGAATAACGGTGGAAAAAAGTCTTCTTTTAGTAATGGATCTAGAGGTGACTGTTTGGGTTTCAGGCCATTATATTCATTAATATTAGTTTATTGATACTTATTAAAACTGGTATTGGGGAATATTTAGTGATTGTATTACCTAATATTTATATGTTTCATGTGTAATTATTCCCCAGCTGTACTATAAATATACACAAACTCAGACACACACACTCACACAATTGTTTTCTTAACAGTATAGATGCCACTACTGTGAAAACCCATACTTGAAGGTATGACCCTGTTCCTAAAGATGGGAGGCATTTTTCTGAAATGATGGGTTGGTATGAATGGTAAGTGGGTAGACAGATTATGTGAAAATAGCCTATATAAAGATTAAACCCATGACTTTGGTCTCACTTCCACTATATTCTACAACTGAGTTAACCAGTAACAAATATCCAATAAACTAAAGAGTAAATCAGAATTCAATTTCAATTGTCAACCTCTAGACAGTTTCAGCACTAAACATATTTTCTGCTTAGCAAAAGTCAAGTCAAAAGAATGAGAGCACCATGAAACCAATAGAACAATACAACTCATTTTTAACATTGGTCTAGGCAAAGAATTTATGAAGAAGACCCCAAAGGCAATCACAGCAACAACAAAAATAAATAAATGGAACCTGATTAAATTAAAAAGCTTCTTCACAAAGAAACTCATGAGAGCAAACAGACAACCTCTACAGAATGGGAAAAAAATTTCGCATGCTACACATCTGATAAAGGGCTGATAACTAGAATCTATTTAGAACTCAGGAAAATCAGCAAGGAAAAAATAACCCATGAATAGAAACTTTTCAAAAGAAGACAGAAGAATGGCCAACAAACATATGAAAAAATGCTCAACATCTCTACTCATCAGGGAAATGCAAATCAAAACCACAATGAGATATCACTTCTCTCCAGTGAGAATGGCCTTTATCAAAAAGTCCCAAAAGAATAAATATTGGCGTGAATGTGGAGAGATAGGAACACTCATACACTTTGGGACTGCAGACTAGTGCAACCTCTGTGGAAATCACTATGGAGATACCTTAAACAGATACAAGTAGACCTACCATTTGAACCAGCAATCCCACTATTGGGCATCTACCCAGAAGAACAAAAGATAGTCTATGAAAAAGACATCTGCACTTGAATGTTTATAGCACCACAATTCACAATTGCAAACATGTGGGAACAACCCAAGTGTCCATCAATACATGAGTGGATTAATGAAATGTGGTATATGTATACCATGGAGTACTACTCAGCTGTAAGAAACAATGGTGATATAGCACCTCTTGTATTCTCCTGGATAGAGCTGGAACCCATTTTACTAAGTGAAGTATCCCAAGAATGGAAAAATAAGCATGACATATACTCACCATCAAATTGGTTTCACTGATCATCACCTAAGAGCACATTTAGGAATAACATTAATCGGGTGTTGGGCAGATGTGGCGGAGGAGGGGATGGGTGTATACATACATAATGAGTGTGATGCGCACAATCTAGGGGATGGACATGCTTGAAGCTCTGATTTGGGGGGAAAGGGGAGGGCAAGGGCAATATACATAACCTAAATTTTTGTACCCCCATAATATGCTGAAATAAAAAAAATGAGTTGTTTGCTTTATCAACAACTAATTTGGGTGTAAACTTTGTCTTTTTTCTTCCATAAAGTGACATTTTTCTATCTTCTTAGGGCTGTAGTAAAGACAGAAAAACCCACGTAAAATATTTTGTGGTGTTTATGTTGTAAAAGCCAAAAGGGAGTTATATTCTTTACAAATCACTTCACAGTATCATTACAATGCTCAGAGCGAAGAATGGGTAGCATTTATCTCTTGGAATCTGCTTGTATATAGGGCTATGGAGCTATGTTTGTTTTATTCTTTAAAAGCATTTGCCTAGATTTATATGTTTTTTTTTCCTACTAGAAGATGAATTTTCTAAAACTATACAGCAGTCAAAGATAGCTTTGATCAGTAGCACATCTTGTCAAAGCTACTGGGGACGGGATGTTAAAGACACCAATGTATGTGGAGAAACTGCAGGATCATCCTCTTGCATGGTAGGTAATTAAGGATTGCATTGATGGGTCCGGGGGTTTTCTTCTCAATGTGTCTCATGAATGGGTGTTTGCTGACCATAAAGAAGTATTATGGTAGTTTTTAAATGAAAGGTGAGAAGAATAAATGCATTGCTAAGTTACTTTAAAAACAAATGAACTGTGATTGCTAATTTGATACTTGAAGTGAACTCAATTCTCACAAGGAAGTACTCATTCATTTACTTGGCTGAACTATGTAAAATTGCTGACATTGAACTGTTTTTGACCTACAAAAATAATTTCTTATGATTCAATTTCATAGATGAATTAGGAGGCTCAACGCACCTATTTCTAGTAGCACTGAAAACATAAGGAAGTTTTCATGTAACTGAAAACCATCATTTGGCCATTTATATTTATTTGATGCTTGAAACTTTCTGCATGGCAGAGTCTACTGTCAGCATTAAATGAATTTCACTAAATGTATTTTTTAGTCTCTCCATGAAAGTATACATTTTAATCCAGTCCAGAGATCTGTAACATCAGCCAGCTACGTAAGTGGCCATAGTTCTCTGTCCTGTTGTGAGCTGAAATCAAAGAGAGCAACTTGTGCCCTGTTTGATCATCCATCCTCTGCAGTTGGGGTTAGTGTCAACCATGAATCAGGCAGATGGGAGAACTACATCTTTTGCTGGTTGCAGGAAAATTCTGGAGGACTGCTGCAGTGTGCCCAGCATGGGCAGTATAAACTCGTGAGTATCGTGAGCTGGGATGGTAGTAACTGCCATACCACTGCATCAACTGTATTCATGAGAATTCCTTTCTACAGGGATTGGATCACATCTGTCACTGGAGAAGTATGATCACTGAAAAAGTGGCACAGTGCAACCGTGTTTATAAATGGGACAAGAAATACAACAGTATACCTGAAAAATGAGTCTCTTACCAGTGCTAAAAAACTCAATGTCACTTCTACCTATCCTTGTTGCTGAGGAGGTTGGATTTAGTGTGTGTGGACATTCAATATTAAGTATCAGTCACAGAAAGTTAATGTTGGTTCATACCAACATTACAGTTCCCAATCAGATTGGGAACTTACAATCTGATTTGTCATTCAATGAGTATCTTACACACCATGTATATGCCATATATTTTCAATACCGTCATATATACTTTCACTATTTTTCTCTCTCCTTTAGCAAACATTGGAAGATAGGAAGGGTAATATTATTCACTTCATAAAATTCTTAATTTTACTAACAGGGAATAGGCCAGAAACTGCCCTGAGCACAGTTAGATAGGAAACTTAATCACCGTTATTAATAAGAAATTATTTATCAGGCACATCAATTGATCTCAAAATTTTTAGATACAATTTTAGGATATTTCAAGTGCTTATGAAGTATTTGATTTATCTGAAACTCAGTTTACCAATATCCTTATCTCTTAAAGCTGTAGCCAAGAAACAGGAAGTAAGGCACTCCTTCACAGGAACATAGAATGAGAGACTGAGGCAAATTTTTCTTATTTTATATATTTCCACGAAAATTTACCATTTGGTTTCCAAGATTACAGCATTCCAAAATGGCATATGGTTTAGCTTTAGATAAACACATATATAATCAAATGAGGTAGCAACTTATAAGGAAATAGGCAGAAAATTACATATACACAAAGAATTTCAAAAAACATTGTAGTTCGGGGCTTCTTCCCTATATAACTCAATGTTACAATTAGATTATAGAAGTTTGAATTATATGAAATTGCCATTTCTGTACATCAAAAATAATTGAATATTAGCTATTTTATGATTCAGCCTAATAACTGTAATTAAAATAATGCATCAAGATGTTAAACTCAGGATACGCTTTTCATGAAAATTTTGCCCTTCAAAATTAAAGTCAAAAAGCTTATTACATATTGGAACCCTCAGAGCTGTCAAAAGATGGTATGTTCCCCAAATGTGTGTGCATGTGTATTTAAGGCTGGAGACAACTGAGGCTTCACTGAACTTAGCTGATCATCTTTATCTAGTGAATCTTCATTCGGAAATTGGAAGGCAAGTATGAGCACAAGATATTTCTGTAACGATATTAGAAAATAAAACTCTCTTCTCACTTTCTCAATCTTTCTCTTAACCTCTCTCACTTTTTCTTTCTTTCAACCTCTTTTCCCCCTCTTTCCCCTCCCTAACCTTTCTCTCTCAATCTTACACTCTCCCTCTTCTCTCTGTCTCTCTGTCTTTCTCAGTCCCCCCACTTTTTTAACCAACCTCCCTCCCCCCAACTCTCTCAATCCTTTCTGCTCTCAAGTCCTCCCTCTCCTCCCTCTCAATCCCTCTATTTCTCAATGCCCCCCACAACTTTCTCTTTAAACTAACCTCCCTCTCCTTCCCAACCTTTTCTCCTGCTTTTTCTCTCTGCTCCATCTTTCTCTCACCCTCCTCCCTTTTTTGTCTCTTCCAATCTTTCCTCTCTTTCATGAATGCTACAAAGGAAAAGTATTATAAATGTTTTAGTATTTGCTAAAACCCTCTTACATAAATATGGTCTAAAGATTCTGCTTTTGTTGGTTTAACTTGTACTTCTTGATAGGGACTCTGAGGAAATGAAAGATGAGATTTGCACAAGGAATTCTCTAATTCTCATGTTAATCAGTTTCATACCATTTTAAGTTTATTGCTTGTGAATCTTTTTCATCTTTCTATCACATGTCATTTAAAGGGGATTAAATGTGGACTGTATTAAAGTGTTAGGCCTGTCTAAAGCTTTTTTGTTTTCTCACTGATCTGCTGGTGGTTAATTTTGGTGCTGGCACAATCTCTACCGTATGTAACCTACTGGGGTCACAATCTGGGCTAAGTGGGCTCAAGGTTCTTCAGCCAAAGGGTGCAGGGTTAGTTAGCACTCTTTGTATGACCTGGAGAAAGATGCCTGATTTCTCTAGGAGGATCAGAGACTATTTGGTGTTCTGGTTTTGGCTTTAGTTTGGCTGTAATTTTACTTTATTTTTGGTTTTATTTTTTTTATTATTTTTTTTTTATTTCAGCATATCACGGGGGTACAAATGTTTAGTTTACACATATTGCCTTTGCCCCACCTGAGTCAGAGCTTCAAGCAAGTTCATCCCCCCCGACGGTGCACACCGCATCCATTAGGTCTGTATATACCCATCCACTCTTCCCCCCGCCCCTGCCATCTGTCCGACACCCGATGAATGTTGTTACTATATGTGCACTTAGGTGACTTAAGTGTTCAGTTAATACCACTTTGATGGTGAGTACATGCTGTGCTTGTTTTTACATTCTTGGGATACTTCAATTAGTAGAATGGGCTCCAGTTCTAGCCAGGATAATACAAGAGGTGCTATATCACCATTGTTTTTTGTGGCTGAGTAGAACTCCATGGTGTACGTATACCACATTTTATTAATCCACTCCTGTATTAATGGACACTTGGGTTGTTTCCACATGTTTTCAATTGAGGATTGTGCTGCTATAAACATTTGCGTGCAGATGTCTTTTTTATAGAATGTCTTTTGGGTAGATGCCCAGTAATGGGATTGCTGGATCAAATGGTAGTTCTACTTGTATCTCTTTGAGATATCTCCATATTGCTTTACACAGAGGTTGTACTAGTTTTCAGTCCCACCAGCAGTGTATGAGTGTTCCCATTTCTCTGCATCCATGCCAACATTTATTGTTTTGGTACTTTTTGCTAAAGGCCATTGTCACTGGAGATAAGTGATATCTCGCTGTGGTTTTGATTTGCATTTCCCTGATGAATTCTTCCATGTTCAATCTGTAATTTAGTAGAACCTACTATGTTAGAGCTGTTTTACTTGCCCTTCCTCTGGTTGAAGGCCAGTTTAATCAAGGAGAGGTATATAAGCTTTACTTCTTACTTTACTTTACTTCTTACCATTAGGAAGGTCCTTATTTCTATTTATTGTACTGTTTATATATTTTTTACAAGATACAAAAATTGCTGTAGGGACATATATCCCAAATATGGGATGGAAATTATTTCATCTTTTTAGTTCAACACTGAAGTTAGATAATCACATCAGAAGATAGAAAAATAGCTTCTGCTCAGTTGAAAATTGATTCTTATTTTTATCTCATAGCATCCTATTTTTTCCCTTTATAATTATGGCAGCTTGTCATGTACATAAAAATCACACAAATGTAATGGCACACACATACAAATGCACTTAGACATACTCCTCCAAGGTTCAGCTGGGTTTATTAATTTATAAACATTAACAGGCAAAAATGAGCTAGTGATTGTTATATGGATTGTTATAAGGCCTGTTGGTATGGGAGCCCACATCTGTGTCTCTGGAGGCCAGCATAACGTTTTAAAAAGTTTGAATTTGAAAGCTTTTGGATGAGATGTGCATGCTATCTGCTTGACCCCTGAAGGCATTTCAGTTTCACAGATCATAGGACTTGTGTTTCTGAACATTTATTTGTGGCATATTATTGACATTAAAATTTGACTATAACATATGAGTTAAATATGTCACCTCTTTTTAACATAATAAAGTATGTATATGATATGCTATAACTATATAGACTATATTATAGTATTTATATATTACATGAGTATAATATATATTTATGTTATGTCTTAGGCACTTATTTTAAAAAATGTCATCCACTTTTAGCATGAAATTGTTTTAAAGTTTTAAGAAATGTTAAAAGGCTGAAATTTATTTTAAAATATAGAGAGATCCAAAAACACTAATTAAATAGATGAAATAATACATCTATGATGCAAAGATGGACAGAGAATACTGATGAAAGAATATTTGGAAATGAAAAATAAAATACCAGATTTGAATGTTGTAATCAATATAGAGAACTATGTAGTATGAAATATGAATTAAATATTTCAGCTGAGTATTTTTGCATTGAAACATATGGGGGACTATAGTGAAACACGTTGAATACATATAATGATACATTAACTAGTAAGACAAATAGTGTATTATTAGCTATTGAGATAAATAACACCATCCACAGTCATATATATTTTTGGGATTTACTTATCTGATGCCTGTCTAACCCCGTGTAGTACAAATTCCATGAGAGCAAGAGTATCTGTTTTGTCATTATGACATAATTTTAGCACATCACTTGTCATACAGAAAGAAGATACTCAATGAATATTTGTTACAAGAGTGGCTGGGCCACAGGTTCAGTTCACTGACCTGTTGTTGTTCCTTACAGCTTATTAATCATATTATAATACTGTACAAACAATGCTTTACAGATACTGATGTTTACTCTCCTGAAACAGAGGCATTTAGATGGCAAATAGTGTCACTGTACATAGACTGAAAGTATTTATCCATCAGTTGATACACAAATCTAAACTTGTGAAAGACTTAAGACTTTTAAGTCCCAACTTAGCATATGAAAAAATGATTTAAATGGGTAAACTACAATGTTTGAAAATATAAATTCAAAATTTGAATGTAACATTGACGATCACTTGTAGTTGAAGCAAGTAATAATGAAGGGCTGGCATGTAGTATGAGACTGGGAATCATTACATGAATAACACTGACTGGTCATTGGGACTGGCAGCTATGGAGGGAGGAGGAGGAGGAGGAGGAGAGAGGATTCTGACCTGATTGGACTGGAAGTTAGTGGTGCCATTGACTTTTCCAGGCACCGAGAAGAAACAGGTTTGGGAATAAGTTATACAATCCAGGCCGGGCGCGGTGGCTCACGCCTGTAATCCTAGCACTCTGGGAGGCCGAGGCGGGCGGATCGTTTGAGCTCAGGAGTTCGAGACCAGCCTGAGCAAGAGCGAGACCCCGTCTCTACTAAAAATAGAAAGAAATTATATGGACAGCTAAAAATATATATATAGAAAAAATTAGCCGGGCATGGTGGCGCATGCCTGT
>CM052440.1:62880391-62923110 GCA_028533085.1 Varecia variegata
TAAATAATTTCTTTTATAAGATTTTCAGTGGTTACATAGATGAAGACTTGTTTATTCACCATAATTTGTACATTGGATACCATAAGTTCATTTTGGTCTTCAGTAAAGATAACACTATGAGAAATATCCTCATAATCAAATTTTTGCTTATAAACAAGATTATTGCCTAAGGATACATTCTTAAAGAGATTTTTTACTTAGTTACAATGGGAGTGGTGAATATTTATATTCTTGTTAGTAATGTATGAGCATGCTATTTTACTTCATTGCTATCCATTTCTGGGAATGTATTATTTTCATATATTTTTCAATTTAGCAGGAGAAGAATTATTTGTTTTAATTTATATATTTAAATATTATGAATGTGATTGATTTCCTTTTCACTTTTTTTGTGCTATTTAATGTGTGTGTGTGTATAAATTGCATTTCATTAGTTTTTTTCAGGTTATGTGTGAATGAATGGGGAAAGGAGTGTGGATAAGTACTGTTTTTTTCTCAAGGAGAGATGAGAATGCTAAGTTGTTGTAAGGACATTTGTCATTTATCCTAAATCTTTTTAGAGGATTCATTTATTCTCTATTTTTTTTTTTTATCCTTAGCATGACTATATGAAGGAAAAGGAAGGTTTACCTGAAGATGAGGCGACTGAATCGGAAAAAAACCTTAAGTTTGGTGAAAGAGTTGGATGCCTTTCCGAAGGTTCCTGACAGCTATGTAGAGACTTCAGCCAGTGGGGGAACAGGTAAGTATGAGTTCCAAATTAAGATTCCTTTAGTAATTGCAACTTCTGAGTGATCCAGTCAGCAACGTAGATAAACGTAGCCCTGAGGAAGAACTGGTCAATGAATTGTGCAGTAACTTTGTAACTAATCTGTCCTCGTGTCACACTGTTTGCCCTAGTTTTATTCTTATTAATATTCTCTGTAGCATCTAACCCAGTGCCACCTGCATTTAGCAGTGTTTATTAAAGCATTAATGGGCAAAGTAATCCAATTTTACTGCTCTGGTGTGCCCTTCAGTTATGTATAATTACATTAACAAGATTTTTATATGTAAATGAAATTGAAGTTGGAAGAAGTTATTTAATGATGTTGAAATTGTCTCATTTTGGTTAAGAGTAAATCAATATGGACATTATAAAAAAATTCTCAAATGTTACATTACTGTTGTGAGGCAGCATGGGGTAATGGTTAGTTAAGAGCTTAGACTTTGGAACTAGACTGACTTCAAATCTCCCCTCTGCCCCTTCCTAACTAGGTGACCTTGAGAAAGTTACTCAGGTCTGTGCCTTTGTTTCTTCTTCCATGAAATAGGGATAATATTAGTATTTACCTCCCAGGGTTACTGTATCAATTAAATAAGTTAATATTTATAAAATAATCAGAGCAGTGCCTGGTATAAATAGAAGTGTTTGTTAAAAATAAATAAATAATGAAATACCTATGAAAAAGATATGACTATGACAACATTTACTATAATTTTTCCCCACGAAGAGCTAATAACATATTTCACATAAGATTGATATTTTATTTGGTAAAATGTATAATTTGCTTACTATATCTAATCACTTTCTAATCACTTGTGATTAAGTTTTGTTAATGGAAATAGTACGATTTTGCACAATTCATTTTAAGTGTGTTTTGCTGTGGTATATAATTGTTCTTTTCTTATTGTTAAATCTCTTACTTGATTTTGTAAATGAGGGCATATATTTAGGAGATTGTAAAGTAAAAGAGATTTTTATTAGAGACTTAGAGATATTTGAGTTTCTGGCACACAGATTATTGTGATTTCTCTAAGCAGTTAGACTAGATTTTTTGTTTAAATTGAGCTGTAGGCATGAATGCATTTTTAATAATGAGGGGAATATTTTTAAATTTGTACTGTAAAACATGCTTACTTTCATCATTTATCATATCTGTGACACTGCTATTAAATATATATGGAAATAAAAGTTTTGTGCCTTGTAAAATTTTGGCATATCTATTCAGTGAGAGATGTCCTTAAAATTGAAGAAATAAAATGCTTTCTAAGTAGTGCAAATGTTTATGTTCATATTTGTGCTCATCAAACCTTCATATTTGAGCTGTTTTAGACAAAAATCTGTAATAAACATTTTGAAGAAAAACCTTTTATAGTATATATTCAAGTGGCAATCAAGTTGGAGAATTTTTTGTTTGCAAATTTAACCTCACTTAAAATAGGTTTCTGTTTACTTTTTTTGAATGTTTTAATTCTGTTTTTCTTTTTGTTGTATTTTTCAGTTTCTCTAATAGCATTTACCACTATGGCTTTATTAACCATTATGGAATTCTCAGTATATCAAGATACATGGATGAAGTATGAATATGAAGTAGATAAGGATTTTTCTAGGTAACAGTTTTTTTCTTATTGAAATGATTCAGATTGTTTTTAAAATAGCATACCTTTTTTTTTTAAGTTTAACCTTTTCTATTCGGCTTATTTTAGTTCTGAAGAAAGAGTCCTGAAAAATTCTCACTAATTTGTGTGCATTAAGTGAAACATTTTAGAATCATTCAAATACTGGTTGAATTCTAAAACAGACATTTTTTTGATTTAATATGCATTTGTTCAAAAAGGTTAGGAGAACATGTTTTTCCTTAGATGTAGAGACAGTAGAAATTGTTTGATATTTGAAATTGAAATATTAATCTATGTGAGCTGAAAATAGTCTAATGATATATATGTGACTTAATTTCTATAAATTATATCCAAGCTAAACTTTTATATAAATAACATTACTTTTGAACTGTCTAAAATACAGTATCTTAATTAGACAAAATATACTTTACATTTATTTATTTGCATTATTTGGGTTTTTTAATGGATTGAAGATAACAGGTTTATAACGTTAAGATTGAACCAGATAGGGAGACACATTTAGTTCTGGATTCCAATCCTGGCTCTGCCATTTACTAGCTACATGACTTCAGGGAAGTTACTAAATTTATATCTATGTATGTTTGAGTTTCCTTTCTGTAAATGGAGATAATAATTACAGTACATTCCTCATGGGGTAATGAGAATTAGTCAGTATTTGTAACTTGCTGTGTAACCTTGGGCAAGTCACACAGCTGACTTTTAAAAGGCCCTCAATTTCTTCATCTATAATATGTTTTTCTAGATAGCCAAGTTTTCAAGAAATTTGTTCTTTTTTTCACTAGCTTTTATTACCGGATAAGCATTGTGGGGATGCCCAGAAACCTGTTTACTTGGCCGCTGTCTCTGATTCTTACATCCTCTACTGAGCCTAAACCCCTGGGTTATTTGGAGCATAATTTGACCTCTACACAACTTTAAGACATTTTGAAGCTTTAAAAATCTGTAATTCCTGTTGAAATCAGATGAAAATTATTAGTGTGAAAAAAGTTTTGATAGTAAGCACAGGACCGAATTTGATTGTACCCATTCTGTATTCACAATGCTTAATTAATGCTAGTAGTTGAAATTAATTTGAACTAACCATTTGAATATTATGATTAAATGAATATTATGATAAAATGATTATTTTCTGGTAGCTCAGTTGCATTTATCCCCAGTTACACAGACCAGTTACCAATACTCTACTCTAATGATTGATTATGTGATCTTAAGCCAGGCATTTATACTGTCCTGAACACCAGTGGTTTACCTGAGAAACTTTAAAGACATCCACTTATAGCTCCATGATATAGAAAAAAGAAGATAATATTTGTAGGGCATCTAGCATGATGAATCATATTTCATAAATGGAAGAGAAAGACTCAAAAGTTCTTAATTATTGACTTTGAAAGTTGCACATTCTTAAAGGGATAGTCTATCATAAATTTATGTAAATAGAGGTTAAGAGTGTTTTCTGAGTTGCTTGGAGTTATTGATTATAGAGTTGCCATTATTAAATTAAAGGATACTATGTTTAAAACCTGTGAAATCAGAAAGGCTATTGGAATAATGGCAAAATAGAACTTTTACCTCTGAAGTGCCTTTGTTTTGGCTGTAAGAAATGCAATCCAAGTTTAAATCAACATAATTTTATTGTTTAAAATTCAGGTTTTTCATAGATCAGTTGATTTATGTTTCTCATGTTTTGCTGATTGATAGGTACTAATGTTTAATGTTTTGTCTTTTAGCAAATTGAGAATCAATATAGATATTACTGTTGCCATGAAGTGTCATTGTAAGTATACCTTCAACTTGATGAATCTGTATGTAGTGTATGGTTCAAACAATTGTCAATAAAAAGTAAAAACCACTGGTTGTATTTTAACTTTATTTTTTCTTCATAATATTTTAAAATTTTACTGTGGTATTATTTAATAAAGCAAATTATTTTACTTCTCAGCTGATATTCTTTGTTTCTTTTCCATAAAGAAAAGAGATTTAACTTTCATATTAGTATAATTAAAATAAAGGAAAATCAGAGGAAATTTTTGTAAATGAGAGAAAGAGTTTACGTATATCCTTTTTTTCTTGTTTGGAGTACCAGTTTTTACACCTATGTTCCACAAACATATCATGTCTCTCTGTTTCAGTTTACCACCCTTTACTTTTATTTGTACATTTTAAAATACAGATCCAGTTCTTTTCTTCACTGGCTTCAATGGTTATACAGGTAGAAGTGGAAAAATGTTAATATGTCAGATAGGTAATGTTTGAATCAGTATTCTCAAAAATAAGAATGCTTTTGCATGAAAAATATCTTTTAAGTTACTGCTTAGAAATTGCACGTGAAGAACTCATTAGTTCAGACAAAATGTTTTGAAATTTGAAATGATTTTACCCAATTAAGCTTAGTTTCTGTGAGATTTCATCTCAGAACAACCTTGAATCTCTTTTCTTTTCCATTTACTTTTTCTTACATTAGTGGTTTTAAGAGATAAAGAAATACTTTATATCTAACTTTGAGTTAGTGTTAATACTGAATATATCATATTTTGCTTAATTTGGATGTTTGAATACCATTAAAATCTTAGCTTTTTCAAAATAAAATTTCCTATTTGTTGACTTTTTAAAAGGCATCCGTAGCTTTGCCTTAAGATTTAATATCTAAAAATAATTCTTGCAATTAATATTTTATTCAGCAGCCATTTAGTACTTGTGATTAAGTTTTTGCCAACTTTGTAAAACTCTTTAATTCAGTATAGCCTTTGCTTTTTATCATGGGATTCTGGATTGTCAAGTGATTCTACATACTTTGTAAGTTTTCTGCTAGTCTTAATTTGTTTATATCAGATACAGTTTGGCTCTGGTCATAGAATGTAAAACTTCTAATTTTTTTTGTATGCAGATGTTGGAGCAGATGTATTGGATTTAGCAGAAACAATGGTTGCATCTGCAGATGGTCTAGTTTATGAACCAGTAAGTTTGATCACATGGTTTTTGAAATACATGCTTTGAGGAATTGTACCCTTGAAGATAATTTTGATAATTGCTTTTAGTCTTGTCTGAGTGAGTTTTTATATAATGTTTTTTCGTACTTCAAAAATAATGCGTATTCTTTGTAAAAAAAAAATTTAGGAGGGAAAAAAGTTACGTCTGATATCAAAATCTTGAGATAACCATTGTTAACATTTTTGATGACTCTAAAGTCTGTTTTATAACCTTATTCTATATTTTTTGTTAATGCTTCCTGATGGTTTCCTTTTCTCGTATAGTTATTAAAATAGTGAAATTTTTTCTTTTCTTTTAATGGTTTGGAAACTATTATGTCCTATTTGTCTTCTATTACCAAATTTAAGCCTTGAAGAATATTTGAGCTGTATTTCTCTTATAATCAAGAATGAAGCAGTATCTTTCTAAGAGGAAAAATTTTATAGGCATTTACGAGTTCTTCTCTCCTTTATACCTCTATTTCCCAAAGCTTGAGAAATGCTGACCTTCTCTTATTATCTTCAAAGCACCAGTTGTGTATACTATAATAGATTTATCAGAAAACACTATCACATTATAGGGGCAAGTATGGACATAACAAGTCATGATCAGAACTAGCGCTGAAAAAGCTTTTGAGAACCCCCCACTACTTTTAAGTTGAGGACTGCTCTGTTGGCATTGTGATACTTACATTTACACATGTATTCTTGAGTTCTTTTGTTCCTCATTGGCAGTTGTGAACCTTTCTGTAAGCAAAACTGCAAAATGAGTCTAAAAGTGGTGGAGGAGGAGTAGAAGTAACTGAATGTGTGGAGTTGAAGGGGAGAAAAAAGGAAGCCTTTGGCCAGTTTTGATTACTGAATTTTAGTTTACAGCAGCAAAATATGTGTGTGCCTTTTGATACACACTTTTTAAGTAGAAATTTCTATAGAAAAAGTAACATTGTTATTGCCACTCTGACCCTACTTCCTGACCCTTGTTTTACTACTCAAAAAATTGATTTTCTAGTAATTTTTTTGAGATTAGGTACCTTACAAATCCAGATACTGTGTTATAGCATATTAAACTATTATCTGGAAATTTAAATCTAGATTATTATTATTGGACACTTTAACATTTGCATTACATTCTATACTATTTTAAGAATAAGTATTCAAATTTAATTCTGTTTTATTGCCTTATTTTCTACCATTTATAGTTTATTTTTGTTTTTTTATTTTTATTTTTGTTTATTTTTGTTTTCAGCATATGGATGTGAATTTAGAATGATTTGAAATGATAATGAAGATTATATCCTAATTTTTTGGTTTCTTTGGACACTAAGAATTTGGTTATGAGGGAGCTTAAAGTGTTTATGTATTATCATCTTGAACTTATTCTTTAAATTGTACTTACATTATTTCTGTAGCATAGCATTCTTTATATTCTGTTTATCATGCTCGTTCTCTTTTTTTCATATTTATTAGGTCCCTAATTTTGTTTTATCCTTTTTTTTTCTGAGTATCTTACCTCTCTACCTGAATTTTAAGCTCCTGGGAATCATTAACTTTATTCTTTCATCTTTATAGTTCCCAAAATGTATAGCATAATGCCTTGCTGGTTTTAAGTGCTGATGAATATGTTAGAATTATGCAATTGTGACAAGATCATTGATTGTTTTCATTGTAAGCAATTTTTGCCATCTCTTCCAATTGTTTGTGCGATAGGAAAGGTTTATTTAAATTTAACTGTTATGTAATTGAAAGTCATGTCTTAAACAGAAAATTAGGAATTTCAGTATATTTTATTGTATAATTTCATCAGTAATATTTAAAATGTTTAACAGTGTTTTTAGGAAAATATCCCTTGGTTTTAATTTATATTAAAGTATTTAAGAATTTATACTTCTTAAATACTTTTTCAGTGTAAAATTATTTATAATACAATTTTAACTTTTAAAACATTTTTTATTCTTACTCTTTGAATATACACTCTGAATATAAAAACCCCTTCCAAACCATCATCATGCAGTATGCTATGATAGTCACCATTTTACTCTTTACTATTATATTTAGTTACTATTTCTTCATTTAAAGAAAAGAATTTTTAAAAGATGGGAAAGTGAGGAATCTGACAGAGCCAGGTTTATATATTGACCTTACTATCTGTTATTTTGGAAAAAGTTTATAACCTTTTGAGCTCCTGTTTCCTCATGTGCAAAAAGGGAAGAGTAGTAACAAACTCACAAGGTTGTTAGGAAGGTTAAGTGAGATAATGAATTTGTATAGTGCCTTGCACAAGTAGGCTACTTAGTAGTTCCCTTACACCACGTGCTAAATAAGCACTGTATTAAGCAGGTTGAGGAATTCCAAAGAGGAATCATATGGTCTCTACTGTCAATAGTTTTATTTAGAAGTTAGTTGGGGGGCTCTTGCAGGTAGTCTCATTTGTTTGCCATGGTGTGTTTTATAGATGTTAACATTTTAGCTTTGTGCCATGATGTGAAAAAGTTATGGAAGCCTGCTATAGACAAGTTCATCAGGAAGCATAATCAAAGCAAACATCAGAAAGATGGGAGCAAGTTAACTTGGAGCATATGTTTATATAGATTAGACAGACACGAGGCTTATAGTTACAGGAGAGGAAGGTTCCAGTTTGGTATAATTAAATTACCAAAGTCACAGAAGTGGAGCTGCGGCCAATAAATGGACTTTTTGTTACAAAATTGTGGCTATTCATTTCAAAAATTGTTGATTTTATTATGGTATTTTCCTAGTAAGAATATGGCCTTTGGATGCTTGAATTTTATACTTAAGCTGTATGTCCTTTTTTCCCCCAATACTTTTCATGCTAGCATCATTTAAATGATTCTAGTTCCTAGAATACCATTTTGTACATATGATAGTTGCCAGCTTGCATCTCCTATAAACGTAGATAATTGTTACACAAAAATATTTATGATTAGTAAAATTTCTTTATGCTATTTTTGAGTAAAAACATCACGTTAAAATTACATAGTTTGATCAACAGGAGATGAATGTAAATCATGAATACTTGTTTTTAATGACACTATAAATTTCTGTTTTGGTCTAGGAAAATTTTTAAAAATTATGATAAAAAGCCAAGAAAATCTGACAATGTTAGTGATTATGTATTTTCTTTTATTTCAGGCAATATTTGATCTTTCACCACAGCAAAAAGAGTGGCAGAGGTAATAAGTAAACGAAGTATTGTGGTCCATAGAAATCTAGATCATGTTTTGTCTGTTTTGTCTATTGTCAATTATTTGTGGATTAACATGTTTCTCTAGGGATTTCTTTGGATGAATTATTAGCAGAATTTAGTATACAGTATAATCTTTACAATTTCAAAAAACTTTATCAGATCTTAGAAAAGTTATGCATAATCTTTTCTCTAGTACACTTTGAATCATAAATGAATTTCAGTTTTTATTTAAAATTTTATTAACTTTAAACATTTTTTATTATAAAAGTATATATGATCATTATTTAAAATTCAGTTTGCATAGAAAGGATATAAAGGAAATGTAAAAGCCCCGCCTCATTCTGTAAACTAGTACTTTTGACTAGCAGTAGTAACCAGAGTTAAGCTTCTTGCGTAGCCTTCTAGAAATTTTCTGTACACATATATTTTCATATATATTATTGTATAATCATTGTGTAATTTAATATTTTATAGATATTTATAATTTTTATATAGAAAATAAAAATTTTATATATTTATAAAATTTAAAATATTTATATTTTATGTTTATTTTACATTATATATTTATATAATGATATGTAGTTATATAATTATATATAATTATAATTTTCTGAATGTTTGTATATATACTTATATTTTTTTTCCTAATACAAATGTGATCATTCCATACATTTGTTCTATAACAAATACATTTGTTCTTGCTTTTTTCTACCTAACATGATAATTTGGACATCTTTTCATTTCAGTATATAAAATAGTCCCTTTTATGCAGAGACTGTAGTCTATTTAGTTAGATATTTATTGATGGTCATGTAGATTGCTTCCAGAATTCTAATAATAAAAACATTACATGTCTTTAAAACAGTGTTGCATGAAAATAAAAGAAAAAAAATATTACTCAATGAACATCCTTGAACCTAATTCTGTGTATACTTGTATTGGTGTATTATATATGTGTGTGTATATTTATGTATGGAAAGTTTCTAGAAATAGAATTTCTCTTTCTGGGATACTTAACATTTTGATAGAATGTGTCATATATCCTTCCAAATTATTGTTTCATTTATACTCCAGAACTTAGGAGAGTGCTTGTGTCTGTACAACCGCACCAGCAATGGGTATACTCAGACTTCTTTAAAATTTTTTCCAGTTTGATGGGTGAAAATTGGTATTGCAGTTGTTTTATTAGCATTTCTTTATGAATTATTAATAGTTGAATATCTTTGTGGGTTTTTTTTCCCTCATTTGTATTTTTTTGTGAAACTGATCATACTATATGCCTATTTTGCTTGGTTGTTTTTTTCTTTTCAGAATTGTTTATTAAAGAATATTTATATTCTTTATAAAAGAAGTTAGTATATTAAGGAAATTAGTCCTTTGTTATAAGTGCTTTCTTCCCCCATATATTGCTTTTTGTTTTCTTTTTGGTTTCCATACTGTGTCTTGCACTTAGAAAGGCTTTTTCAAGTTTAAAATTATTACGAAGAATTTTTCTTTATTTTTTTTTCCCAGTCTCTAAGTACATTCCAAGGTTCTTTTTCTTCTAATTTCCAATATCACCATTTGGAGGAGTTTTAATATGTAATTTGAAATTGAATGTGGGTGAACAAAAGCCCTGAATATTAGGTGTCTGGGCTTTTAGCTCTTTTAGTGGAAAGCCATCCAGAAATGAAATGTTTTACTTCGATCCAGAAATATTAAAGTGAGATTTCCCCTTTCATCTGAAATTTATTCAGTGTTCAAGACTAATAATGAGTGGGAGAGGAGATTGTTTTTACTCTTAAAATGATGGTGGTTTTCCATCATAGTAGCATTTTCTATATACCTTCACATATGGAATATAGACTTGGATATTTATTGGTACATCCAAGGAGAAATTTCTTTCATGTGTACAGACACACACACACACACATATGTACACATACATATAGTTTGGTGTCATCAAACTCCTTGACTGTTGCCCTGTATCAAAATTTGAACTGTGGAAATACAAAACACATAAAAATGTGAAGTTTTCAGTGTCTGCTGGCATTGGATCCAATGATCTTGTCTAATATGTAAATCTGCCAATGACATCTGGCTTCTTGAATCATCATAGATTATCATGTTCTGCTTCTAAACATTCTTGAGTAGCTCTTGAATGTCCTAGAGATAACCAAGGCCTTATATCTTCCTGAATAATGTAGATACCAAAACTTTCTTCATAATTTGCTAAGAGATTTAAATTTTCACTCAGTTGGTGTTCTACTTTCTTAGAAAATGTAGGATCCCAATTAATCTCTCCTCAATAGTAAATTTCAAACCCTGGACAGAGCCTTTTTGGTTTCTGCTCTTTATTTAAGATTTATTCCAAACTAAATTTACAATATAAATATGACTTGTTATTTTAAATAAGCCTGTTTTACCAGTGTTCTAGATAGATGGTACATAAGTATTTTATCTTATACTTCTATAAAATGCTTATTTTATCATTATGGTGGGATGATGTATTATTATATTTACAGTTACTTTCTTAAAGTTTCTATATTTTTAATAGACTTTTTTTTAGAGTCATGAGGTTCACAGCAAAATAGAGCAGAAAGTACAGAGTTCTCATGTACCCTTGGCCCTCTCATCCCCACATCCTCCCTTGTTATCAACACCCACACCAGACTGGGTACACTTGTTATAATCAACAAACTTACATTGACACATCATCATCACTCAAAGTCCATAGTTTATTTACATTAGGGTTCACTCTTGGTGTTGTACATTCTATGAGTTTTGACAAATGTATATTGACATATATTCACAATTATAGTACCATACAGAATCGTTTCACTGCCCTAAATGTTATCTGTGCTCCACCTGTTCGTTCCTCTCTCCCCTCTGTATAATTTTTATAGTTGCTGAATTTGAACTTTACTACAGAAATAGAATTAAAGGAGGTAAAATAATACTACATCTAATGATACAAAGTTATTGCTGAAAATGATAGGAGACAGTATGGCCCAATGGTAGAAGTATTGGAGAGAGGAAAAATTTTGTAATGAGAATTAGATGTCTGTGGTGTGAGTTTATATCCTAGTAATCTACCACTTTGAGTCCATCACGTATATTTTGTGGCCACTCACTTATTCTTTGTACCTACAATACTTAATTTAATGCCTGACAGAATTTTGTAATTGTCATGCACACATGGAGGATGAATTTAGATACTCAGGTGAGCCAGAAGCTCTATCTTGGTGACCCAGGCTTCACATCCATTAATGATGAAGTCAGACAGGCTTATGGAGCTATTAGACCACTTAGCCACCCTGCCTCACTTTTCCTGCTTTCAAGGTAATGACCAAAGAAAACTTGGTATATTATTTTAGAATAAGTTCCTATAATACCATTATAATAATATAAGTATAATATAAGCTATGGTTTAGCTAAGTTAGCTAACCATTGTTATTTTTGAATAAGTTGGCTTTCTTGGTGTACTTTACTGTAGTTCTAAACTGTTGTTTTTGGTGTTGTATTTAGGATGCTGCAGCTGATTCAGAGTAGGCTACAAGAAGAGCATTCACTTCAAGATGTGATATTTAAAAGTGCTTTTAAAACTGCATCAACAGCACTTCCACCAAGGTGAGATCTATATTTTAAATGTGCAACTATTTATTAAATACACCTTGAGATAGTTTTAATATTGGTTTAGTTTTCTGAATCTTATTTTTCTTAGAGAAAATAGAATCATTCTGTGCTATAAAAATGTCTTTTACTCTTAAATTCATTTAACTCATTTTCTTTTTTATGTGTATGGTATACTGCCATATAAAATTATATTTGGGTTTTAAGAAAAATTAGTTGCATATACTGTTATGAGGCTGTATAAACTTTGGTTAGGAATTTTGTTTTTTATTTCACTTTTTTTCTCTGTTATAGATTAGAAAAGCTGATATTTGAAAATGCAACAATCATGAAAATGACAATTTAAATTTAGAAATACACAGAACTTTTACATTTGCTTAGGAACAAAATATCATTTGTTTGTTTGAACTTAGATGGCACATGCCCTTCCCTTCCCTCAGTCTTATTCCTGTCCTCCCCTCCCTACTACAGTGCCAGATATACATAAAGAAAATATGTCTTGTTAAACTAGTTCTTTTGTTTTAATCTTCCTTCCGTCATTGGACTTAGTCCTCTGGTTAGATTTGAAGAAACATGGAATTTTAGATTTATTTAAATATAATAGATGTGAAATAATTTTTCCTATTTTGTAGATGTGTAATTTCTATAAATATATAGACTTCAGGAAACTGCTATTCTATTTTTGACATTTAAAACATTACCTAAAAGTTGATCTTTAATGATTTTTCCCCCATAGTATGCAATTTTGTCACTACAAAGTGGTAACTATGTTGAATGTACTTTAAATAATCTTAATATATCTTGTTTCAACAGGGAAGATGATCCATTAGAGTCTCCAGATGCATGTAGAATTCGTGGTCATTTATATGTCAATAAAGTAGCAGGGAATTTTCACATAACTGTGGGCAAGTATGTTCTTTTCATTTACTGAAAATACTTCAAACAGGGTTGAAACTTGGTTAAAAGTAAATTCTTTGCTAACCAAATAATATATAGCTAAGTACTACAGAACTGCTTAAAATGTTGTATATCTGTATTTTTAATGTCTTGAGATTAATGTTTGGAGCTTCATTGTCAGGATAGAGAAGATTATTCACTTAAAAACTACTTCAAAACAAAAGTAAAGCAGTCATGTCATATTTTATATACTAAAGTAAATGAACTGTAGTTAAATATTAATTAAAACATTATACTTGCCAAATTTTAGTAGCCAGAAATCTCTTACCTAGATATTTCATTAATTTGTTTGTTTTGTTGATACGGGATTAAGGTTTTGTGGGGTTTTTTTAATTGTTTTGTTTTTTTTAAGTTTCTTTGTTTTGTTTAACCTTTTGGTAGTCATCAAAATGTAGTAATCCCTGACTGATTCTAGACAAGTATTTTGATATAGTTAGAAATTAGCAGTGTCTGGAATAAAGTTAAATTAGGTAAAAGTTAAAAAAATTTCAGACTACTTACCTTCATGAGCAGCACCCAGCACAGAAATTTTCATAAATTTACAAATGAATAAATAGATCCTTCCCTCCCTCCCTCCCTCTTTTCCATATAGAGTTGCTGAGCTGAACAATTCTTCGTTGTACAAGACATTTTTTGAGTACTTGCTATGTGCAAAGTACCATGCTAGACACTAAAGATAAAACAGTGAAAAAAAGAGAAAGGGTTTTTGCACTTAGGATGCTGACATTGTATAAGAGGTTCCAAACTTTAAACAATGAATACACTAATAATTATTTAACTATAGTTGTATTGAGGCTATAAAGAGGTATGGCTGATAAGAGACTATATAACAAAGTACTTGACTTACTCTACATGTCAGCAGAGGCTTTATCGAGGAAAACCTTTGAACATTAGTGGAGGATTAAAAATTTAATATTTAAAGGAGGGGAAGGGCATGCAACAGGAAAGAGCATGGCTTGAGATTTTTTTTAATAGAGGGAGAGAGATAGCATTAGATTTATAAAAAAAATTTTAGTGTTTACATAATCAGATCAAACATGTATCTTTTTTTCTTTGTTGTCCCACTATCCTTAAAATTAATGTTTTGTTGTTTTGTTACTATTACTGATCTCCAGTTCAGCCTATTGCTGGGAATCTTGGAATTTCTTGGTATCATAGAGGCAACAAATAACAATTGACTCAAAGAAATTTACATTTTATTGCACCTTTGTATACAGACAATATTCTAGTCCAAGACTAACTCAGAGGGAAACTTTGACAAATACTATGTGAGCCTCTATATAATGGCCTTTTTTGTTTGCTTTTGGTCTTTTCCCAATTTCATTTCTCTCTCCAGGGTATCACTCATAGTATCAGCTAGAAAAGCCAAATGAAAAAGCATTTGGTTTGTACCTTATCTCACCCACCCCTAATTTTTGGTATTAGGTTTGTCAAGTTCAATATTGATCTTTTTGAAGATCTCATATTACCTTTCAAACACAATGTCATTCTCAACTGTGATGTAAATGAGTAATAAAAAGAACATACTTTATGGCCAGGCGTGGTGGCTCACACCTGTAATCCTAGCACTCTGGGAGGCCGAGGTGGGAGGATCGCTTGAGTTCAGGAGTTCGAGACCACCCTGAGCAAGAGTGAGACCCCGTCTCTACTAAATATAGAAAGAAATGATCTGGACAGCTAAAAATATATATAGAAAAAAAATTAGCTGGGCATGGTGGCACATGCCTGTAGTCCCAGCTACTGGGGAGGCTGAGGCAGAAGGATTGATTAAACCCAGGAGTTTGAGGTTGCTGTGAGCTAGGCTGATGTCACGGCACTCTAGCCTGGGCAACAGAGCGAGACTCTGTCTCAAAAAAAAAAAAAAAAAAAAAGAATATACTTTATAATGCGTATTTTAATATGCTTTGAGCATGAATACACTAGAAACCACAACGAAGTAGGTAGATGCTTGCCACTTATTTGTAGAATCATTAGATATATAACAGCTGCAAATGCAGACTGAAACAGATGCATTGGCCGCTCAAATCCCATGAGTGGCATTTCTGTTGATGAGATGGTATTCTGAAATAGTACTATTTATAATATCGTGAACAAAACAGTATAACTTAGTTTCCTGGGAAATTTAGTGTATATTGAAACCACAGCAGGTACTTTGTATAGCTAAATGGAGTTCAGTTCTAGACTCACATCATTACAAAAACGTTTTTCACATACATAAGTATGTCTTAGAGCATTTGAAAGTCACACAAGACCTGGGGAAATCTTTTTTGTGGGAGACTGTCACTTTCATTGCAGGATGTGTTGCTTTCCTGGCTGTTGTCCAGTACATGCCAATAACAACCCCTCCCCAATAATTGTGACAACCCAAAATGCTTCCCTTCACCCCCTATCAATTTTCAGAACAACTTTTCCTCCACTGAAAATCACTCAGGCTAGATTTCTGTCTGATGAGATAGAACATACGATATCCCAGAAAATAAATAGGTAAATTCTGAATATCTGACATCCCTATGAAGAGTTTTAAAAAGTGTCAGAGAACTACAGTCATCTGTATTAGGGTGATTTAATTTGATTTTTAGCTTTTAATTTTTTGAAGAAGATGCTTGTGATATTATTTCATAAATGTTTTGAATATGTCTTTTAACCAAAAAAAGAGAAAGAAGGAAGTATATTTTCAAACAGTTCTCTGTTCCTCTCAGAGTAAAAACCAGGACGGTGAATCAGACCATTGAACTAAGATATATAGGTGGAGCATCACTAATTCAAAAATCTGAAATGTTCCCAAGTGCAGAACTTTTTGTGTACCTGCACGATGTTCAAAGGAAATGTTCATTGGAACAGTTCAGATTTTGGATTTTCAGATTAGCGATGCCCAACCAGTAAGTATAATGCAAATATTCAACAATCGGGAACACTTCTGGTACCAAGCATTTTGGATAAGGGATATTCAACCTATAATACTGTAATTTGGTTATTTAAAAAAATTTCCTTTTCCGAATTTGTTTGAAAACTATAGTAGGAACACCATTAGAGTGATGGTATGAATGAGGATAGGAGTAACCTGTAACAGTGAGCTTGCTTTTTAGTAGTGAGTTTGAGGTAATATACTTCACCGTGAGCACAGGGCACTTTAACCAAACTCAACTGCCAGTCATTCTCATATATAAGGAGAATGGATTGTTGTAAAAGATTTTAGTATACTTTGTATTGGATGTTAACACATTTTCCTAACCATTTTATTGCCTTTTAAAAAGTGCCTGGTGTTCTGCCAGATACCATTTAGAACAAATTAAACAAATGTTTAGACCTAGGGCATATTATAAAACTTGACAGTAACATTTAATTTGTTACAAGTAAAGAAAGAAGAATCTTTTATGGAGAATTTTTATTTTCATATTTTTAGTTAATTGCTAGAATCCTAACTGGGTAAAGCAAGGACAAGGGATAATTTAAGGAAATCTTGAAGGTGATATTTAGAATTTTTTTAAAACTAAGTACAGGGAAGGATAGTAGTTATCCTTAGAAATATAAAGGAATTAAAAACAGAAATTTGAGAAATTACAGTGTGCAGCAGAACGAAGGTTTATTGCAGGGATAGACAAACTACAGCCTATGTACCAAATTCAGCCCACTACTACCTGTTTTAGTGTGTCCCATGAGCTAAGAATGGTTTTTATGTTTTTTAATTGTTTGAAAAGAAATCAGAAGGGGAATAATATAATACATGAAAAATATATGAAATTTAAATTTCTGTGTCCAAAAATAAATTTTATTACAACATAGCCATGCTTATTTGTTTACTTATGGCTGACTTCACTACACTACAATACCAGAGTTGAGTAACTCCAACAGAGACGGTATATGACTCTCTCATCACTTTGTGCTGCTACTTGGTGTACAAGTTGCAGTGATGCAATTAGAACTTGACAGCATTTAAGTGCCATGTGTATTGCTGCATTGCAACGTTTTACTGTGTCAAAAAGTTAGTGTCTGTGAATAGCCTGCATGGAACAACTGTAGGCAAGAATATCTTTAAAGTAATTGGGAGAACACAAATTCGGTACAACCTAAAGTGGAATCTGGTTAAGATGTATTACAACTGTGTTATAGCTGATGCTGGTGTGTGGAGCAGAAAAAGGTTTACTGGGATGCATTTTTCAAACCTTGTGAAAATGTAAGGTATTTAAAGCCTGTGGTTATCCATCATATCATCAGAAGCACTTTGCAGAGAATATTTTAATTTATCTTGTAATTTGAACTGATAGTGGCAACAGTGAACTTCATTTGCTCTCAGGGACCTAAATGTTGTCATTTCCATGGATTTTTGTCAGAAATAAAAGCTGAATATTCCAACTTGTCCTACTTCACAGCACTTTGATGGCTTAGCAGTAGTAAAGTTTTATTGCAATTTTTTTGAGCTCAGGGTCAAGATTGAAATTTTTCTGAATGACAAAACTATCATCAACTACAATTATTGAATGCTGAATAGCTTTGGAAATTAGGTTTTATGCAGACTCTAATTTTTTAATGAATTTAACCTGAATTATGAGGCAAAACCAATACTTATATATGAATTTGTATTGTGCTAAAGTTATTTCAGTGACAAGTAATTTTAGTGATTTTTGAATGGTTTTCTTTGCTTTTCATGCTTTGACAGCTTGTGTTGTTGAAAATTAAAACAAGAATCTCCATTCTTATACATGGATATATTTTCTGACCTCAAACTGTAGTGCAAGAAGTGTTTTCAGACCTTGATGCAAGTGAAAAAGAAATTTCCATGTTTTAAAATCCATTTAACTGTGTAATTGGGGGAATTCTTCCTTACATTGGAAATTGTTAATCTGCAGTGTAATGACATGTTTAGGCAAGCACATACCAAGAGAAGAACCTAATAGAATTTTGTAAATGCCTTCCAAGCAATGAATATGCTTAACTCAAACATATGCTCGTAGATTACTATTTTCAAAAATGAAATATATAAAAATTCATTACAGATCATTAGCAGATAAACATTTATGATCAGTTTTGAAAATAGAGAACATTAACCCTAAACCCTAATTAAGTAAAATGTAATCTCCCTGCAAAACACTCACAAAGAAAATACTCAATTATTGCTATTATATTTTTAATTTCATTAAGAAAAAGTTTGTGAAAATTTGTTTTCTCTTTTGTCATGTAACTAACTACATAATACACTTGATTTTGCATCTTAGCCCACAAAGCGTAAAATATTTACTATCTGGCTCTTTACAGAAAATATTTACCAACACTCAGTTTGTTACATTACTAAGATAAGTAAATTTGTCTGCTTACTCCTAGGCCAAATACATTCTTATGTTATTTTGTACTAAGAATAATTATGTAACTTTGGAAAGATCCACTTTGTTATTTTAATTAGTTGTATATTCAAATGTTATTACTTTAATATTCTTTTCTTCCTTTTAGGGCAATTCCACATCCTCGAGGTCATGCACATTTGGCAGCACTTGTCAACCATGACTGTAAGCAGTTTCTGAAATTTTTTTTCAGTGAAGATGTCCTTGAAAAAAAAGTGATTTTTTTTTTTTTTTTTTTTTTAAGTGCAGGTACAAGGTAGGCCTTTAAAAGTGAGCGGTTTTAAAAAACATATCCAAACAAAGGAGAAAATGAGTTATTAAATTTGTTGACTTTAATCCATTTTCTCTTGTCTTAAAGCTACCTGTATTTCTATTTGGTCATAGCTCAGAATTGCCGAGGTTAGGGAGGAAAGCCTAGGCATACTTTCTATAACTTTATACACATTTCTGCTAATTTTTAGGGATAATGACAATATATTTGCAGCTTATTTCAATTTATAATCTAAATACTGATATATAGACTCATTCATAAGGGTATTCAAGTTAGTTCGGTGTAAAGATTATCATAAGACTTAAGTTTTTGAAGTCTGCTTTAGAGGACAAAACAAGTAATAGATTCCGTAAAAAATCAGTTTGTTTATAGTTAGCAGTAGTATGTATAAAAATATATCTGATCGGTTTTATTATTTGGTTACATGGAAATCATTCCACTTCCTACATTCCACTTCACACAGTCCTATTACTGTGTGAAGACTTGAACCAGGAAAAATGTATATTTTTGGCTCTCAGGATTAGAGTAATATTATTTCTTAGAAGTTAATTTATATGTAATTATGAAATTTGAGATACAGTGTTTTATCAGAATTTACTTTTATATATTTAATTCCAATATATTTATATATATTTTTCTCAAAATAATATAGTTTCAAATACTATATTATTATACTTGCAGATTTTAAATATTTTCATTTGAGAATAGATAAGGATATAAACCAAGCTATAACATGTGATTTTGAGGAATAAAATTTCTCTACTTAGTAGTTTTTATTTTTTTCCTCTTAGCTTACAATTTTTCTCACAGGATAGACCATTTGTCTTTTGGAGAGCTTGTTCCGGGAATTATTAATCCTTTAGATGGAACTGAAAAAATTGCCGTAGATCGTAAGTATTTAATAGTTACTATTGGAATTTACATGTAGGAAATTATTCTTATAACCTTAATATTAATGCATTTTTAATCATTTTCCTAAAACCCCCTTGTAAAGATAATCTTCAAGTGGTTGATGAGTAAGATGTATGTGGAGAGATTTTGTCCAAGTAGTGGATGAAATTTGAATGTTAAAAAATGAGCCATAGAACAGAATAAGGAAGTTCAAATTAAACGTAGGCAGGAGGAGGATAATTTAAATACTCTAAATATATGAAAGTTTAATGTGTTAATAGGACATAATTGCACTTTTTCATATTCATGAAAGAAAGAATAAGAACAAAACAAAGTTTCAACATTCTAAGAAGAATTTTCTTCTTTGTATAGGTTCAAAGTTTTAAAATGCGTTTTTACCATTTTGGAAACCTCTCTGGAGAATTTTATAGACACACTTCTTTGACTCTTGTTGGTTATTATTGATTATGTTGGCACTTCAATCCTTACATGTAATTTGATTCCCTTTGTCCTTCATTTTTCTCCAAGTCTAATTATTCCACCCATATGTATAGCATTGGTTATTGCCTCACTACTGTCAGTTTTATCTTTTTTTTTTTCCATAAATGCTTAATACTTGGACACCTTTTTCTCCTAGCACTTTGTTTTCTCTCTGTTTATGACATGATAGTGTTTATTTGTAAGTCACCTCAAAACTAAGCACAGATTCAACAGTTCTGTGTTGTAAAGTTTCACTTTACATCAAAAATGTAACTCAAAGGATGAACCTGATGACCATCCTCAGTTGATAAGCCATCTATTGGTTGTGGACAAAGTTGACACCCTTTTGCCCTAACATTATCTGTGAGAATATTTAGGATATTAAGTTGACATTAATAACAGAAAAAACTGGTCAAAAGCTCATGTTTTTGAAAGTTATAGTAGTACATGTACTATGTGAAATGTGGTGAAGTTGAAACAGGCTTTATTTTGTTAGAGGCTTGCTTAATGTTAGTGTTTGAAGAGACATTAACCTCCTGTACCTCCTGTCAACAGTTTTATTCTTTCCTATTCTGAATTGCTTTAGATAAGAGACAGAATTTAGGTTGGTAGATATAAAAATTTATTTACACTGAGCAAAGGAGGCTAGACACAAAAAGTACATACTGTATGGTTCCGTTTATATGAAATTCTAGAAGAAGCAGAACTATTCTATGAAAGTAGAAGGCAGATCAGTGTTTGGCATAGGACCAGAGGTAGAGGCGATTGACTACAAAGGGGTCTGAAGGTACTTTTTGAGGTTTCAGAAATGTTTTGTATTTTGACTTTTGTGATGATCTTATGGGTGGATATATTTGTCAAAATGTATCGAACCATACATTTAAAGTTGGTGCAGTTTATCATATGTACATTACATTTTAATAAAGTTGATTTTTTAAAAAGTATTATTCATTTTTCAAAAGATATTTATTGAGTCCCTTGTATTTGTCAGACACTATTTGAGACATCAGGGACCCAATGATAAACAATACAGACACGGTCCCTGCTCTTTGTAGAGTACACATTCCTATAGGAGATAAGATCTTCAACATTAGGTAGGATAAGCATTAGGGCAAGTGGCTGTGAAAAAGATAAAAGGAGATTGCCTGCAATAGGAGAAAGAGAGTGGAAGAGGCTATGGTATTTGACAGAAACCTGAATGAAGTGATTGTGAGCCCAGTAGTAATCTTTTTGAGAGCATTGCAGGCAGCTTTATTACTGAAGCTGACTGAAAAAACAACTACATGTGCTGCCACAATTGGATAACCAAACCCCATATTACATCTTTCTACTCTGCCAACTGGTCAAATAGCAGAGACAGGTCATGTTCCTAATGGTAGGGAGCTAGATGTGTATGTCTTAAAGGCCTGAGAGAGAGAATGCCCAGACTATCTAACGGAGTGGCTTGGCCATACAAAACTACTTTCCCAGGTGTGCCAGTTGAATTGCTCCTTCCATGAATGTGAGAGAAGTGGAGAGTCCAATGGGGTGCAAGTTTCTACTTCATTACCCGAGTTAGAAAATCTGGGAGGATATTTACTCCTTAAATTTAAGACCCTTGTCCCCTTGAGTAAAACTGCCTGGGTTCAAGTCCTCGCCTGCCACTTGAACTCAGTGACTTTGGCACTTTTGTTAACATCCCTGTACTTTAGTTCCTTTATCTGTAAGAAAAGGATAATAAAAAGATGTACTTATCTCATTGAAAGTATAGATAGATGTATCTAATTCCAAATTTTTTAGAATATAAGCCTAGAGAATTAACATGTTTTATGTTGTGTGAACTGTTTATAATTAATTAGTAATTGGTAATATACTGGTATTTAAAACTTGTATCAAACCTAGAGATGCTTAGTAACTATATACAAATGATCCTTTTGATCACACAGTAACCCCAGGCCATCATTGAGTAGTTTCTTTAGTTATTTTCCTGCTGTGTTGTCAGTTCCTTTAGGCTAATTCAATTTTGGTTTCTTAGTATATCTTAAGATAGTGGTAGAAGTGAAAATGTACCTTTTGGTGGTTATTCTATTGGAATTTTATTTCACTCTCATTAATTTCTGTGCTATAAAGAAAAGCTGCTTTTTTCCAGGTTTGATAAAAGGATAATAATGATTATGAGGGATATGTAAGTCGCTAGTCCATTTTTTTTTTAACATCTAATATGTATTTGTATCCATTTTATGCTTACTAAGAACTTGTTTTATAAAGTATGAGTATATTGCTTTCATCAGTTCTTCCTTTAAATTTTTTTTTGTTAGACATTAAGTCATGTGTAACAAACTTTCAGGTTAAATGTATTTAATAGAAGAAGGATATATTTGGCAGTAGTTTTGTTGCTGTTGGATTGATGAAAAAACATGTTTTGCTTTTATTCTAGACAACCAGATGTTTCAATATTTTATTACAGTTGTGCCAACAAAACTACATACATATAAAATTTCAGCAGACACCCATCAGTTTTCTGTGACAGAAAGGGTAAGTTGATTCCAACTGGTAAATGATTTGGTGATTTTTTTTCTTTTTAAGCCTTTCAGAGTCCTCTGACTACAAAATAAAGTTGGAGTTTTAGTTGGTGCCTTCCCCCATTTTAAAATTTGTGGAAGTTTTGAAATGAATTACTATTTTATTTTAAGTCAGTAATATATCACAAATGGGTATTAGTATGTTCTAGAGCAAGAAAAGAAGTAGATTTTTAAGAAAATCTGAATTGTTTCTATTCCATTAAGACTTTAAAATTTTTAATCTATGATGGTATTAATTCATTCATAATGTCTTAATTTTGTAATATGCTTTCTCCTATATTGATATAAGCAGTTCTTAATCTGGTAGAAGATTCTCTGATTTCTGTGTTATTTATTTTTTGATGTGCTACCCTGAGGGGCATGCATGGTTATTGTAGATTAGATAGCAAATTTAGAGGGCTTGCCTTCCTAAATTAATGTTTTGTATTCATCTGATTGAAAGGAAGGACATTCTGTTATCTCAGGGTGGTGTGGCCTCATATTAATAAATAAATATTAACAATGAGGAGCAGAGTTTTGGAACTGGGCTGTTTAATAGATTTCTCTTCTACTTTGGGGTCCTGTTTTCTTATTTTTGCATTTAAGAATGGCAAATAGTCAAACACTTGTATCCTGAAGAATTCCAAGGCAAAATTTAAGTGCTTTTTAAAATTTGCTTCTCTCCATGTGGAGTTTTCTTTTGATAGTCTTATAACTTATGATGATCACGCCCTCAATAATTGTATAATTTTTCTTGTCCTTAGAAGATTAGGTAATGAAGTTTTTAGGGGTGAAGTGTCGTATGTAAGTTTTCAGTTGGCTTAGGGGTGAAAACCAAGTTTATATAATTGTGTATATATGTATACATATGTGTGTGTTTACACACACAGAAACTAGGTAAAGTTTATACAAGTATAAATTATGCTTTTTAACATTTTTGTAGTGGTGGGGAGATACCATTTCTCACCTGTAAGATTGGCAAATACCTGGAAGACAGTATACACAGTTGATAAGGCTTTGGGGAAAACAAGCACACTTGCTAGGGGAATGCAAAGTGGTATAGTCTCTGTGGAGGGGAGTTTGGCAATATCTGCAGAATGACATATGTATTTACCCTTTAACCTAGTAATCTCATTTCAGTAAATCTATTCCAAAGATACAGTGGGAAAAATACAAAAATGATGGGTGTATGAGGCTATTCATTGTGTTGTTATCTATAATGGTAGAAGACTAGAAACAACCCAAATAGTACATCTACCCAATGGAGAAGCAGGTAGCTGTTAAAACAAAAAAGAAGAATGAGAACTATCTCTATAGTGATATGAAATTATCTCCAGGATATATTTTTTAAATAACAAAATTAAATAGAAAAAAATAGTAGCATCCTAGAACATTTAACCTTTGGGGAATGTGTTTATGCTGATAGGGCGACTCAAATAGTTGTTTCACTTAAAAAAGAAATAGAATTTCTAGAGTTGGTAAAGTCGGGATGAGGGCAGGGAAGGAGAGGCAGTTGTTAGTCCTGGAACCCAAAGTGAATTATTATTATTAGTCTCTTGTTACATAGATGCCCTGATCCCTAAAACAGCTTCTACCCTTACAGGTAGTAACAATATATTGCTAACTTCAGCATGATATTGAGCATTTCACAGCTTTCAGATTAAGTCATTTTACTGGAAACTTGATCAATGGGTATAAAGCTCTGTTATGCTAATAATAGGGAAAGGATTTTGTAATGCCCCACGTAAAACTGTTTTAATTTCCCTTTGTAGTAGTTAACTTCATTATTTTTATTCCTAAAGCTTATAGTTTAGTTATAGCTAGGTAAAAATAGGTAGAGCCTGGCACAAAAGTCATAGCAAAGTACTCTAAAAGCATAGTTGTTGGAACTATAATTGAAATTTATTAAAAGGTTTACAAACTTGATTTTGAAGTATAAACAGGATGGAATGAAATAGAATATTTTTTTGCTCAATGTGTACACTGTGATAAATTTATAATTTTAGTTACACTCCTTTATAAAACATCCTTTTAAAACTGAGCCAGTAGCTCAAATATTGGTATCTTTCAAATTAATGCATTTTGTTTTCTTCCTATATTGTATCTCCTATAGTTTAAAATGAACAACAGAAAGAGAAAGTGTTTTTAAATCTGATCACTTAAATGGCAAGAAATAAATACAATTATTTTGTGAATTCCTGGCAGAAACATTCAAAAAGTATGTCAAAGTATAAACTTAGTGTTTATTGATTTGATCAATGAAGAACATGACATACAATTTGTAAGGTCTTGAGTTCAGTAAAAAACTTGTATGTAAGGTAACCTTTATGAGAAAATAGGAAAGAATGATTCTACTTTTCTGAGAGTTTCAAAAGCTAACCACACAAATAATACAGAATAATTTGTCTCTGAAGAGCTTAGTCTAGTAGGAGGTTTTGTGAGGAGATTTGATGTCCCTTTTTTGCAGTAGGGCTGAATATTGGGTATATGAAAGTAACCTGAGACAGGAATTCTGTTTCTCTCTTCCTCCTATCTCTCTTCTTCCTTTTAGGAACGTATCATTAACCATGCTGCAGGCAGCCATGGAGTCTCTGGGATATTTATGAAATACGATCTCAGTTCTCTTATGGTGACAGTTACTGAGGAGCATATGCCATTCTGGCAGTTTTTTGTAAGACTCTGTGGTATTGTCGGAGGAATCTTTTCAACAACAGGTTAGCATGCATTTCTTTTTGGTCTAATTCCTTAGTGTTACTTATGCTTAAATTAAGGTGCTTCTGTTTCAAAGGGGTAAGAAATATACACATTTTTGTGTTTTAATATTTAAGGAACTTTTTCTTTGTTATTTAATTCCAAAGCTCCAAAATTATATTGCCTAACCATTAAACGTAAGTAATTTCATTGCATTCGGTGATTTAAGGGAGATTATATGGTGAGCTAGAAAGATCCTGGATGTTAACATTAGAATTAGAATTGAATCCAATTTCTTCTGGTTACTTGGTGGTAGTTTTGGATAGATCACCTACATTTTCTGAAATTTTCTACACATTAAAAATGGGAATAATAGCTAATTTGCAAATATAAGAGTAAATGAGAAAATGCCTAGAAATAGTGGACATTTGAATGCAAATTTTGCCCTTCTTTTAAGGTATTTTTAACTGTACCATATATAAAATCATATCTTATAGTACTTTGAACTGTGCAATACATGAAACTGGATTTTTAATCACTAATGTTTTTATGAGTTTTGACCTGAGATTCTGGAATTCTCTCAAGTTATTTACAAAATTGTAATCATGAAAATTGGGACTTTAGTACAAAAGACAAAGAAAGGAAACTCCTTCTTCATCTTTAGTCCCTATTCAGTATTAGATTGAGCCTAGGTAGTGTATATACTTAAAGTCATATTTTTTAAATGACTGGAATAGCTTTCCTTATGAAATTCTTTGTTATGTCATTTAAATTTATTTAAATTTGTGGTGTTGGTATCATTTATTTTTCAAAATTTTGTGGTTGTGTGAAAACCTTAAAAAGATTGTGTCCAGGTCATGAATTTTGTGGTCTTGTGATTTTGAAAAGAAATCCATTTGTTTTCAAATTTAACTATCTTGATTATTTTTAATAGTGGAAGTTAATAATACAAACTGCTTTGTTTCCTTCCTTAATCTATTCCATTATAATTAGTTGAGCGTTTTACTCTTACATAGCAATTTAGGAAATAATTTAATTAAAACCATAAACTTATTGTTTGTTACAGGCATGTTACATGGAATTGGAAAATTTATAGTCGAAATAATTTGCTGTCGTTTCAGACTTGGATCCTATAAACCTGTCAGTTCTGTAAGTGGTCTGGTCTACATGGTGCTGATCTCTAAATCATAGTATCATTGTTAAGTCTAAAAGAGTAGCTTTTGCTATCTAGAAAGAATTGCCCAAAATAAAGCTTTGTGTTAGAGGAAATAGTGTAAGGAATAAAACTGATGCTTTGTTTTTTTTCCCCTTTTCTCCCTAGGTCCCCTTTGAGGATGGCCACACAGACAACCACTTACCTCTTTTAGAAAATAATACACATTAGCACCTCCCGAGTGAAGGAGAAAAACTTTTTGCCTGAGATATAAAACCTTTTTTAATAGTAAAATATTGTGCAATATATTCAAAGAAAAGAAATACGAATGAGAAGCAGGAAACACACTTATTTTAAAAAAGAAAAGGAAAAATAACCCCAAACTGAAATTCTATATATGTTGTGTCTGTTACAAATGCCCTAGAAGAAATTATGCAGCTAATCAGTGAATAAGCCCAACTGGAGTATTGCTTTGAAGATGACTCCTTCTGCTACTTTCACAGCAAATGGGCAGTGTGGAAATCATACCTTGCTTCTTGGTGACAAAAAGCCTGAAGGAAAGAAGTGAAACCAAATCTAAAGAAAAAGGCATTGATAAGTGCAAATGTTCGCGTCCTTTTGTTTTTAAAGATATGATGTCAGAATAAAATATGGAAAACATATGGAAAACTAGTCTAGACTTTAAAAAATTGTGACCAGGTCACATTGTTAATAAAGAAAAACAGGGACTAGTCCCTATGTTATAGCCATATTAATGTTAAGCCATATTGACAAGACCACTTATCCAATAATTTGGTCTTTTGAAGGTAACTGCTTTTCTTTGAACTCTGGCTGTTGACTTTTCTAACTTTAAGATTAGAGTCTTAGAAGACTGAGGTAAATTCTCACAGGGGCAGGTACGTAGGTGCTATGATATGTAATAGAGATATCATTCACAGATTGTATAGTAGAGACTTATACAGGGAAAAGAAAGCACATTTTTTTTTTAAAAAGATGCCAAGTTTTCTAATCTGATCATTATATTATTGGTATACTTTGGGGGATATGAGGTGGGCAATGAAAAGATCCACTAATGATGATGAAAATGATCAGTTTAATAAAATATTAAGAGGAAAAATAGAATATTTTATACATGTGGTAAGTGGGCAACAGGGTAATTTTAAATAAAACAGAAGTGTGAAGAAATTTGAAGCACAACAAGATAATGTCAGATCTCAGAGGTGCCATATTAATTAAACAATGTCCGTTAAACTGTAAAACTGGATTATGAAAGAAGTATTTGCATTCAGGGTATCCTGAATGTGATTGGTTTTGTGTTAGATTATGTTGTTCTTTCTTACTATTTATGGGTTGGTTTTAAATTTCCAGAATATAAAAGATTAAAAATAATGAGAGGGAGCTATCAGGTGCCATTAAAATCTATATTTGGAATATGTGTGCCAACATCAGTTTTCCTTTTGTAATGCTTAATAACAGAGGAATCATCAACCAATGCCCACATTTTAAAACATTTAGGGAAATGGGGAAACAAAATTCCAGGTTAAATAACAAGATCAAACGACTAGATTTTAGTCTTGAGCAAGTAACAAGACTAAAAGACTAGATTTAAAATGGTGGTTTTAGAAAATGGATGTCACAAATTACAGTTTTTCAAATGGCTATTTTTTTAAAAGATAAAATGCTTTCCTAAAACCAGGATAGACAATATAATGGAGAGGAGAAATAGTGACAGAGTTACTTTGTGGTAAAGTTTATGTAGAATGATATTTTGCAAAAAATAGCAGAAGCATCTTTGTTTAAAATATACAGTATCATGAAGTTAACTGATTAAATGATAATAACATGCTTTGAAAGATTTTTGAATCCAGAAAATTCCAAATAATGAATGAGCCTTCTGGCTTCTGATTTCTCCAGCAAAGTTAGACTAGGAACTAACAGAACATCTCACAATAGGAATTTTAGCTGGAGAGAATTAGAATTTTTAGGTATTTTAGACTGAACGTTGGTCCACTAAGTATGCTTGTTTGTAAGAAAATTCAGTTGAGTTTCAGGGTGTTTTTAAATAGGAAAAACAATATTATTGATTTAAAATTCCTTTCAGTTAGGATTGTAACAGTTAAGTATCTTTTAAAAGAATTCTAAAAATTATTTTGATACTTATATATGATTTTTAATTATTTCCATGTTTTCCAAATACCATATTAAAATTTTAAAGAAATTAATCTGTCCCATTAAAACTGACTATAAGAGGAATTTCTTTAAAGCAAAATCCTGCATTGCCATTGATTTCCATTTTAAAGGTTAAGAAAGGCTTCCGTCTGAAATTCTTCAACTAGGGTCAGATTTTTGGCAATAAAAGTGTTATGATTCAGACTGGATGATGAAGTATACTTGCAAAATAGGATTTGGTAGGAGCTTGTGGCCTCACCAACTGTTTCTTTTCCATTGCAGAGAGCGCTTTGACTGACTTACCTATTACGCAGCTTTCCTATGCCTGAGGTATCTCCAGCCAATTCTCCTTTTCATTTTATTAGGGTATTCATAATACCTATATGTATATATTCTAGACTACATATTTAAAAGTCTGAGACCTCAAATGATATGAAATGGATTTTTTAAAAACTATGTTTACATACACTGGCCTACAAAGAAGATTAAACATTTAGGTGAATAAATAATTCACTACTGTAGTATTTGTACACTTCAGACTACCTCTTAGGAAAAGCTTAACACAATGTTAGTATTAACAAAATTACTTGATATGATTAATATCACTTTTCTCATATATTTTATAGCATAGAAATTTTATAATTTACTAATGCAAACAAAATTTGCAATTTTTAATAGTCTTAATTTTGGAATTTATAAAGGAATGACTAAGAGCTCCTAAGTTTTTAAGTGGAAGTAGAGATATTCTGTGCATTCTATCTTTTTATGTCTTGCATTAGTAATCAAGTATGAAAAAGTGAATTAATATGCAATTCCTGCTTTAAAATTCAGAGTTTATGCTTGAGTTCAGGAGGCATATTGTTGATTGTTTAAAAATTACTTAAATCTGAGCCCTAGGACCTTTAAAATCTCAGCATGCCTTTTAATCTAGTACTTCCCCTTCTATTTTGAGCTCTACAAACCTTTAGCAAGCCAAAGTTGGGTTACCCTTTTTCAACACTATCAAAATAGAATGGTTGCCATACTACCTTATGATATAATGACTAGATAAATGCTTGGGTGTCCCCTTATTATGATGATACAGTCAAAGCATAGTTCTTTCCCCTTTCTGAAATATTTCTTTAGTGATGAAATTGCTTTGCATTTAAGAGTAGAAAACATGGTGGGGTGTGGTGGCTCACACCTATAATCCTAGCACTTTGGGAGGCTGAGACAGGAGGATAGCTTGAGACTAGGAGTTCGAGGACCAGCCTCGGTAACATCATGAGACCTCATCTCTACCAAAAAAGATTTAAAAAATTAGCTGGGCATGATGGCATGTGCCTATAATCCTGGCTATTAGGGAGGCTAAGGTGGGAAGATGACTTGAGTCTAAGCGTTCAAGGCTGCAGTGAGCTATGATTGGGCCACTGCACTCCAGCCTGGGTGACAAAGCGACACCTCACCTCTAAATAAATAGATATATAGATAGGAGAACAAACTGCTCTGGAGTTTTTGGTTTTCTTTTTAGTTTTTAAATTTTATTTTAAGGAGAGAAAAGAACATAAGATGTTCATTTAATGTCTCAACCACAAATATTTGCACTGTAAACAGAATGACAAATTATAAAACAATTTTCTTGTCCTTTTAATCCTAGGAGAAAATTAAGATCATGTACCCTCAAATAAGCCTCAGTTTCCTATATTTAAACTTTATTTTTCCTCATATGAAAACTACTGCAATCTTTAAATATCACTTGGTTACATTTGCTTTTCCTCCAGAGAAGCTAAATTGCTATATGAGATTGGATTTATTTTATATTTTTCATATTAAAGATGAAAGTGATAAAAATTGAACAATGGACTCAAAAAGTAGGTCTTATACACCTCTAAACAAATTTGAATGCAAACAAGATTATAATCAGTGAAACACTTAAATTGTTTTGGCAACTTCAAATAATATTGGATGTTTAACAAAAGGAATTAGGGTGACTCTTGTAAATATAACTCATTTATGCCTTTCAAATGTAATTTAAAGTAAAACTACTCAGGATGAGAAGACCTGGAGAAAAGTACACATTAATGAAAGCTATATACTAAAGCAGACCTTTCAGCAACAGCTTATATAACTATGTAATAAATGTTTAGAAATTCTTTGTATTCTGTTTTCAAGCAGTTATGCAAATCAATTTGGTTACTTTTTACCTTTAAATTTTTCAAGGTATTTTTCTAGAATTGACCCAAGTTGCCCTACTTCACATCTCCTCACCCATTTACAGTTCCAGGTTGGGATTAGTATTTCAAATAAAGTAGGGACACATCTAAATTGTATATCAGAAGAGATGTTTCTGGCTAAACTCAGTTTCAGTTAAGATTCTTTTGGCACAGTAGTATCTATACTTCTCAGGGCACCACTGTCTCGCATACCAATTACATCTTAAAAGCAGCAATTGCTAGTCTTTTTTAATTAAAAAAAAAAATTTTAAAAAGTAGGCAGCATTTTTCCATACCTCTATGTGGGCATATGGTACAATGGTTAATTCTTACTATAGGCAGTTGCTTATGTTCCTAGAATTATTAGAATAGCAGTTCCAGAAAAGTAGCCATGTGGAAATGTACATGTTATTCCTGTGAACTTTGAAAATCTTTGATATTTTTGGAAACTTTAGGCTGTCTTTAATTTTTATGTTCATTGTGAGACCAGTCTACCTTGAGATACTAGTTATTTAAATGAGGTGTTAATTGGAGATAATGTTAGGTTAGTATAAAATTGTGAGAGGTGTTTTTCTGAGTTGTGTGCCCATTTGCCTCAACTTTTTCTAGTATTAATTGCCTCAGGGTAGTGACTCTTCAGCTCTGTAATACCTGATACTATTTAAGGTATCTTGTGAGTGCAGAATATAAGGATTACTAAAACTTCTTTTTAAACATAGGTGCCTTTTCTGTGTACTTTACATCCTATTCCTTCCCAAAGTGGAAGGTTCTTTCCCATTTCTTTGTATATATTAGGCATTCAAATAATTTTTAATTGGTCTTGATGTGAAAGTTATATACTAGGGATTTTCTTTCATACAGATACTACTTTTACTGCTTAATCATCACAAGAGAACTTTGTGTCATTTCTCTGATGCCACAGGTAGAAGAATACTCAGGTAAATGTAACCCTATTAATGGTATCAGAAAAAGTGAAGTATTATATACCTATATGTTAATTTATATTCATCTAATAGTTACTCCTGTGATTTAATTTGGTTGAAAGAGTTCTTTGGAAGATTATTTCCTTCTTCAGGAGGATGGGCAAAATTTAATGCAATATTCAGCAGTTAAAGACACAACACTAGAAGAGGGGGAAAATTTAATACAAATTTTTATTTAATCAAAAGTCAAAATGTGAGTACTTGATAGTAGCTATTAGTGAAACATACAATCAAAAGATAGTGAATTCTTAGAGCTATCATGTTTTAATCCAATCCCATTGACCTATATCTTGGTTTGATGTTTATCATATTAGTTTATATCTTAATTGATATAACTCAAAAGTATCATACAGACATCTCAAACTAAAGATCACCAGGTGCTTTGTTTCATATCCGGGGTGTGTGCCATAGAAAGTAGTTCCCAGAATTTAGATGAGATGGGGAAAAACATTGCCCAGAAGAGTTCCCCTTATGGAGCTCGGAATAATCTAATACAGGGCTAGATCCTGCCCTGGGCCCTTTTATACCTCAACTACCTGAATGTATCTTTCTGAATATTACCAATTATTCCAGAAAGTGAGCATAAATGTAACTGCCATTCTTTGTTAACATTCTATGCCTGTGTAATTTTCAAGTAGTGGTGTGATGGATTATTTCTTTTTAGTTGCTTAGATCCCAAATACTACATTTGAATAATATTCCATGTTTTTAAGAGGAAGAAATGCTGCAATCCAACAACACATCTCAAATGTGAGGAAAGTTGGGATAAAACTTACTAGTATAGGAATTTGAGAATATATATACATAAAATTTTTAAGCAAAAAAAGACACCTCTAAACTTAATAAAGTCTTTATTTTTCTGCTGTACATTGTACAGTTATTGTACAGTATTGGAATGATCAAGATACTAATAAATCCTCTGGTGATCATAGAAGAGTAATCTTCTCCACTTTATACAAGAAGGCTAAAACTAGAATTAAAAATTTTATTTGAAATTTTGCTTTCCTCAATGGCAAAGATCAAGTGACTGGGTTTTTACATAATTCTAGTCTTGGACATCGCCCCCCCCACCCCCCCACCTATTAGCCACTTTAATTGAGGCCTGAGTGAAAAATAGCTTAAATATAAGGAGTTTGTGAAAACTTTAATGGACGGAAAGGAAACTCTTGAGGGAAGGTTATCAGGAAAATGGGAGATTAAAAAGATTTAGAAATAGTAATTGTCAAATTCAAATTATGAGAGTCCTCAATGCAAGTATGCTTAATTCCTCATTCTGTTGTACATACTTATACTTCCTGTTCCTTTTTAGGTTTAAGAAATGGGTGTAGTTAAGAAAAATGTTAAATGTGAACCCACTTTACTGATTCCCCCACCCTTCAACAAGGACTCCAAGATATAACATGGAAGGCGGGAATTCTCCTTTTCAGGGGAATTATTTCTCACAGCATTTGTGAGGATATTGAGGCCATTCTTCTACTGATCTTGACTTTAAATCTTTCTACTGGGTATCCCAGAATGGTTCCAAGGTCAGTACTGTCTTTCTTTAGCTTTTTTCAGCTTCTACCATGTTTATGGAGTCTAAATTAATCCGCTCAAGGAGAAAAGATAAATATAGAACAGTGGGAGTACTTTCATGTTTAATATGCAAGGGCATAGAACTTTAGGAAACAATTTGGAAATATTTTTTCCTAAAATATTTGTGGTTATAGGCTAGTTTGTGACTTTCCTTCTCTCACTGAAATAAAAAGAATATATAGTTAAGGAATAGGGATGAATGTGTAACAGCACATGTGACAGCTTGGGCATGTTGTTACTTCCTAATCTTGAGAACCACAGTTTGCTGTTTTAGAGGTATCTGAGAGGTTCCAGATAAAAGGTGTTTGCCGAATGTTCTTAGACCTTGAGTGTGCTGGATGCCCTAAAATAGGAAAGGAATTTGTAACAGAAGCTCACGATGAAGAACCAGACATTCCGGGCCATCTGAGATCTTGCAATGAGAAGGCGCCAGGCGATAAGGAAGAGTGCAGTATTAAAGAGGTAGTGAATATTTCGGAGCCTGGGGAACAGACATACATAACCAAAGTTAAAACTACCAGATATCCACCTACATTATCTGAAGATAAATGTGTCTTTTCCTGGCTGTGACCAGCAAATATTTATGAAGTACTCACAAGGTATGTGGCATGACTTGATGGCCTTAGGTTTTTGTATCTTTAATTTCCGTAATGTTCTTGCTGAATAGTCAGATTTCCATCATATCTCCCTAATTTCTCTTGTATACCTCTCTCTACTTGAAGCTATTTACAAGCATGACTCACTTAATCTTTCTTAAATATACTTTGATCATATTACCACTTCATAAATTTTCACTGGTTATTGTTCACTAGAGGGTAAATTCTAAAGTTCTTAGCCTGCTATTCAAGGTTCTCCCTGTTTGCAGTCTATGTTTCCATCCTTATCTGTGCACTACAAACCCTCTGCTTCTACCAGGATTATACCAGAGTGCTAACAATTCTTTGTCCTGTAGGGATTATGATTGAAAGAAATTTAAGGAATTTGAAGGAACTGGAGCATAAAGTGTTTTTCCCAGGTTAAATGGCATGATCAGGTCTCCTGTCTGTGGGATATTCCTAACATTACATTGTGATAGGGTGTTGTAGAAGAAACAGAAACTCGGGTTCAAATCTGGCTCCTGTACTTACTGTGTGTTAGCATGGACAAGTTACTTGTGGTTGAGCCTAAATACCTGCTTGATAAAATAGGGATAACAAGAATACTACTTGCTTTTTAGGAGTATGGTGAAGTCTAAATGAAATGGTGTATTACAAGGCATAGTATAGAGCACAGGACTGGTAATGCAGTGAATGCTGAAGAATTGTTAATTCCTCCCCTTCCCTGCTCAAATTTTATGTCTGGTATAAAATCAGATACATGGTAGGTGCTCAGTAAATATTAACTGACTGATGATACTTACCTTTTTAAGTGTTGCTTTGCTTCTGGGATCCCAGCCATATCTTCTTTCAATAAGTACTTTTTTATTCCCAAAACATAATTTTCAATGTATTCTAACCAGTTTAGCTGGCGCACATCAAAGTTGAATACCTGAAAGGCAACAGAGATTGTTGATTACCAAAGTTGCGCTGCTGAAAATTGATGAGGTTTCTTTTACATAAATGAGTGACATTCCCTTTGGTCATAGGTTGGACCTCTCCAAAGGAGAGATTATTTGAGATACTATTTCAAAGGTACTGATAGTATGGATTACCATTTACATAGGAGTAGTTAAACATGGGCCAAGCAAAACAATTGACATTTAGGAAGTCTTGTGAGGAAAATTTAGAGGAACTGATAGTACTTAGTGTAGTGAAAGCTTATGGTTGGCTTGGTATACTTTTTCAAGTAAATGAGGAGTACTTATTTTTAAAAGTGATGAAATAATACTCTAGTGACCAAAACATAAATTATGCATCTGTTCCTTTTTCCTTAAATTTTGGTGTTGTGCCCTTGGCCTGGCATCCTTTCCGATAGCATTACCAGATCATTATGCAGATTAGAGTAAGCTTTGGGAAGCAAAGCCTTAAGGAATAGGTTAGCAGAACTTGTATTTAAAAAAAAGAGAAGTGATCTAAGAGGAGGGAGTAGAAGGGAAGAGAGGGAGAAAGGACAGACTGATTAATTTATTTGGGAAGAGAAAGTTTGCCACATAGAAGATAGAGATTGAAAGTGACAATAAGGAAAGAGGATTAAAAATTTTTTTGCATCATTAAAAATATATTCCCTTTTTGGTTTGTTTACTGAAAAGCTAGAGTAAAGGTGATTTAAGTGCTTTCAATAGATTTTATTTCTTCTGTGCTTTCCTTGAAAATGATGCTATGCTGAGACAGGCTTGTGCGGGGCCCAGCTTTATATGGATTACAAATAGAGACAGAATGAGTTGAGAAGAGAAACCTGATAGGTCATTCTTGAGCTGTCCTAGGCTATGGCTAAAAAGAGCTAAATTGGGGAAAGCGAAGGAGATGAGCTTCAAATGTAATAGGAAAATAGTTTTGATTGACTATAAAGAACTTGGGGCAATAAAAATTGTTAAACAGTAGAAAGAGTATCAGGAAGATTGTGGTATCATCTCTGGAAGTATATTATTAGGTACTTCTTGGAAGGTTTGGGTTTGGCCCTGTTGAAATATCAGATAAAAGATTGCATCACTGGGTGGATTTGGTTTTATAGGTTTTCATTTGGTGTATTTGGAGAGACTGCCCTGAAAAATGAACTTGTGCTAGCATGAAAAAGTTTCCAATATTTAATAGATCTTAGCAAGTGGAGGGTGTGTTTATGGTCCCTCAGTCCTCCCCACTGAGCACTTTTCTCTCTCCTTGGATATACCACACTCTCGGATCACTTTTTGCCTGTTTAAAAGCTATTATCAGTAAAGAGTTTCTCTCATGTACAATGAAGGAGAATTGCCTGATGAGTCTTAACTGACTAAACTTCCAGTGAGTCCTCACTGTAAAGGATTTTAATGGCAAAAAAGTCTACATTCAAATAAATGATGTTCTTAGAACAGTAGCTGGCACAAAGTAGGCATTCCAATAAATACTTGCTGAATACATTAATGAATTACAGAATTTCAGCCAAATTAATTTTAATATTAATTTTAGAAGCCAAAATGTTTCTTTTTTGATAAACAGCAATTTCTTCTGTCATTTGATATCTTTATATATTAGTTTCCTTTTTGCAGACAGCTACTCTTTGATGGAGGCTTAGATTGTACCAAATAAAAGGCATAAATTGTCAGAACCAAAAAGCCAATTACCACTAAAAGTCAAGTTTATTGACCTTAAAATGGCTATACTATTTTCTGAGAATCTCTTGGGTTTCATTCGTAACTTGCATCTTTCCTCCAGAGTCTATAATTAGCTTTGTTTCCCTTTATCTAGGAAATATTAAGCTTCTAAAGAATGTAATTGAATTTGACATCTTAAAGATTTAGTAGTTCTCTAGGGCTACTTAATTCTGCCTCCTTTATATGCAAGTAAAATTTTTATATATTAATCACAGAAAACCATCTTAGACCTGGGAGGAAAGTAACTAAATATTAATATCCCCATTTAACATTGTGACTATTCAGTAAACATTTATTTAATAATGAGGTCTTTGCTGAGTCATTATCTGTATTGCTTTTGGTTTATCCTCTCAACATTCATGGAGAAACATGACAAGAAAGAGCTTTTTAAAAGTTATTAATGCATTGGCTGTAGAGATCCATTGTGTCTCTTGCTTATAAACATTTCTTTTTGAGTTAAATGGTAAGAAAAGCCTTGCTTCTCTTGGAACACTGGTATATTTTCTCCTTTTGGACAATGAGTTCCATGAAACTATATTTTTCTTTTCCCTTTGCCACCAGAAAGCTCAAGAAAGAGCAAATTCCCTAACTACAGCAACTTAGTAGGATCTTTGAGATTACATATGAACATTCTGATTCTTTACTCCAAGCTGTGACTTCATATTCTGATTCATATTTTCCCTGCTTTTGTGTTTTTTATTGTATGTATTTATTGCAAGATATCACAAAGCTTTATGAAATTCAGAGTATTAACAAAGAGAGCAACTGTAATAAGGTCCAGAGAGCTTCATAGACTTGTCCAAGAACTGAATTGCTTTTTGAAAGTAATTCCATTATTACTTTGTTTGGATATATTTTTTCATAGTATCACTAAATATCATTTATTCATCTATATATTAATAAACAGAGGCTTTTATTTTTATACTGTTTCACATTTCTAAGTTAGAAACAACAAGGCCCTAGTTTGGAATTTTGATTCCATATGGCAAATCAAACTGAATTCTGAGCCCCACTGGAATTTGGCAATTACATTTAGATCTATTACTTTTGAAAGTTAATATGAGAGCATATGTTAAATCCACTGATTGTTTCTTTTCACAAAATTTTCAGTCATTTTAAGTTGAAATAGTAAAATGTCAAAAATGAAACTAAAGCTCATTACCTTTTAAAATATTTACATGGGTAAATTACATGGAAAAAATACAGTAAAGATAAGCCTACATAAAATTTGAAGCTAATTTAAAAATACCATAGCTTGAGTTTGTTTATTTTTGTTTTTATAAGCTGGTTGGTTTAATCATCATCCTTGCATTTCAAACACTAGTGCTCAAAGAACTATGTCTATACAAGGTATGTAAACATTTCTGAATAGCTCTATTTCATGTCAATTTGAGAGGTTCTCAGCACTGATTTCAGATAAAATATCCTTCTAAATTTCACCTGGTTTACTTAATACAACATCTGTGGTGTTTGACATTGCAAGTAACCCTTAGGTTCCATGGCATGAAATAATTGTAGGGCTTGATTTTGAATCAGGCTCCATGAGGCTGATATGTAAAAGTAAAACCCTTAGCTAGTAAGTGAGGAGAGCTAGCCATCTTGGATTTACTTCTCAATGTGACTTGGTTTCTTCTATATAATGTCAGGTACAAAATAAACCAAGAAATGCTTTTTTAAAAAATTTGTTTCTTAGTGGAAAATGGTGATCAAAAGAGTGAAACCTTTAAAATTTAGTTGAAAACTTTAGTAATGACATGAGGACATACTCAGGGAACCCATGATTCTTAGAGAAAAAAGGGCTAAGAATAGGTGCAAAGTACGAAAGATTTCTATGTTTGTGAATTTTGGAATATGCAAAGATTTGAGGATTTATCCTTTATGACTGCCAGGAAGCTAAAGAAATTAATGGTGTTGATACTAAGCACTTAAACTGAAGGCCTATCTTGAGAAATAAACGTCTGAATTGTTGAAGAAAAATATTGTAGGGAGGAAGATTGACGATGTTAATGAGAGGGCAACACAGAGGGAGGGAGGTCTTGGAAGAGAGTATATAGTGCACAGGTGTAGGGATTAGCTTTAAAAAGATAAGGGCAGACACCGTAGTTCATGCCTATAATCCCAGCTGCTAGGGAAGCAGAGGTGGGAAGATCACTTGAGCTCAGGAGTTCAAGACCCGTCTGAGCAACATAGTGAGATCCCTGTCTCAAAAATTAAAAAAAAACTAGCCAACCATGGTGGCCTGCGCCTATAGTCCCAGCTACTTGGGAGGCTGAGGTGGGAGGATTGTTTAAGCCATGATCACACCACTGCATTCCAGCCTGGATGACAGACTGAGACCTCATCTCTAAAAAAAAAAAAAAGTTAGGAGGGAACTGTGGAGATGCCAAATCGTTTTTATTTGACAAGAACAGTGGATGAAAGAGTTTATGAGCAATAAAATCATTATTTTTCATTGAAATCATATGCTGTGGAGGGTAGGGGAATGACAGAGGTACCCAGAAGTACTGGGTTTGCATAATATTAATAGAAAAGATGACTGCTGAGGGGTTAAGAAAGGATTGAAGTGCAGTAGATGAAACATGACTACAGAACAGCAGTGAAGATTTAAATCCGAGAACCTGGGTCTCTTACGTACATTCAGCTTGTTTCCTGTGACTGTGTTAATAGCATTGGCTGATTTTTTTAGCAAAACCCCCCCAAATCTGTGTATATAACCAAAGCTTCCTGTATTCATCACCTTTCCAGGTCCAATAATTTTAAATTTCAAATGAGTAAGATTTTCCTGTTGTGTAAGTCAGTGCTGTACTTACTCTCTGGTCTTCAGGACTCAGCTCGGACATCAGCATTTCTGTATTGTATGTGCTCCATTCCCAACTCCGGTTGACGAAATACTCCAGCATGGAAAGAGTTTTTAAAAGTCGATTCATGAGCTTTGTCATCCTGAGGTGAAACATCAGATAGGAACAAATATCAGCGCCCCACAGATGGCTGCTTCCCTGTCACTCTCTAAGGATAGATGAGAAATTATTTTTAAGAAAATATAAAAATTGTCCCTCTTTCCAGTATTGTAACCCTTTTTTTTACAGAAGTAGTAATTTCTTCACTCATCTCTAGGTCTCATATGGCTAAATTGGTAAAACTAGGATTTAAATCCTGTAAGTGTGACTCCAAACTCCATGCTCTTAAACTCTATATTATATAATCTTTACTTATAAAAATCTTTATAATCAAAGCTAAAAGAAACTGACTTAGAGAAAACACATAAAATATGTATTTATACACACACACACACAAGTACCCATAAATTAATAAGGATGATCCAATAGAAAAATAGGCAAGGAACAGAAGCAGGCAACTAACAGAGGGGAAAACTTGAATGTCCAATAAACAAATGTCGCCAGCAATCAGGAGAATGCAAATCAAAATAACAAAGAAAGAGTTGTCATTCCTTATCATGAGTTTGACAATTCAAAAAATTAATTTTTGCAAAGTATTGATGAGGGTGAGAAATATGTCCTGCTTTGTGCCCTCACACAACATACACTGTTGTGGTAGTACAAATTGACAGAGTCCTCCCCTTTAGGGCAACCTGGCAGTAGTCACAAAACCTACATACCCTTTAATCCAACAGTCTCACTTCTCAGTATCTTCCCCAGACATAGGGGCACGTTCTACAAAGAGGCATGCACATTGATATTCATTGCCCCATTGTTACGAAGCAGAAAAAAAAGACAACACTAGGCAGGATGACTTAGATTTTCATGGAAAATTAGTGAAAAAAGTTGGAAAATATGTATGATTGTTTTATGTATACACACACACCCCTACCTCAAAACAAAATTAAATATATCTACATATGGATATAAAGGCATAGAACACAAACACACCTGGAGAAGGATAAACTCTAAATTGGCTAAGTTTTAGTCATTTGCATTGTTCATAAGGATGAACATTAAACATGCCGAGAGAGACTTCCTCCCTTATAAAGGGGCTACTACAGAAGGCAATACCTTTCATGTTTCTGATTCTTGATCACAGGAATCGCCTTTGGCAATTATAATAGTGATGACTCCTATGGCATGTGTATTATTCAAGTGAGGGATGTGTCCTATGTCACACAGCTAGGTGGTGACAGAGCTGCCTTAGCATCAGCACACTTTGTTCCCTCTAATTTCTTCACTCATCTCTAGGTGGCAGTAAATCCAGTTCAGAATACTGGCTTTGATACTCTTTGTCCACATCCTTCCTGTCACTTCCTTTGAGACTACTTGAAATTCTTCCCTTAGTTTTTATTTCCTCATTTGTAAAATTGGGATGATAAGGATATCTTCCTTGGGTGGTTGTGAAAATGAAAATGGGATCATCGTGCATCATCCTTATCCCCAAGAGTGCCACATAGTAAACACTCAGTAAGTGAGACTATTATCATTAGTGTATATTTTAAGAATATCTAACTATTTGGAAAACCCTAGTGACAGAGTCTCAGTTGCTTTTCTTTTTGTGTGGATGATTACTTGCTGAATTCATCAAGCAAGTTCCTTAACATTTAACTTCGTTTATTATGCAGGAGGATTCTCAACCTGGGAGTCTCTCCACTTCTCACCACAACGGCTTTGTCCCCAAATTTATATGGGTTGAATATCCCCCATCCAAAATGCTCGGGACCAGAAGTGTTTTAGATTTCGAACTTTTTTGGATTTGGGAATATTTGTATGTACATAATGAGAAATCTTGGGGATGGGATCCAAGTCTACAGATGAAATTCATATATGTTTCATATATACCTTATACACATAGCCTGAAGGTAATTTTATATAATATTTTAAACAATTTTGTACATGAAACAAAGTTTTGATGGCATTTTGACTGTGACCTGTCACATGAAGTCTAGTGTGCAGTTTTCTACTTGTGGCATCATGTTGGTACTCAAAAAGTTTGGAATTTTGGAGCATTTGCATTTCGGATTTTTGGATTAGGGATATTGAACCTGGATATATGTGTCAGATTCAGTTGTCTCCTTTGATCCTCAGCTGGAAGCAGTGCTACAGACTTTGGGGTTCTGATCTCCCATGCACTGAGACCCTTAAAGCCACTGACTCAGCCTCTCACCTGGGCTTCCTTCCAGTGAGCCGCAGATAGAAGTCGTAGATGATGGCAGGGGCACGGTGGCTGACTGCATTCCAGTACTGGGTCATGAAGTTGTTGGATGTGAAGTCAGCATATGGTCTCCTGAAAGCCCTCTCAAATGGGATTTTTTCAAAGGTTGCCAAGACTTGGAATCCTGAAAAAAAAAAAAAAAAAGAGTAAGTGCTAAGTCTATGAGAACATAAGCCCATCATAGTGGAAGGTATTTGCAATGGGTCAATATAATAAAGACTAAGGATTTGCTATGTCGAGTCAAGAATCAATTCTGAGAACCACGTACAGATTTTTATACTGGGCAGGTGGTCATCTGCAAAATCAAACCGTGTGAATGGGTTAAGATTTGGGTCCTTTTCTTGAAACATTTACTGTAAAACAAATTCTTGGGGAAATAGATTAGTTAATACAAGTACTATTTATAAAAATGTAAATCCATAATTAATTCCAAGGTTATCTAGTCTATTCTGAAAGCCCCAAGACAGAGGTGAGGAGGCTTATTTCCTTGGTTGAATCATTACTTGCAGAACCATTAAGAAAGTTTCTTAATATTTTACTTACATCTTTATTAAAGGTAAAATATTATAAAGACAGATTCCCTTGTGTTGATTCACCTTAAATACCACAGTCTTTTACTTCTTTGGTATTTTTACTTCTCTGGGAGTATGTCAAACTCAATTGTGCAATCTATTCTCCAAGGTTTTTTCATAGTAATCTTTTTCTTTTTATAAATTATTTGGGTTAAGCTTAGTAAAAAAAAAATTTTTATGTACATTTGTGAATTCAATAGTTCTTTTCAAAAAATACTCATTTGAATTCAATTTTGATTTAATTTATATAGGTTTTTTTCCAAAGAATATGCCTCAGCTCGTTATTCAATTATGATGAAGA
>CM052440.1:62923610-62959231 GCA_028533085.1 Varecia variegata
AATTATGATGAAGATATCAGTTATTATGGTAACATGATAATTGCCCTCCCTAAAAAGATAGCACCTAGAAATCTATATGAATAATATAGGCCCTATACAGACAAGATTCTCAAAAAACATCTGGTCCATAGGCATATATGCTTGAAAAAGGAAATCAATCAAAAAGTTATGCACAGTGTATAGCATAAGAGATCCAATATTGACATTGACCTTCTAATCTATATAGTCATGCCTGAACATTTCCACTTGAATGTGTAATAAATATTCACATTTAACAGCTCTAACATTGACCTCTTAATACTCTCACTACCAACCACCCCCTTTTCTCATATACACAAAACTTGCTTCTCCAACAATCCTCCATCACTTCTAACTAAATGGTAATTCGGTATTTTTAGTAGTTCTTCCAAAAACTTTGGGGTCATCTTTTATTCTCTTTAATGACTCAAAATTTATCAGCTCTCTATTTGAAAAATATCCAGTATTATAATTTCTATTGGTACCTCTCTAATCCAAACCACCACTCTAGCTTAGAATATTACAGTCGTGTCCTAAGTGGTCTCTGCCACTACTCCTACCCGCTGCAGTCTGTTCTCCAGGTAGCAGGCAGAGTGATTCTTTTAAAATGTAACTCAGAGTGTGTTATAGTTACTTCTCCATTCAGAACCCTACCTTGCAATCTCATCTCATTTAGAGGGAAAGCCAAACTCTTACCATGGTCTGTAAGGCCTTATCTACATCCTCACTCCCTATGCTCACTCTCCCTCTCAACGCCTCTGTCATAGCCATACTGGCCTCCTTCCTGTCCTTGAATATGAATGAAGAGCTTTTAGCACTTACTGTTTAACGTGGAGCACTTCCTTCACATATCTCTCTGCTTTGCCCCCTCATTCTTTCCAGTCTCTGATAAGATGTCCCCTTATCAGAGAGGCTTTCCTTGGCCACCACATGTAAACTAGCAGCCTTCCCATTTAACTCATTACCTCTTTCGTCTGCTTCATTTTTCTTCGATCACTTAACTATATCTTGTGTATGTTTCTACCTACTAGGATGTAAGTGCCACGAGAACAAAGTTTTGTCTGTTTTGTTCATACATATAGAGTACCTTGAAAAGTGGTTGGTAGGTGACCAGTGCCCAACAAATACTTTTTGACTAAATCAATGAATGAATGTCTCAGCAACATACAATTACTTTCCATTTCCTAAATCTATCTCAACTCTTCCTTTAGTCATTACAAAAATATTTATTTGGCATTTAATACTTACCAGACACTGTGCTAGGTGCTAGGGTTAAAAAACATATCTGATATATTCCCTGTCCTTAAGGAATTGGCAGTCTGGTGGGAGATGTGGATGATTAGCGATTACAATATTTTCCCTGAGTGTTCTGCTACAGGTCAGTACAATATGTTCTGGAGGAATACAAAAGAAGCATCTAACTCTGGGTGCCAGGTTTGGGAGGGGTGAGGGTAGGTTAGGAAAGGCTTCCGAGAAAGCTGTCTAAATGGCCGTAACAAACATTTACTGATAAATTTACTGTTCTAGTCACTTTGCTAAGCACTTTATCTCATTAAACTCTCCCAAGAGCTCTCTGAAGTGGAATAATAATTATTCTCATTTGACAGGTAAGAAAATTGATTTATAGAGAGAAATAATTTTCCTAAGTTTATACAAGTGGTAAGTAGTGGAGTCTAGTAAGTGGTGGGACCTACACCAGCATATAAACTCTGAGGACATGGATTTCTGTTTAGTGTTAAATCCTCAGCACCAAGAGTAATGCTTACTCCATGAATACAGGAATGAATGAGCAATGATTCAAACCCAAGTCTATTAGACTTTAAAGTCCAAAATGCTTAACCATTAAGCTACTGTCTTTCTGACCTGAAGGACAAGTAGGATCTCATGCAAACACAGAAAATTTAGTTTGACAATTATAAACCATATGTCTAAGTATTCATAGGTCAAAGAAGAAAATAAAATGAAAAATTTTAAATGCTTAGAAAGTAATAACACAAATATATAGCAACATGTGTGGGATACAGCAAGAGTAGCCATTGAGGGACATGTAAAGTCTTAAATGCTTATAGGAAAAAAACTGAATATTTATGAGCTATATTTCTAAGTTAAAGGGAAAAAAAGAATCAATTAAAAGATAACAGGGGGAAGGGTATAACAGAAGATAAGAAATCAGTGCAATAGAAAACAAGGCAAAGAATCAATAAAGCCAGAAGTTGGTTCTTTAGAAAAAACAATAAACCCCTTTGGAAGACTAATTGAGGAAAAAGAGAAGATACATTCACAATTATTATGAATTAAAAAGAGAAACATAACTACAGATATAGCTTATGGCAAAAGAAAAAGATAATATAAAAAATGTTATGTAAATACCTTTAAAAACTGAAACAAATTCTTAGAAAAAGAGACAAATATAATTTACTAGAACTGATTCAAGTGAAAACTGAAAGTCTACAAAAATCCTACAACTACTGAAGAAGTTGAAGCAGTAAAAATCTTCCCACAACAAACCACAAATCCAGATAATTTACAGGTAGTTTTACCAAATTTTCAAGGAATAGATTATTCCAATCTTACACAAACACTTGTAGAGAATAGAAAAAACAAAGGAAATATACTTCACCTCATTCTATGAAGTTGATACACCAAAGCCAAAATTAGACAAGGACTATATGAAAATAAAAAGGTAGAACCGTATTCTACTGAAGAATAGCTGTAAAAATTCCTAAACAAATTACTAGCAAATTGAAGCCGGGTTTATCCTAGGAATGGCAGTATAGTTTAATATTTGAAGCCTTCTGTTTAAAATTAGGAACAAGACAATGATATACACTATTGCCATTTCTATTCATCATTATGTTAGAAGTTCAACAAAAATAAAGACCTAAGGTTTAGAAAGACAGAAATAATACTGGAATTTTTGCAGATTACGTATGTGTCTACATAGAAAACTGAAAGAAAATGCTATACATTCACTAGCAATAATAGTTTAGCAAGATGGCTAGATATAAGGTCAATGTACAAAAGTCAACTGCATTCCTACATACCACCCACAAATGATTAGAAAACATTTTTACAAAAGACATTCAAATTAGCAAAAAAAGTATAAATTACCTAGGCCCTAGGTATAAATCTGATAAAAGGTGTTTAAGACCTACATGCAGAAGATTAAAATTTTTCTTAAAGGACACTAACGGAGACAACTAAATGGAGAGGGAGCCCATGTTCACCCACCCAGCTGTCAACCCCTTTCTGTGATACCACCTGAGGCTATGGATATTAAACCTACTATCACATGGCTAGTGCTCCTAATATGAAGCATTTTGATCCCTCCTAATAGTCCTGATAGGAAACACAAGTGAATTTTAATTTGAATGCAAAATCAAATTAATTGGTAAGAAATTCTAGAAATGCTGTGTTAGAAAGGATTCTAGTACAGTCTTTGCACAAGGGGGAAAGAATGCTGCGATCAGCTGACAACATCTGCTACGCGTGTGAGGAGAGTAGAGAAAACATGCATGCCAGGTATTTGTCATTCTTGGAAAGGCATTCTTCAAGTCAAAGTCTATCATAAAATGAGCCACAGTGTCCAGCTGCCCTGCAGTAGAACTCTCAGTTTGGTACCATGGCTTACCATCGGAATATGTAGAGGCAGTGTTACCCAGGTAACAGGGAAAGGAGAGGTGTATGAGTGGCTACTAAGGAATCCTACAAGAGAGTTAAACTACCTACTTCTACACTCTGCCATCGTTAGATGTTTAAGTTGTACTCAAATTAATTTTCATAGGTTTTATACATTGCATAGATTCAATCCCTTACATGTAGTCAAATCAATACTTTGTATGGTACAGGGTTTCTTGGGGTGGGTTTCACCAGCACCAAGAATCATCTGGATGCTTACTGAAAATATAGCTTCCTCAGCACCGTCCAAGACCTTGGTCCCAGGGTCCAAGGAATCTGGATTTTTCTTCTTTCACAGTGACTCATTCACTTTTACAAATCACTAGTGGAGTCGTTATTGTGCACTCATGAGAGGCAAGCTGTGTACATGAATGAATGGAGTTATTGACTCAATAACAAAGGTATAATATTATTTGACTTTTCTAAATCTCCTTGGTCATTCATGATGTCACTTTCTCAGTGATATATCAAGCAAAGAAGGAATGTGTGTGTGCTGGCCATTGCCCCAATGGGGAGGAGTGTTTTATCACCAAGATTGTTTATAATTGCCAACTCTTGCTTGGTTTTATCATTGTTTTTAAAAATCTCTATAGCCAATAGTTTCCTTATTACAATCATGCATATGTTCCCTCTGGCTCCTTTATTTGGTATACCACAGTACATTCTAGTTAACTATTACACATTTACAATTTCTAATTATTTTGTCTCTTTACTTACTTTTCGTTTTCTTTCCTTTCCCACTACGCTGGAAGCTTCGCAACACACTGTTTCTATTTTTTTTCCCCGTGGCAGACACTAATAGTTACGTGGTTACATTGCTACAGGTGCTTACCCATTTTGCCCCAGTTACAGGGATTGAGGTTACCAGATGTACAATGGTAGACTAACGTTGACTTAGGTCTGGAAAATGAAATAAACATTAGGTAAATACAACAAAATGGAGAACTAATGAAAGGAAGATAAGGGAAAATAACATTTTGATAATTCTCATGACTAAGGCAACCTTTGCAACACTTCCTTTTATCTTTTGTACCTTCTTTGGGTTAATACGTAAAATGGAAGAACAGTAGGAAAAGTATGGGTGGGGGGGTGTGTGTGAAAGAGATGTCAAAGAGGTGTGACATATTATGGCACACGTGTCTGAGCTCACATAAAAAAATTTAATTCTGTTTACCATTTACTAACAAATGTACAACAATGTATATTTGAAGCGAATGTGCAAACCACCTTTTGTGTATGTGTGTGTGTGTGTGTGTGTGTGTGCGCGCGTGCGTGCGCGCACACGTGCGCTAGGAAATTTTCCTGCACATGGTGATCTGAACTTTTGGCATTTACCAGGAACTGAGCAGTTCAAGAAAATATAAAATATGTACTCATTTCATCAACTTCTATGTCTTTTGCCTTAAAAAAGGAAGCTGTATTTTAGATTACTGAATAGAAAGAAAAGCCTTTTGGTTATCAAGAATCTTATGGTTAATTGATTTAAAGGGTTTATCACTTCATGATCAACCAAGTACTAAGCAGTATTTATAAAACAACTCAATGCCTATATGATGGCATATTAGGAACTATATAAAACATTAAAACAAATACCTTCTCACATTTGAGGTCTGGTATAATGAAGTGCCTATTATTTTGAAAATGTGCCTAACATATTCCCCCTCCCCCTCATCAAGTCTTTGAAGGCCCACATTAGCATTCACACCTGTGAACTGCAGTGTACCATCCTACTGCTAGGGTGAGATTGACGACTGTATCAACTGGAATTAAATCTGCCACAGCCATCGGAGTAGCTTTTATGGCCCGAAGAAACCCTTTCCCAGCCTGTGTAGGAAAAATAACATAAAATATTAAACCAGGTCTTAAGTAGCAGCTGGGGCTCAAGTATATATCAAATAGACAGTACTAGTGCTGTTAGTGAAAATAGCGAACATTGATTCACTGCCTACTAGGTTGTTGTGCCAAGTCTGATTTCTTTCAGCCCAGCCACGCTTCCCAGCCAAGTGTATCTAAAGAGCTAATATTTCCATCAACCACTAGTAGTTCTCAGGTTCCTTTAGGAAATAAAATTCCTCAAATTTGTGAGAGGTTAATATACATAGTTAATGAACAAATAAGTTTTCACATCTTAAAAATTAATTCATAAGACATTTTAATAATTAAGTTTTCCCAAATTTCTCCATTAATATTTACCAGTTCTTCAATGATTTTGTTTTCTGCTAATGCTTACCCACAAGCAATAGTAGACACTGAAAGTTTAAAAACATTTATTTAGAAAAAATTAATTGATGAAATTCTACCATTTAACAAAACAAAAACTTTTTTGGGGGGTGTGCTTGGGAAAAAGCCATCATTCTTTACTTTTTTCCTCAGTATCTTAGTTCACCTCACAGATCACTGATGTTATATAGGTGTAAGAACTGGGAATTATTCATGCTACTAATTTGTTGACTTTATGAAGTAAGTTGATTCTTTATACTTGGCATGTTTCCAACATTGACTTGCAATGATTAGCACTTTCTTATGTTTCTGGGATCATATTAAAATAACAATTTTCTAAGTCACCAAATGTTCAACCCAAATAAACTTCAAAGGAGAAAGAGTTGAAGGTAGGTGGGGAAGAGAAAGAGGAGGAGCTGCTAGAAAAGTCAGAAATCAGAGGGAGAATTCATTGTCACTGAATTTGGTAAGTCATAATTCACTGCCTCATATTCGTATTTTGATTCATGTTGAACCTAGTTTTGGGAAGAACAGAGGCAGAGTCTGAAGCACTGTCTGAGTCTCTAATAAGATTTAAAATCATTTAGATAACTGAATTCCTATTCATTGTCCTAAAGAATAAAGTTGTGGTTCTGGTCCTAATATGCTTCAGTGTGAGCTGAACGCACCACAGCTCGGCTGGGTCAATCTGAACCGCAGGGAGATGTGTACAAGGGCTGCTAACCCAGACAAGCCACGCTTCTCCTCGCCTAGGAGCAGATTATTGTTGAAAAGGTGTTTCCTGCATTCGCCAATTCTTATGCTTGAAAAATTTGCTCCAATTGGTAGTTCTCTTTCTTATATCTATTAAGAATTAGTTATTGATGTATATCTCCTTTTTATACACACATGTAAACTCTTATGTTTTATAATCAAGAATTTAATAATCTACAAGGATACGATTTTTACCGCGTTTTTAGTGAATTTGCTGCACTAATTCACACTATTGATAAATATTAATAGCAAAAAGAAGGAAATACCTCCATCTTGTGGTAACTAAAGGAAAATGCTTGATGTTCAAGGATTTTCTACAATAAAACGTCTTGATGATACCACATTACCTCTGTTTTCCTGTTAATAAAATTCTCAAAGAATAGCAGTAATTTCAGCCTGCCTCTATCTCCAAAGGAAATCAGCAAAATTGAGATAAGTTGCTGCAATTTTTGTTAGTAAAGTACCATTTATGTTTTTGGATCAATGAAACTGTGCAACACTAAAATTTTGTTACTGATTTCAAGGAGTTATTTCATCATTATACATACCGCAATAATGAGCCCACTAGGTCCATTTAGATTATCAACCCAACCCTAAAAAAGAGAAGATTTCTTCTGGTTACACATTTCATAAACTTACTACATCTTTGAAATATCTGCAATTTAATCTTAACAAATTTTAAACAGAGCCCTGAGACCCCAGCCAATGGAACTATCTAATCGAGTATTTCTAAGACCCCAAACAAAGATCAATGCCAAAGCCCTGGCTATTTTCTGCACTTGATTTGACTGTGCAGGAATTAAAATTTTGCCAGCATTGGATTTCATAGCAGGAGTCATGGATGGTTTCCTGTTGTTTTATGACATCTTACGGGCTAATTTGGACCTTGTCTTAATATCAGGATCTGCTAAGCAATTAAACAACCATAATTCTTCTCCACCTTAGTCTTGATTTTAAGCTCCTTAAGGGAACATTTCAGACGTGATTTGTAGAAATTTCCCATTTCTTGAAATTGTTAACACCTGTAGAGTCCATACCAGCTATGTGTTTGTATGTGTGTGTTAGCTTGCTTAAAGATGTTATAGGAAAGATTATGGTTAAGAACAGTTAGAGGGAATTGTCTTGAGTTTGTTTCATGAGCCCTAAGCCAATCAGATGACCTTACTATGTCTGTTTCTTTATCTTACAGTGTAAAAGTCAAAATGTGTGTGTATACTGGAGAGGAGAGAGAAAAGAGGAGAGGATAAAAGGACTAATATGTATTCAACCTTTTACTAGGGACCAGCCTTTTACTAGGGATTAAGCACTCCTCATACATTGTCTTATTTAACCCACTCTCCAAAGGAAATAGTATCAGTCTAGTTTTACAGGAGAGAAAACTTAAAAGATTGCATTGCCAGAAAGTAGTGGACCTCAAATTTATCTGGTGCCAAAGCTTCACAGAGTTGCTCTGAAGAAGATGGTATAATTCAAAGTCCTTTCAAAAGGATATAACAGTATACAGTGTTAAAAAATTAGTATTCCTAATCTGAGAACCCTCAGTGAGCTTTGTGACTTCTATTTACCCTGGCAGTTGGAATACTACCAACTTGGCCATCAAGAACATTCTGGTATATTTAAACCATAGTGGGAAAGCCAAGAAATGAAACTATTGCCCATGGAAATTTTGAGAGACTAGAGTTAATTAGAAGCTAATTTAAGATCTCCACCCAACTCCAGGACAGTAGAAGTAACTCCCAGAGGAGCCTCATGTGGGTAAATCCTGAACCCAACATGGAATTTTGCCCTAATATAATGAGTTCATGTTTGATTTGCTGAGCTCAGCTATAAATCCTGAGGAAAAAAAGGAAAAACAAACAAACGAACAAAAAAACCCCAGACACTAGCCAGAAAGTAATTGGGCTAGAAGAACCCTGGTTTGAAAGCAAAGCAAGGAATCCAGGTGAGCAGGCTTACTGGAAAAGGCTCCTGCCAGGTTGCTCCCACAATGGACGGCCTTATGATGGCAATGTTCAGGTTCCCGCTCTCTTGCTGCACCACCATCTCTCCCAAGGCCTTGGTGTAGGTGTAAGTATTGGGCCGATCTCCGATCAGCTTGGGTGTGATTTCATCAATAATAGAGTCGTCTAACCACCTGAAGGTAATCAGAGTAAAAAGAATTCTAGCAACATATGTTAGACCATAGACCAAAAAGAAAAGGTTAAACACAGACAATCAAACACAACTTCTACCTTCTGGATTGAGTTCCAGAATTCAGAACAGTCACAGGATACTGTGGTTGAGTGTGTACCTGTTCAAGTCATGCATGATGGATGAGCTCTTTGCTTTCCAGTGCTAAGCCAAATCGTATCAGTCAAATCCTACGTCCTCCCACCCAGATCGATAGAGATTAATTCAATAGACACAATCTACTACTTTATTACTACTACTATTAAAGTAGTACTCTTAGCACTATTTTATCAGTATTACTTTAGTACTACTACTACTTTATTACGTATACCCTCTAATTATCTTTAATTACTTCCTTTGCAACACGTTCATAAATACATTCACTGAATACATTTTGAGTGCCAGTCGTGTACGCAGTAGAATGCTGAGTGCTGTGTTCATGGAATTATAGACTCCCTCATCCAAGGTGCTTCAGTAGCAGTCCCGTTCATTCAATTTTGTCCAATAAAAACCTAGTGCCCCAAATCCTGAAACCTTTAGCTGTTAGTTTTTAAAATTTCATTCAATGCAAATCAAATCAAAGCAACTACATTTGGCAGACTTACAATCTGTTTTATCAAATCTATGAAAAGCATCTCAAAGATCTGTTTAGAGTCTATGCTAATAACTTGATAATTATTTCCAGAGATTTCCAATGAATTCTGAAGTCTGTCAAGTGGAGTGATTATTATAGGACTCTGCAGGAGCTTCAATAGCACGATTATTGAATATTCCTACTTACATGGTGACTTGTATCATGAATAACTGAGTTACCATAGACAGCATCAGCCTAACCTTCCTTAAAAATACGTCAGAACCATTTTGATAACCGCAAAGTCTATCTACACTTCTCTAAGAGAGCAACAAAATTAGTATCAATTACATACATATGTCATATTTCTCTTAGCTGATAGATTTGGTCAAATTATTGATATAATACAGTTTTTTAGAAATTAAGCTGCCTGAATACATCAGTGTGATTTTTATAATCAATGTGTTTGATACATTTATTCCTATTTTATAAGCAGACATAACCATACTATTTTGATTTTTGATTATAGAAAATCTTAGTTGTTACCACTTTGCTGACATGCCAAATTGTTGAGCATTAAGATACATTTGATGTTAAGACTTATTCAGAATTACAACTCCCAATTTTAATAAATCATTTGATACTGAGGAGGAACATGAGCACAGTCTATAATGTTTTCGTTTTTCTTACTTTGCTTCTACTAGTGCTGAGTCTGGATACTTAAGTGCCTTTTGATTTAAATTGAATCAGGAAAGTTTGAGATGATCCTAGAATTAAAAGCAACTCAACTATGTAGAGAAATAGAGACTATGTCAATTATGTGGCCATCTGGGGGCTGGGAGAAAGTATAGGATAATGCATGTTCCTCTCCATCTTTATACTGCTACTACCTCATCTCATTTGTGGGCCAACAGTGGATCTAGGAACTGACAGATACCAGAAGGTGAGGGGAGCAGGAAAAGGAAGGAGAGTGGATTATTGGACTACGAATGATCCCCATCTCCAGTGGAAGCTGCTCAATGAGAAAGCTCTTCAAGGCACTAGTCTCCAAACTTGCCTGCTCATAAATAAGAATGACTCAGGACCCCTGTTAGAAATCCAGATTCCTGGGTGCCATTTTAGAACCACTAAATCAACCTGCATGGGTGAGAGTCTGATTGCTGGTGTTTTTAGCAAGCCTGGTTGACTATTATGGTCAGGCAAATTAGGGAATCACTAATTTAAAAGAAATCCACTTCACAAACTTCAGTCCTTAAGATTTGAGTACGTTGGGGTTAGCTCTCAAAAAGTACTTGGCATAAAAATTTCAATAAAATTGGAGTAAAAATTTTAATAGAATTGAACTTTAAAAGAATTAAATCCTTGGTGCTAGAAATGTAAGGCATGACAATTATGCATATTCAAATCTGACAGCTGATGAGACATGTGCAACCCCCTATGCAAAGCTGTAGCCACGTCCTATTGGTTTTTCTTCCCCAAAACACATAGGTGTTTTTTGTAGTTGGTGTCAGGCCCCTGTTCCAGTCCTCCACACCACTCCATCTCTGGTGGTGGGTCGCTCTGCCCCTGGCTACTTCACAAGCTAATCCACTGTGTCCCCCACCCCCTACGACCATAATAATATTTCTAAAGCCCACTTTCATCAAAGTCTTTCTGTGATTAAAACAAATGAGCCCTCCTCCCCCCGACACACAACCCTCTGCATGGTATTCAAAACCTCCACAGTGTGGGCCAGCCTACCTTTCCAGCATGGTCTCTAACTGCTTGCCTGTATATAACACGTGTGCTGCCCAAATGGAGTCCTGGCTGTTTGCCAAGATGCCCCAGGTTTCCCTTCTCCAGTTGCTCTGCCCGGTAGGTGCTCTGTCTCACCTGTCCAAACTGCCCACTCTTCCAAGTCTATCTCATACGCCTGTCTTCCAAGAGTCCTCCTACCACCCCCTCCACAGCACTGGACTTAATAGGTCCCATCTCCCCACCACACCACATGTATAATTTCCCCCTGTTCTATTCATGTTGGATGTGAGCTCCTCGACAGCACAGTCTATACTTTAAGACAGCACCTTTTAATCTCTAGCACTGCTAAATATGTGGATAAACTGGAAAGACCATGGGCTTCCGAATCCAGTGGCCACGAATAAAAATGGTGTCTGTGCCTTACAATCTGAGAGGCTTTCGAAGAGTTACTTAGCCTTTCTGAGCTTTTTGCTCCTTTCCTAGCACAGCAATGATGATAATATCAACCCTACAAGATTATGCTAAGCAATTAAATGTCTGTGAAAGTGTCTTGCTCACAGTAATCGCTCAGTATAATTCATTTCTGCACTTCCCTTCTTCATGCAGATTTACTAGATTTATTTACATATGTTTAATAAAGCAATAAATATTTATGGATCCATTTTTCTAGCTCCTAAGTCTAGTTATTTCAGGTTTTTATACAGGTGCAAAAGCTCTTTTCTTTTCCACCGGTTTCCCTAAAAGGAGTTACCGTGGCCTGAAAAATGAGACAAGCAACCATGAAAGCCCTATCTTTCCTGGTCTGTTATGTACATTTTTAAAAATAAACATCTTCCTTAAACTGTTATTCTGGAAAACTGGAATTTCACTGGCAATCCCTGACGCATTTACACGCATACACTTCTAAAGGTAAATTCACCAAATCGGTAGTAACATGAAGGCAGAGATGAGTCAGAATGGTGACACAGTTGCATGGGGGCAGGAGACAACTGCAGGGACAAGAGCCAAAGACGGCAGTTGCTTAACACTGATTAATGACCATGCTTCTGATACTGATTATGAGCATCAGTTCCTAATTTATTACTAAAATGTGTTTATGCTAACATGCTAAAGTTTTTGTACTAACAAAGTCAAATTTCATCTTTTTGGAATACTTCAGGGCCAAGGTAATTCTGGAAGCTTTCAGTTAGGGGCTGAAGGAAGGGAGCTGAGGCCTGACAGTCTTAGGCGGTGGGATGGACAGAAAATGGGGTGGGCTGAGCAAGGGGAGACCTGAGGCCTGCAAAGGATGGGGCCGGAGTGGTTGGGACAGGATTTAAGGTCACAGTCCCGTTGCCTTTATTAACAACGCTGAGCAGTAACGCTGTAGCCCAAGCAATGGGGAAACTTCCTGTCCAAAAATGCAAATCCTCTATTTCTCAGAACTGGAATTCCCATTCAACTGATTTTCTGGAAAAAAGAAAGGCTCATTTTACATTTTCTTGGGTGATTTTCTTGAGATCACAAAGCCCAGAGCACAGCTTCAAGATCATTTTGTCTAACTTCTGGTTCCTTTTTAAAAGATGAGAATGACTGTAATACTAACCAGAATGGCAGCTGGTAGGCCCCATGAATTTACTATTTAAAAAAACAAAAACAAAAAAGCAAAAAAAAAATCTTCCAGAGGAAATAGGAAGCTAAAGACCTTGGAAAATAAATTTTATCTTCACCACAGGACAATTAATAGAGAAGAAATCAGAGAAAAAATATTTTCTCAAAGCAACTAAACCCATATTTAGATGAATTAATATTTATCAGAATAATTTTAATGCTATTTGTTTTCCTAAAACTTCAGAAAATTCCATCTGCTATAGGAGTTATTGAAACAGTCATAAATGATGGAATAGTTGGTGAGGGGTTGCTAGGCTTTATTCAAAGTGTTATTCAAACCTTAACACATGGGTTTCATTTGAAGTTTAAGAAGGAAAAAATGGGCAATCAGAAAGAGGGGTAGGATGTGGAGATATAGATATTTTACACATAAAACCTCTGCATCCCAAAATATCAGCTTGTGTGGAATTCTGTCATCTATTCTTGCTTCTGCCAAAACAAACAAAAATCCAGCCAGAACAGCATGAACAATGATCATCTAGTGCCATCAAAAACTTTTTATTCATTCAGCAAATATTTGAGTCACTACTACGTGTTGGCATTGGGGATGCAAGAAAGAGGAAGAAATATTCTCTTCCTTTGAGAAGCCCATTGTGTATGAGAGAATATAATAGATAAGCAACCAGATATTAGAACCTGTTAAGAGCAAGGGCTCGACCTAAGCCTTATAAAAGGTATCCATGCAACAAAAACATCTGTACCTCCTTAACACATTGACTACCACATTAGAAAAAAAATTTTTTCCCTGGGGCCATACTGTTTTATTAAGAAAATAGAATAAAAACTTTGAAAACAAAATGATCCTTTCTAATTTAATGAAAATTTTGTTATTTTTTCATTGTTTTCTGTGCATGAGTTATATGCAACTCACACGGCACTAGAATCGATGTTTACACTGCACGCCACTTGAGTTGTATGTGACTCACGACATATTTATTCAATTTGTTTTGGAGAATTCAGTCTTCGTATGTTTCATGAGGGCCTGGACTCAAAACTAGCATGAGTTAAATACAACTCACATGGCAGTTAACGTGTTAATATTTTGAAATAAAAAATAGATAATGAAAAAAAATTTTTTTGCCTAGTACAGTAAGCATTTTAATTGAATACATAAATAGATAAATCTGGGTTTTGTGTTATGCATTTTTCAATTTTAGTGCACAATGTTGTAAATATCTGAAAAAATGTAAAAAATAAAGATTTATTGAACAAGAACAACAAAAAAATGAGCATTGGGTACCATGGGAGCATTAGGGGAGGCTGCCTACCCCAGAGGGCTTCAGTGGAGAGCTTTGATTTCTGAGTGAGAATGACCCGGGTAAAGCAGAGGTGGAAACAGGCTTAGCAACAGAGCCATCACAAGCAAAGCCAGACAGAATGGGGGAGAAGAGGAATGACTTCGCTGTGACTTTTTTCCTGTTTGAGAAAAAAAAAAAAAATCTCTTAATTCCTTAACTGCATTCAAAATGTATTCTGTTGAGATAAAATCATTCTTAGTTTCATTTCATTCTTAGTTCTGTTCTGTTTGGTTGCATATTTGCTTAAATAACTGTTATCCTTAGAGAGCCATAAATGACAGATGGACATAAAAACTTTTGTACAAATGTCATTTGCAGTTTGATCATAAATCATGCAGCAATTACCTGCCTTTTCTGGTTGACACACTGAGGGAATATGGGAAGTGCTGAACACCTAAAGATAAATCAGGTCTTCCTCTGGAAGGTGAGTTTATTCTTCTTTGAAACCTGGAGGTATTTAGTGTCTGGACGCAGTTTGGGAGGAAAGAAGTGAGAAGGAGGACCTAGAGAAGCCCTTCACCGTGGGCGAACTCAATGTTAATAGCCTACCTCTTTTCTCTGTTGAACTCTCAGAGATTCCTTTGCTGCCTCAAATTGTGCTGTGATCTGTCAGGGGTTAGAGGAATCAGCAGTGGAGTACGTCACAGGAAACTCAGTCTGGAATCAAAAGGGGCCTGGCCCTTCCCTGGGTATATCAAATATTTAGCATCACGTCTACCAAGAGGCAACACCAGAAGAGGGCAACTAATTGACAAATAAATCAATTTCATCCTGAAAATGCTTTGAGGCTTTATACATAACTTCCTGCATAGACTTTGGGCACCAGAGTATGCCTGCCTTTTCTCCAACTCTCCTGACAAACTTAGGACTCCAAAATGTTTCTTTGTACCAGTTAAGCATGCTTTATTACCAACTTTAAGCAACCTCTGGAAGTCCTTTAGATGACTTTCATTCTTCTTTGTCCTGGATGTTTTAAAATGACAGACAAAAATATCTATTCTCAGAGCTGGAGGAGATAAAAATGTTTGCCCTTAAGGGAATGAGCTCTTAATTCAGCTAAAACTTTTTAAAGAGTATATATCAAATATAAATACAGTATTATGTGAAATTATAAGGTGACAAATTCACTGTGAAATATTCCATTTTTCTGCTGTAATGCTTTTTATGTAAAGTCTAAAACAACAAAAAACAAGGTAATCTTAGCAAAATGGAGCAGAAGAACGAAGAAGTGGAAAACAGAAACATGCTTATTCTGAGACCAGAGTCATGTCCCAAGAAGAAAGTGGTTTCTGTCAGTTGGCAAGAAGACAAAAATACTAGACATTATTTCTCCTGCACAATATGACAGTAAGGAAAATATATCTCAGCCAAATAGATCACGAGACTGTCACCTTCTGCCAGATCTTGGAGGAATTCTTATTCTTGATTAGTTCTTCTTTACTAATCATTTGATTATATGCTATTAAACATTCCCTAGCACTGCAATAAGTGTTTTATATAACTTAATTCACCATCACAACTATAAGGTGGGCCCATATTACAGATGAAGGAACTGGGGCTCAGAGAGGCCGAGGAACTTGCTCAAGGTCACACAGCTAATGAGTTGTGGAGCTGTACATCAAACCCATATCAGTGTGAATCTAAGATTTTTCTTCTGAATGTTTATACTATATGTCATACTTCCTTTATCTAGTTATAATGCTGAATTCATTAAGAAGTGAGAAACCACTTTCTATGTATAGTATTCCAAGTACCCCATGCAATCTTGAACTATTTAGCAAAACTTTCTTTAAGAATTTTCTACCCACCTTCCCCTTCAGCAGTATCTTCCCCACTGCGTGGTGAAGGGACCAGCAGGGCCAGGGGAGCTGAAGCAGCACCTTTGCAAAGCATTGTTTTTTTTTTTTTTTTGAGACAGAGTTTCATTCTGTTGCCCAGGCTAGAGTGAGTGCCGTGGCGTCAGCCTAGCTCACAGCAACCTCAAACTCCTGGGCTCAAGCGATCCTCCTGCCTCAGCCTCCTGAGCAACTGGGACTACAGGCATGCACCACCATGCCCGGCTAATTTTTCTATATATATTTTTAGCTGTCTATATAATTTCTTTCTATTTTTAGTGGAGACGGGGTCTCGCTCTTGCTCAGGCTGGTCTCGAACTCCTGAGCTTAAGCAATCCACCCGCCTCGGCCTCCCAGAGTGCAAAGCATTTTGTTTCAAGGGCATCCCACTTTGTTACCTCATTACTGGATGACTACAAAGAATCAAAGAGAATGCCAATCTGCCCTTCCCCCCATTCCTTCATTTGACCCGACTTACTCCATGGATTCAATGATTTTTTTGGGTTCCACAGGGCATGGATAGATGACTTCATCAATGTGCTTCAGGTTACAATTAGAAAAGGCAGTAGAGATATGTATGAAGGCTTCAAGCTTTGGCATCTGACTAGCCATAAGCAGGAGCTGCTGGGTGGCAGTGACATTAAGCTGCACGGCGTGTCTAGAGAAGATTAAGCAGAAGGAAATACAATGAGGTAGGTCGGCACCCAGACTTGCTGTAACTGCACCCACTGGCATGTCTATCAGATTTTGGTGGCTGTATCAAAGGAGGAGGAAGAAAACGATGGGTCATGGCTATGCAGTTACGTGATACTTGGAATGTGTTATGTATTAATGATGTACTCTGTGTACGTAAATCCTATTCACTGAAGCGCTGTTATGTATTGTATTTAGAGATCACTTGGTTCTAATCAACTGGAAGGAAAAAAATCACAATCCTTTGAATTTATAAAGGGGTTTCTATAAGCAGCCATTAAAAGAACAAAAATACAAAATTAAGCATCTTACTCACGAAGTTGGAAAATGCAAATAAATTGGAGGGGAGCAACAGTAGATTTGTGATATAAGTTGCCATTATTGTAAAGGTCCAGGTTAGACATGAAAACTGATGTCAAAATTCTAAATTGTAGCTACTAGAATACAAAGCTATAGAAACACAGTGTTTGATGACAATGAAATAGTTCATTCCAGGAATACACATTTTATCCAATATAAGGAAACCTGCTAATCTAGTTTAACTCAAAAAGAGAAAAACTATATGATCATTTATGTATATTTTGAAAAAATTTTAAATAAAATTTAATATCCATTTCTAATTTAAAGAAATTTGCTAAAATATGAAAGAAATGATTAAACAATATATATTTCAATTTGCTAGCCAATGTCATGCTTAATAATGAAAAACTAGGAGCACTGCTTGTAAAGTCAGGGCCAGGAAGAACGCCTATAATCACTACCGCTGCTTAACATTACTCTGAAGTACTAGCCTTGTAATTAGAGAGGAAAATAAAATTAATGAACAGATAAAAATATTAAAAAGACAGTCACAGAAATCACTATCAGATTATATAGTTGTATACCTGTAAAACAAACAGAAGCAGCTCTAGAAAAACTGGGATGGACAATAAGATAATTCAGTAAGGTATCCACTTACAAAAATTACATTAAAAAATTGCTTTCCTGTATATAAACAAAAATTAGAGAATACAATGGAAGAAAGGCACACATTCGAACTTGAACATTTAAAAATATATCAAATTAATCATAAATGAATATGTAAAGAAAGTGATAAAATTTCATTATGTGCCAGAATAGAAAAATCAAATAAATGGAAACACATATGTTGTTCTTGGATAGGAGCAATCAATATTTTAAATATGTTAACTTTCTCTAAATTAACCTACATGTACAAGGTAATTCTAATCAAACTCCCAAAATTTTTAAAAATTTGCAAAATTATTCTAAATTTAATTAAGTATGAGCAGGTGATAATAGGAAAATTTTATAAAATTAAGAGTGCTGTGGGTATTCTTGCCCTAATAGAATAAAAATTACAGTAATTATAATGGTGTAGTATTGGCAGAGAAAGTCTGATTAAAGGAAAAAATAAAAAGTTTAAAAATTGGAATTTAGTGTAATAATTTCATTTCAAATAAAGAGTAAATCATTTAATAAATATTTTTAAGAACTAGTCATCTGTTATAAAGAGTAATAAAGCTACTCTACTTTCACATCTACATCATTCTTTTTTAATAGAATTTTCCTGACTATTCCTCTTTATAGCTAAATAAATTTTAAATGGATCAAAGATCTAAATGTAAAAATTAAACCATAAAAATACTAGAAGAAATTATAAATAACTACATAAAAATAATTGAAAGACATAAATTGTTAAAATATTTTGAATCTTATAAAAACAAAGAATAAATACGCTGAATCTTCTAGGAAGTCTTAAAATTAATAAGAAAAAAATGTTTCAAGAGAAAAATAGGCAAAGAACAATAAAAACATGTCACAAAAGAATAAGATGCCAGTAAGCATTTAAACATCAGTAACATATTAAATTATGTCCTAAGTGTTTACAGAATACTTTTAATGCAAACATTATAAAGTAAACATGAATCATAAAAATAAAATAAAAGAAATAAAAATCAGAACATGCAATACCATTTCTGCTATCATATTGGCAACATTAAAAAAGAATTAAAGAGTTCTAAGACATATTGTTGCGAGTGTAAAAAAAAAAATGAGCATTCATGTGCACAGAGACACTATAAATTTATATCACCTTTTTGGAGAACAATTTAGCATTACATGTAAAAATGTAAACTGTTCATACCCCGGACATCTCTGATATGTATCTGACAATTCTTACTTCTTGGAATTTACTCCAAGAACAACATACAGAGTAAAAAAATTTATGCACAGGTCTGTTCACTGTAGAGTTTATAATAGTGAAAAATTAAAACAATCCAAATGTCCACCAACACAGAACTGGTTGAATATATTATATACATGTACAATGGAATGTCATGTAGTCATTATAAATTATAATATTTATTGACAATGAAAGATATCCAAAAATATAATTGAGCAGGTTGCAAAACATCATTCTCAATAGGATGTCTTTTTTTTTTGTAAAATTGAGCATACATCTATATAATCATAGATGGATAAAGAAAAGTTGGAATAGATGTTCTCTACAATATTAAAAATTATTTTTGAATGGTGGGATTTTGGAGTTTTGTTTCTTTGTGCTTTTTTTTTTCCACTGAGGATTTTTTTTTTTTTTTTTTTACAGAAACCATAAGGAAAGTTACACGCATATGTGCCCATGCACACAAACGTATATAAGCCACAAGAGGGAAATGGGAACGTACCGCAGCGGGTCATCAAAGCGTACAGTGGCGGCACAGTGGAAGACAATGTTTGTGCAGGAAAGAAGCTCCTGCATGTCCTCCTTGCTAATGGCAAAGTCACTGTGATTGAGATCTGCATAAATAGCTCTGATCTTCTCATGCACATTTGGACAAACTTCTTTGACTTTCTCAAACAGCTGAAACATAAATATATTAATAGGTCAGTGTACAAAGATCATCATCATCATCACATTGTTCTTGTTTGTACTGATCCAATTCATTATACTCAAAAACTGGTTTTAGTTGTAATAGTATTACTTAAAGAAGGCATTTACTCAAGAGCCATCTGCTTTATTTCATGCAATTCAGTCAGTTTAGTGTAATTCCTGCTCCTTTTAACTTGGAAAATATTTGAAAAAGTCAGTTCCAGTAACAAGTAAGGTGTTTATTTTGAACTTTTCCTTTGAGGAGAAAAAGTGATAGTAAGTCATCCACATCCTGCCTGTATACTCCGTTCCCCTTTAAGGCAGCCTGATGTTTACACATGGTGATGGTTTCCATTTTTGGCTAGGAAATAATTGTTTTCAATGCAAAATTACCAGCCTTTATGCAGCCTTTACAAATTGCCAGCCAAATGACCAACGGCTTGGTTAACTGGCCCAGATTAACAAGATGTCTTACTTAGTAGCACAAACATAATTAGAAATTAACAAATCAAGAAAATTTATAACAAGTAAGACAAATACAATTTTTATGTAATCTCATTTTAATACAGTTGGCAGTTATTGTCTAGTAAGAGAATTACATGAGCTCATGTACTTCTTATGGGATAATAATTGATTTTTTAACATTCTAATTTATTTATAAAGGAAAAAGAAGAGCACTGGCAGTTTTAACTTTTATTACAATTATTCAAATAAGATAGTCTCTACTTTCCCCTCCACACAGAAATTCTTAGATTCAATTGGTATTTCCCATTTTCAATTAATTGGCTCCAACCTATTTTGATTAAATTGAATTTTACTGTAGTGTTGGTATGGTACTTTAACAGTGAGGAAAATAAAAGTAAAACTAAATATTTAGAAAGGGTAAGAGCAGAGAAAATGAGTCTGTGGTTTTAATCATAACATAGTAGCAGAGACAGTCTTCTTCTCCCCCTAAACCACAAAACAAGGCTTTCATCTACTCCTTGATCCTGAGTAGCAGGCATCTTTCCATTAGAGACTCACCCCAGGCTTTTTTACTGGGTAACAAAAAGTTGATCTCAGGTAGTCAGAGAGATCATGACTTATTTGTATCAGGCAAGACCATGTTCAGAGGCCATCCTTGGAATTCAATGGAGATGACTAGAGAAGGGAATTAAATTCACATACTGGTCTGTCAAGTTAACATACCTCTGTCTACCATTTTCCTGCATTGTAGGGTCAGCCTTTCAGTGGGTGTTACTGCAATTCTGAACATAATTTGGAAGTTAGGTCAATCCTCAATGCTTCTTTGACATCTGGGATTGATAAGGTGGATAAAGTGTCCTAGGCACATTCTCAACAAAGAGGTCATTCTGTCTCTTCCAGAAAGATCTTTAATGTTGCTTCCAATTCTGATCAATCACAAGCATGCTAAGTGTTTGCTTTCTGAACAGATGTTGTCCCTCTTGATATTTCATATTAATTGTACAACAAACATGTTGAATGTTTTTGGATAAGCTTATCAAAAATTTACACAATTTCCTTCTTTTTTGATAATGGAATTTGTACAAGGCTAGTTTTGAGTCCGCATTATAGATTTTGTTCACTGGAAATTTATTTAGGGTTCTGTGGACTCTGCCTTTGGCTTGTGATGACTTCTGGCTACTGAGAGCAGGAAGTGGAGCATGATTTCAGTATCCACCCTTCTCCCAGGGGGTTTCCTTACATATGATGTAACCTGCCATGCATGGGTTTTCTTTTGTCTTTCGTTTTTATGATTTTAAAAGGCAGAGGATGTTTTTATACCATATTATACTTTCAAACAACCTGTGCAATATTGAACACACCAAGATAACACTTACAGCATTACTATTTTAGGAGATAATTACAATTTTAGGAACTAATGTCCCAATCTATGTTCTGTTTGTTGATTTGTGTTTTCAAATAAGAGAGCATATCTGAATGAACACAGTACAATTTTTAAAAGTCTGAGTTTTCTGATCTAGCTAGCAGTTGATTATGGTAAGTTGAAATAAATTAATGAATAGGCTGTATCAATTCAAACCACAGTGCTAAATGAGGATTTCATTTTACTACATAGCCTTGCCTAATGGTATGACTTGCCTTATGAGGAATCTCACCATACTGCTATAACTTCTAAAATAATACTCTTTAAATATTGCCACTCCCCGAACAGAGTGCTAGAGATGACAGATAACTGCCATCCAACAGACCAGTGGTTGTGGCCAGCACTTTTCAAAGAAAAGTTACCCACAAAGCCAACTGCATTGGAATCACCAGTATGCATGTTAAAATTAGATTCCCATGCCCTATCCCATACCCACTAAATAAAAAATTACTGGGGCATACCCAGCAGTTTGTATTTCACATCAAGTTCCCCAGCAGATTTTAACGCATGCAAATGATGAGAATTTCTCCAGTTAGAGTGTTAACATGGACAATTGCAGATGAACAAATGTGTATGACTCACTTCCCTTTATAACCACTAAGAACATTCTTCACATCAGTGGTTTTCAAACTGTAGGCATAGAAAAATCAAGGAACCTAGTTAAAAATTATTTCTTTACACTATCCTCAGAGATCCTGACTCAGTACTTAGGTGTGTAACACAGGATGTTGTATTTCTTAACTACTTCCTCAGATGTATCAGGTCTAGGTACCATACTTGGGGAAACACTGACTCTGAAAATTCATGTCTATTCCCCCTCTAGTTTGTAAATTCCTTGATTCTTGTTCATCTCTCTCTGTTGGACATCATGCAGTTCACTGAAAAGACTCAAATTTCACTTGTTGAATTATAATAAATCGCTGTATGAATAGTAATAGAACTATGAATGGGAGCTTAATTCCTGAAAGTGTTTGGTTACAGCTCTGTGTTGGTGTGATGAAAGACAGCAGACAACAACTGCTAAAAGGGGACACAAAGTGTTCTCCAGTCCTCCATATTAACTGCCAATGGGAGCTCAAAGTGCTCAGAGCTGACCCTCTTTATAATAACAACAAGACTAAAGGACAAGATAAAATCGTGCAAATGGATCCTGGATAGGCTCCAGCTCTTCTGAAAGTTTTTTTGTTGTTTTGCTAATGGGAGAGATTAATTAAAGGTAAGAAAATTGGATAGGATAAAAATGAGTAAAAATACATATTTCAAAAATTTCATTGAAAACCCACCAATATGGAATTTAAAATAATTATTTTTAATTCTAAGAACTTATCATATTCCTTCTCATTGTCTAAATTCATAGATTCTCTATTCAATCAATGGCATAGGACTGAGAAGAAAAATAATTGAGTAATGAACTACTCGTCATCATCACAACTCAAGCAGAGGAATTGCTGCTTTTCAGTTTTATGAAACCTTGTTCTTGACAAGGGTAAGGCACATTTCTGTGGTCACTGAAAGATAACAGCTGGAAGGTGATCTAAACATTTCAAACTTTAACAAAGCTATAAATTTATCTTGGAAAGTTTGGAAGTGTTCCATTGATTTGACATTACACAGGCAAGTATTTCTGTCTCTTAATTTGTTTTTAAACATGAGAGACTATCCTACTTACATGAATAGTTACTTGTAGCCCAGAGGCAAGAGAGAAACTTTGTAAACCCTAAGAAAGAAAATTCAGTAGAATGAGAAAATCAGAAAGAGAAATTCTTTGGTTTCAATAAACTCATTGAGTATGATGACTTCTGTAGTCAGACACTAGGACTGCATTTTTATTAGAAGCAGGAATTGGATGAGACATGGGGGCATCTATATAATGCTTTTGAAACAGTGCAGAGGCCCTGAACTTGGACTCTTATAATCAACTAGTCATCTATATGACCTCACTCTGGAAATATCCACAGGAGGTTTGGCCTCTACTTTCTGGGGGGGTTTTGAAGATAGTCATAACTTTCCTAATCGTGAGAGTCTTTGATCTTTATTCATTTTATTCAGTCCCTCTCTTCAAATATAACTACATTATTTAGTCCCAATAATCCACCAAAATTTGCTTAATATTTTTATCTTGTGAAAAAAGGGTAAAGACCCTTAAACTAAATATGGAATATCTGACATCCCCAAGTGAAAGAGACACTGTAACATTTTTAAGAGAATTTTTAGAGTGCTGAGTAAAAGAAAATCAATGGATTCTGCAAGTTAGCTCTAAATTGAGAACAATTAAACATAAGCGCATGTAAATTAAAGCAGAAAAGATCATACCTGGTGTACAGATTCACAAAATGTTAGAATTTTGCTAGCTCACTGGTAACTCCCGTAAGATGTAAAGGATTAATCTAGAAGTTTTTCTTGCTTTAATGAGGACCACTTCTATAAGACCATAAGGCAGCATGGTGTGGTAGTGAGGTTATCAAACTTTGGCATATAGCAGGGTTGCCCAGGAAGTTGTTTAAACAAACAAACAACAACAACAAAAAAAAAACCCAGATGTCCTGACCTTGGAGATTCTTACTCAACAGTTATGAGTTGAAGCTTGGGCATCTGTACTCTGTAAAAGCCCTCTAATCGTTCTGACACACACTGAAGATGAGAACCACTGGTGTACTGGAAAGAGCTCAGGTTCTTTGAGGTCATGAAGGGCTGGGTTTGAACCCTGATTCTGCCATTTATTTGCTGTGTGACTTAACCTCTTTGGGCCTTTGTGTCTTTATGTGTATATTTATCTAAAATGCCAATCACTTGAGTATCTTCCTCTGTGATCTCAGAGAATTAGTGATTAAGCATATATTATGCTTTCCTTAAAAACAATTTTGCATTTCACAAATTGTAGTTCACTTTGCTAAGTATCTGTAATAAATGCTAAAGGTGACACGATGTTCAGTTCACCACCTTCTTAGGCTTTTTGCCCAGACCAAAGGTCAGTTTCACAGTGTTCTTCCTTGAGAATAAGTACCAGTGCAAGAAAGGAGCTAGGGTGGCTAGGAAGATGGACACCAACCTTAGGATTATTTCTGCTCTCCAACAGGAGTAGTGGTATCTCTGCATTTTCCATGCTAAAGGATGGAAAAGTGCTGCTACTAACCCAGAAGTGGCAAGCAATGGTTTCACCTTCCTGGTGATACTGTCATCCAAGGAAGTGGTTTCCCAGAGCAGGCAATGCATGCAGTAGGGAAAGCATAGGCTTTAGAGATAAGAGTACTGCATTCAAATTTCACTGCTTCAGCACAGATTACATAACCTTGGATATATGACAACTTCCTTGGATTACTTTCTCATGTGCAATGTAGGAATAGGCATACGACAGAAATTTCTGAGTAATGAAAGTCAGGTACTTGGCATGGTGCCTGCCACTTAGTAGGTCCTTAATAATAGGAAAATCCTATCTCCACTTCCACAACCATACCCCATTTCCAAAAGCTGTTAATCAGAAAGCTATGTGTGTATGTGTGTGTTTCTGTGTATTGGGTCATGCTAAGGTTTCTGATTATATGGTGTGATCCATATACTTCTGAGAACTGAATGTATTCCAGAATTATGTTGGCTTGATGACTTTTTGAATGAAATGATTATGGGCAATTTGAAGCTTTTAAGAAAAAGGCCTGATGTGATTAGAAGAGATTTTTAAGAAAGGAAAGAAGTTGGATATGTGAAATCATGCCAGTGATTGAATTAAATTGAATTAATTTCTTGTAAAAGAAAGTAAGAAAAAGATTGAGAAAATAAATTGTTACTGTTTCTGGAACTGTTTGTACATCCCCAGGACTAAATGAATTTCATTTTTTTTTTTTTTTATTCTTAAAAGAATGAAAACGGCCCATGGGGGAGAAGTTGAACATGCTTCAGATGGTAAGAGTTGAGTCACTGGCAAACTAAAGACAAGTTACTTTTGTAAAAGTGTGCCTTTGCTAATCCTGGGAAATTTGAATTCCTGAGAAATTTATATTCCTTATAGTTATCCCAAGTTTATAGAAGCCTCTTGCTTTTTGTGGGGTAGTTTCTTAGGAAAAATAAAAAACAGTAATGGAACAAAACTGGCTTTGGATGTTTAAAATACAAACTTCTGTTTCAAATTGCCTTTGCCTTCTAGAGATTTAACAGAATCATTAATGTCAATCAGAAATGCATTTTGGAAGTTGAGAACAAGTAGTACCCTTTTATACAAGGAAGCCTGGAGCAAAGATGAAAATACATTTTTTTCCTTTAAAAAAAGAGTCTTTGAAAATTTACAAAGAACTCATAAAATGAAATTAATACTTCTATTGTATGCTTCTTAATAATCAACAATGTTAGATTGTTGGGCTTTTTTTTGCAGGTGTTATTTAGTTCAAAGGTTTTTTTTTTTAGTTCAAAGTTAATTTGTTTACCTCTTAGGGGTTAATTTATCTTATACCTTCTAGGAACTACCAAACAGGGAAAGGATTCAATAAACTAGTTCATAAAATATTACAATCTTCCATTGTCTTAAATCTAATCTTATTCTGTGCACCCAGAATGTAACCCTGCATGATTTATCACCCAGCACTCTCCATTGTATTTCAAAGTTGATTTACCTAAGGGGCAACTAAAGGTTTATTGAGTAATTCATATTTTCCAGAGAAGCTGACTTGAAATATCCAGTGTAACCTGCCAAGCTCTGTCTTTGTTTATAAATCTACTTACTGTTGACATTATTCAGGATGGTCCTTCCCTGGAAATCTTGAATTTTGTCTGGTTTTCTCAGATGATGCATTCTAAACTGGTACAATATCATTGTAACCCTTCCCTCATATACTATTAATATATACTTATACTATGTGTATATATAGTCTCTCTCTCTCTCTCTCTCTATATATACACACACACACACACACACACACACACACACACACACACATATATATAAATAAATATAAACAAGAAAAGCCCAACCATTTCTGGTATTCCCCCAATGAGACATTTTTCAGATTCTGAGCTCATAGGCATTCTTAATTAACTGCATCACTCTTAATATAATTTCAAGTACTTGGGGTTTTATTTTCCAGCTATGGATATTGTCTTGATGTTTTCATAAGGAATTATTCAGAGTAGACTATCGCCGCTGTAAGATCCTAAACAGATATATATGATTGTTGTAAAAAGAAATCATATCTATAAGGCACTAGAAAGCTCAAAATGCTCTCAACATTTCTTTGAACTTTACAACTGACTGGTTTGTTTGCAATTCATTACCTATTATAGTGGGGAAGAGCCAAGGCATATTCAAGATAGCAATATATAATAAATAAAATATCAATTTATCTAGATTTGTTTCTGATACAATGGAAAGCTGATTGGTTCATAATTAAATGAGTCCATTTTTCATATTGTCTCATTATTGTTGGTTTGATCAGTCCTCTATTGTGGAACATTCCGATTTGATCCAGCTTTTGTTACTATAAGTAATACTACAGTAAATATATTTGTACATTATTTGTGTGTCTCTGGTTGTTTTCTTAGAGTGCCATGTTAATTATCTTTGTGAGAAAGTCCTCAAGCATTCTGTTATTAATTCAGACATTTTCCCCTCTCTTGCTATGTCCCTTCAAGTGCTCTGAAAACACTTAAGAAAGTTAATAATAAGTAAGAAAACTAATCCTCTAATTCTTCAGTCCCAGTTCTGTGTGGCCAAAGGATTTAAAAAAAAAAAAAAATCCTTCTTTCCAAAGCATCTCCCATTTAATTGTCTCTTTGAAAGCAGGCAAACAGGAAGTGAGAGGTGGTAGCTATGCATACCATGAAAGGAAAAGAATGAAGCAGATGTATGAATTTTGATAGATAGAACAGATGTCCTTTTGATCATATTTCCTGGGGACATAGTGGTAATCAAAGGAAAACTGGTAACATTTTTGTTTATTATGTTTTAAACAAAAATTTCCAAGCCTCACAGAGCTGACACGATTTATCTATCTTCAAGAATAGTGTAGTACTTAGGATGGGTTAGAATTCATTCGTTGCTATGTGTGACTGGAGAGACATACTGCTTAAAAGCTCTACCAAGCCCTATAAAGGAATAAGTCATGACTGCATTTAAATCACTCTGTTTATGTCAACAGAGTTAAAGGTACATGGCAGAATCTAGACTGGGTCTTGATTCACATGAGATACTCAATAAATATTTGCAGAATCTGAGGTCTACCAGAAGAAACTCTAACCCAGACAGAAAAGTTCTTCAAAGTAGAAACTAAGAAGGACAAGAGTGGCCATACAACAGAACGAAGACTTGGCCTGGACCCAGATAAGACCACTGAGTAACTTCTGCATGGAGAATGGTTTCAGAAGTAAGTTTGAGATTAAAGGTGTCAAGTGACATGGAGATGATGTTAGAAAAACCAACTTCTCTTCTTTATTGCTTGATCCATTTCCAATCAGCATGGTCTTTGTTCCTGGTAAGTGTTGTAGCATGGTGGGTTCTGTCTTATTTCATACTTTATTTGGTTAGAATTTTTTTTTTTGGTGGGAGGTACAGGCTGGTTATTCCAAAGGTGTGGACCACCTCATCAACTTTCTGATATAGGGTTATTACTTAAGTGAATATAACCATAAAACTTTCATTCCCTACTAATTCTGTCTGCGTTTATGCTTTCCTAATTTAAGATTCAATGAGAGTAAAAGAGTTTTAGGTTTGGCAAACACTATACCATTTTCTCAAATGTTTTGGATTTGCTAAAACCAATAACACATTTATTATGCCATTTTTTTCCCCTTTAACCTTTAAATCTAAGGCCTTTCCTTGTCATTACTCTCACGTGCTGCTACTGTTATCTTCCACATCTGACACAGTGCTTGACACTTAGTAGACGCTCAACCAGTATTTGTTGAATGAACAAGTTTAATGCATTCCAGTTGTTTAGATTTTGGACGATGTTGTGCCCAATATATACTCCTCCTTTCACTTTGTTTATCCTTTTGCTCGTGTCTTTCACTCATGCCAAGCTGTTGTACTGTGTGCATGAACCAAGGGATTTCTTATTCTTCCACAGCCCTCAAATTACGGAATGATTGACCTTAAACCAGAAAACATACATTGGTTCCCACCTTTATTCTTGCATAATGAATTACAAAAGCTGTAAAAACCTAGAGAAGACCACACTCCTTAATAGCCACTTCAGAGGTGATAGCCAGGCAAGAGCAAACATGGAAGAACCTTCCAGAGGATGGAATCACTGGCCACAAAAAAGTGCTGGAAAGGAAGATTCCTCCCAGAGAATAGATTCAGAGCTATTTAAGGAATTTCCCCACTCTCAGGCTAGGGAGCTTTCTCAATATCTGCCAAACAGAATTTCCTAAGGGTTAAAGCCCAGGGACTGTTGCTGGCCTGCTACTCTTCCCTTTCTTGAGTAGATTTCTCTGTTTGTTTAATTTTATTTTTTTCTTAAATTGTGGTTATTTTGTCTCTGTTCTACCATGATATATGGGGAGGTAGAAAATTTGCCTTTTTATTTCCAAGAATGCCCAACCATGACATATCTGGACCTGATGGAGGATGGCCTGCACCCCAGGACCTTGGACTTGGAATTGGATGCAATACTGGCATGAGACTTTGGGGAAGGAAAAAAAGGGAGGCAAATATTTGGTGACCTGAAGAGAAGGCTATAACCGAGCCTTTAGTTGTTCAACAATGCTGTCTTCCTTTCCTCCTGAGCCAACAGCTATGCATTTTCCAGCCATCCTTGTAGTTAGGTGTGGCCCAGTGACAGTTCTGAAGAGTGGAATGTGGACAGAAGTGATGGGCACTTCTGGGTCTGGACCACAAAAACCTTCCACAGGATGCTGAGTGTCTCTTTTCCTATGTCACCAGCTGGATATTGTCGTTAATGGAGACTCTGGATGGCTTGGAAGCCATGTGCAAAAGGTGACAACACTCCCATCAGCCTGGGTCCCTAAATGACTGTGTAGTGCCACCCCTTCTACCAATCAGACTTAAAGAAATTGAGAATCAAACTTCATTCACATTAAGCTGCTGATTTGGGGAGCCATGGGTATCTGTTTCAGCACCTACATTATTACAACTCACACAGAATGGAGAATTAACCAGGTAGCACTCCGTGTGAATGTGAACACATATGGCACGTATGGTGAAACCTGGGACATTAAGATTACTTATGAATTTCTGATTATACTCTCCTTTCTTGCCAAAAAAAATTTTTAATTATATGTTATAATATAAATGTGAATTCTTAAATATCTTTCTTTCCAATGAAACAACAAATAACTGGTGGAAAAGAGAATGCAGGAATGTATATCTTTGATAAGAATGTGAAACTGACACAGGCTATCTAGAGGGTCTGGCTTAAGGGATAATGAACAAAAGAACCTATCTGGGGTGGAAGAAATCAGAGGTTATTGATAACAAAACTAATCTTTATACTGTACAATATTTATTTTATACTTAGGATTTCATTTAATCTTTGCAAATCCCTGTAAAATAGCTATTGTTATCAGATCCATTTTATAGATAAACGAAAGACAGGTGGGTTAGGCAGCAAGGCCAAGGTCGCTCTACAAGCTGATTTGGGAGGGAGTAGATGGAGCTTTAATGTTCTATGCTACCTCCCAAAACAGATACAAGAACTAAACCTGCTAGTAACTTGTTATTGAGTGTTTAGACTTTCTGCAACTTTAACCATCCAGAACATAGCTGTGAGACCCAAAGAAAGAAAAATAGTTGGCAAACCTCCCATATCTGTTATATCAAGAAAAAGCCAGACTCATGGAATGGTGTTTAGAATTTGTATATTAAACTTAGCATAATGAATCAACTCAGTGACTTCATTTTCTCTTAAGTTACAATAAGTAAAATATTTTTAAATGATGAGAAAAATAAACACTGAAAACTTCAGTTAACAGGGTGGAGGATGCCCCATCGAAAGATAGAACCTGCAAGGGTCATCTGTTGTAGGTAAAGGCAGGTCCTATGAATGTTAGTAGGTCCTATATGTGTTCTCTCTTTCTGTTGTTTGATTCTAATTTATGAAAGTTGAAGAAAGGGGCCTTGGCCTGGTCTGCATCAACTTGGCATGGAGCCCATGTGGCATGAAAGATGATCCATAAACAGAACTAATTCATTCCAAGCAAGAACAGAGGTGACCATGAAAAATTAGCCACCTGAGAATTCTCAACATTCTTGGAGAAGACTTTGAATTGGGGGTGTAATTAATCATTACTTTATTAAGGGGCAGGGATACCCAAGCTGACATATGGGTTGCAAAGGCAAAGTAGAATTTTCTTCTATGGGTTTTGTGAATGTAAAATATAAAATAATCTGCATTTTTCTTTGGCTGATCCAAAACATACCCCCAAATTAGTCATCTCCAATTCAGAGACAACTAAACTACAGCTTGAAAGTATCCTTTTATTTATTTGTTTTTATTTTTATAGATTTAGGGGGTACACGTACAGTTTTGTTACATGGATATATTGCATAGTGGTGAAGTCTGGGCTTTTTGGGTAAGCATCACCTGAATAGTGTACATTGTACCTATTAGGTAATTCCTCCTCCTTCACCCTTCCCACCTTCCCACATTTTGATGGTATCCTCAAACCAAAAAAACTCCAACCAGTAGCCATTTGCTGAATTCCTAAATGCTTAGGACTCTACACATCTAGTCCAGCAGATGTCTTCCAGTTGCAATTTTAAAGCTTTTTTCCCCATGTCTTTCAAGATACCTCTAATAGTATCAAGTCCAGCACACAAGGCTAGCTTTCTGTAAGCTAACAGTCTCACCTACCCACTTTTATAATACTAAGCCTTCCTTCACACAGACACCTAAGTTCAACCTCAGAATAAAAAGTATTCCTCTTTTGTCATTACAAGTCTGTCTTCTGCCTCAAAGGGATTTTGTTGTTGTAGTAAAACTATTAAATTATGTATAAATGAGTGTTTTAAAATGGAATAATTATGATGCATCAAAATGCTCATGAGATTGAGATATGGAAATTTATTCTTAAGTCTCTTATCCACTTCTGGTTTTGTAACAAAGCCATTAATTATACTTCTATAAATTTTTCACTTATAAAGTGGTCAGATAGAAGCATACACAGTACACAGAGCCTAGGCTTCTACCCAAAAGAAGTGCCCTCTTGCATTTTCTTGAACTTACTAAAATCTTTCCGGGCTTTAAGGACACCATCTCTGAGTCCCCTTCTGGGCACATAATTTTAAAGCAGGTTTCACTTGTTATTCTCTCTCAAAGCACCTTGTTATTCTCTCTCAAAGCACCTTGTTATTCTTCACAGTACTTGTCAAAATATTTAAATATACATGTATTTCTTATAAAATTTGTCTACCTCAATGAACTTTAAGATCTATGGGATCAATCCCCAAGTCCCATTTATTTACTACTTTACCTGCCTGTTCCCCAGACACAGAGGAGGTGTGACTGACAAATATTTGGTTCTCAATAAATATTTCTCATGTTTACACCTTTGTTCAAACTCTCCCGCTGTCTCTCTTTTTGTGCGTGTGTGTGTGTGTGTATGTGTGTGTGTGTGTGTACTTTCTTATCATTTCTGGACTCCTAGACATTTCCTTATTTTGCCTCTAATTCAAGCATGCATTAAGATTATTTTATAAAAACATATTTTATCTAACATGTTTAGGTATTTTATATCAGAAAGCATTTTTCTGATCCTCTATTCCAAGAGTTGGCAAACTTCCATAAAGATCCACATAGTAAATATGTGGGTAAATATAGTAATGTATGTAAATATGACATAGTAAATATGTCAGCTTTGTGGGTCATGTGATTTCCGTCACATTTATTCAACTAATTCACATTTATCTTTCCTATCTTCATCAACATCACTTGAGTACTATTTTATTATCATCATTTAAGTGGTAGGAAATCAACTAGCAGTCAGAAGACAAAAAAGACCTTCCATTGGAGTCCCATGCTCTAAAAGATAAAGCTCCAACTTCCTCCCATTATTTGAATAAAAATTTAATGCTAATATTTGCTGAGTTTTTACTGTGGTTCAGGCACTATCCTAAGTTCCTTTCTGGTATTAATTCATTCACATCGCATAACAGTACAAAAGACAAAGACTATCATTATCTCCGTTTGGAAACTGAGGCTCCATTATATAAACCACACCACTGAGGACACCAACTCAGGTCTGTCAGACTCCAGAAACCATGATCTACTCAGGATGCTTGCTTCCTAACATCCCTTCGTCTGTCTCTTGATAAGTTTCTAATTATCACACAGGTGTCCCCCTTCTCTAGCAGTCACTGTGCCTTAGGAGCAGATGATCTCACCCCAGCTCCAGCGAAAGGCTTATTGATCCCATCTGCTCTTACCTTCTGGACAATGACTGGCTTAGGTCTGAGATTTCCGAACAAATCAGTACATGGCATACCTCAGGCCACAGAGGTTGGTCAGAAATGGACATGTAACCTCAACCAGGCTGAGGAGATATGAGCGTTTCTAGAAAAGAAGTTTCATCAGTCTTGGGAGAGAGCCTCAGAGAGAGTCAGCCGCTCTTCATCCAAAGATTGCCATGTATGGGTGTGAAGCCTGAAGCTATAGCAACCATCTTATTCATAATGGGGATAAAGCCAGAACAAAACAGCAGAGTTGAGAGATACACAGAACAAGGCAGCTAGAGCTCTAGTTGAGTCATAGTAATGCATCACTCCAGTGCTGGATTTTTTTCCACTGTATAATCAAACACATCATCTTTGTTTTTTAAAGCCAATTTCAATTGGCTTTTCTTTCAGCTGAAAGTAACCTGATACAATTATTTGAAGTCTTCCTGGATTTGGCCTCAGCATACCTTTCTAGTTCCTTATTCACACTTGTCTGGGGCTAAATAAATCACCCAGAGTTTCCCAAACACACCCCACTATTCATGCATCTGCAAGTACAATTCTTTCTGCTTAGAATGCCCTTTGCTCTCGGCTTCCTGGAGAACTCATGTTGCATTGCAATCCTGCGTTTCACACGTCTGTCTCTGCCACTTTATGTGGCTATGTCATTTTTGTCTTCAGATCCTTTGTGCCTCACATGCACTTGACACATAGTAAGAACTTCAAGAAGTGTCTGTAGAATTAATAAAAATGATGGGCAGTATGGAAATCTGAATCACAATAGTCTTTCTCTACAAGATACTTAATCATTTAGATCAATGCTGCCTAATAAAACTTCTATGAGAATAGAAATGTTCTATACCTGTCTAATAAACTAGCCACATGTGGCCAATGAGCATGTGAAATATGGCTAGTATGAGTGAGGAACTGAATTTTAAGTTTCACTTAATTATAATTTATTTACATTTAAATAGCCACATATGGCAAGTGGCTGCTACACTGAATAGCACAGATCTAGACAACAAATAAAAAATTTCAAAAGGTGGGAATGGGTCATCTAAAGGATTTTATATACTAAACTAAGTGAAAACATCTGGAGATGGTATTATTTCTTATAAGTTAAAAAAAATTAATATAATCCAGAGGTTTCTTCCACCTTTCAAAAGTAGTCCATTATCATAATTTAAAATAATATAAACAGCTTACTTTATTTTGAATTTTCAGTTTCAAAGCAAATAAGAGCAATAATACCTTGTATCTCACAAGTACCCTTGTTGGGTAGTTGCTTTCTTGCACAGAGCTTTATCCACAGCCAATTAATAATAGCACCCTTATATTCTGAAGCATACATAATTTGTGTAGTAGAAGCTTTTCAGTCTTGGGACATCCAGAAATGAAATACAGCAGATATTTTTTTTTCCATGGACAATACCTTCACAGGTATCATATTCCACATAGTGCTAAGAAAGTAGGCATTTGCATAAGCAATGGCTTTTTTAATAGTCAGGTAGTAGAATCTGTTCTTGTTACCCATAAGATGTCCACATAGACATGGTGGTTTACACAGGTAAGTTTTTCAGCTATATTATACCCATCAGATTCCTTTCTTCTTACAATTCTTTAAGGGAAAAATTTATGGAGAAAAAACATCTACACAAATAAACTCTAATTAGCATAGATTAGTAAAAAGTGAGGCCATAGGGGATAGTGGTGAAGGCCATACCTTATGATGTCAGACCTGGATCTGAATCCTGAAAGTTTTGAGTCGGGGGAGAGAGAGAAAGTGGGGAGAGGCAGAGACTCCCTGGGTAAGCAGGATATTATTACTGTACTTCACAGATAAAGAAACCAAGGCTAAGCAAGGTATGTACCTTGTCTACTCTCACACAGCTCATAATTGGTAGTACTGAGATTCAAACCCAGGTCATGCTGTTAAGTAGCATCTGATAACAACAGATAGTTCCTTGGTGATATTCATGCTGCTGGGCCCAGGACCACACTTGGAGAACCACTGTTTAGAAAAGTTAGCAGCTGACCATAAATAGCCCAATAGGGGAAATAGGTATGGGAATTTGCAAGGTGGTTTCACAGATACTTTATATACAGCATAACCAAGATTTCTAGAACAAAAGCAATGTTGCTCTGTAATCAAAAACAGTGCATTGAAAGGAGCAGTAGGTAAAGGCTGGGTCGACCACAAGACTCTCTGCCACAATGTTTAACTAGAAATCCACAGCAAGCAACAAGGCCACTGGACTAGAGAGGAATGTCTGCTATGTGATGAAAACAAAGTCCATTAGGGATGGAGAGCTGAGCACAGCTATCCGGGGAGGGATCTGCGAGTTTACTCCAGGTTTTGGTTTTATGTCATATCAGCCTCTCAGTCTCATTCTTAAGAACCTCAGAATGGTGCTGGGAAAACTGGATAGCCACATATAGAAGACTGAAACAGGACCCACACCTTTCACCTCTCACAAAAATCAAATCACGGTGAATAACAGACTCAAACCTTAGGTGTGAAACTATTAGAATTCTAAAAGAAAATGTGGGAAAGACTCTTATAGACATTGGCCTAGGCAAAGAATTTATGAAGAAGACCCCAAAGGCAATCACAGCAACAACAAAAATAAATAAATGGGACCTTATTAAATCAAAGAGCTCCTGCACAGCCAAAGAAACTGTCACGAGAGTAAATAGACAACCTACAGAATGGGAAAATATTTTCACATGCTACACATCTGATAAAGGACTGATAACTAGAATCTATTTAGAACTCAGGAAAATCAGTAAGAAAAAATCAAACAACCCTATCAAAAAGTGGGCAAAGGACATAAACAGAAATTTTTCAAAAGAAGACAGAAGAAT
>CM052440.1:62959731-62993282 GCA_028533085.1 Varecia variegata
CCAAGTGCCCATCAATACATGAGTGGATAAATAAAATGTGGTATATGTATACCATGGAGTACTAGTCAGCTATAAAAAACAATGGGGATATAGAATCTCTTACGTTCTCCTGGATAGAGTTGAAACCCATTCTACTAAGTGAAGTATCCCAAGAATGGAAAAATAAGCACCACATGTACTCACCATCAAATTGGTTTCACTGATCATCACCTAAGAGCACATTTAGGAATAACATTGATTGGGTGTCGGGCAGATGTGGGGTGGGGGAGGGGATGGGTGTATGCATACATAATGAGCACGATGCGCACTCTCTAGGGGATGGACACATTTGAAGCTCTGACTCGGGGTAGGGGGCAAGGGCAACATATGTAACCTAAACTTTTGTACCCCCACAATATGCTGAAATAAAAAAAAAAAAAAAAACAGAACCTCAGTTACCACAAAGGCAGTGGGGCAGTAGTCAGCCTGGGGATTTGAAATCCGACTCTCCCATTGACTAGGAGGGGGCCCTTTAGTAAGTGAACACTTCAGGTCTCAGTTTCCCCATCTATACAGTGAGGGTAGTAATGGTTCTCACTTCACAGGAGATACACGGAGTAAGTTGTGAAAAATGCTTGAATAGCATCTGCACGTGCTGATATCCAGTAAGTACTAGCTATGATTGTTATTTCTCCCACTGCTGAGTCGGGCCATGACATGTAGGAGAGGCTTTTCCAATTTGCTTGGCAGTTGGTACCAGCAGATAAATGTGATCATCAGTGTTTCTGGGTAGTCTATAATACTATCAGATACACTATTAGATGTTAGTGTTCCTACACAGTGGAAAGGAGACTTTGTTAAAAAAAAAAAAAAATCTTTTAATTTTCCTTTTGCCAACCCCATGTGACCCTGTGACATTCCAAAGGACACTGTGAACAAGACACATACATTTTCTCATCTAATTCCTGTGGGACGCAGTTGTCGTTGTTTCTGTTCTAAACATTGGAATTCTGAAGTTTTAGAAGTGTCAACAAATGGATAAGCCCAAATTTGGACCCAGGTGTGTTCAAGACCAAAGCCTATATTGCCTTTAAATTTCTTTAAATTTATAAATTAAAACATGAGAAGATTTACATAATGTCTTTTTTTTGAGAGGAGAGAGAAAAGGTTTGCTATCTAAATGCTCATTCACAGATATTATAATTCATTTCAAATGTTTTTATCATAGAAGAACTTATGGGATAATAGAAGTATCAAGTTTCTATAAATAAAATATATAACAGCTTAGCCTTATAGAATTTAGACAACTTTAAATATTACTGCATAGCTACTTAGTAATCGTATCTGTTGCATATGCAATAGAAAAGAATATGATAGAATATCTATAAATTTGAATAAACACCTTATTTTTAAAAACCACATAAATTTAGAAGAAAACTAGCGAAGAGTTCAGAGGAACTTGTGGCAGATTTCAAGCCTGGAGCATCCACTCCGGAAGTATTATTATTTTGATGCTTACCTAGTGCTCCAGAACATAGATGATCTCCTCACTTGCCCTAGTCTGAGTCCAAGCACCCAAGCACTCTTTCCCCTCTTTTGGGAAAACACCATGGGTTTCCATGAACAGTTGGCTGCTATCTTGTTTTCTCTGCTGTCTTCTGTCTGCACAGATAGTCTGGTCCCCACTTGTAATTTGGGGCTATAAGGGACCACTGTAGTGAGTCCTCTTGCCCTAAGGCATTGCCACCACACAAGCGTTTCCTATAAGGCATACCTTACTGTTCAGGATCTGGAAAACCCTCTGCTGGAGTGTCTGGCCAGCCTTGGGCCTCATGAGGATGTAAATGACTTTCAGGTCGGGGCTGGTGCGAAACAGCTTCTCCATCAGCACTTTGCCCAAGAAGCCTGTGGCCCCCGTGATGAGAATGGACTTGCCACCATAGAAAGCCGCGATCATGGACATGGTTCCTCCCTTTCTCTCTGATAGCTCGGGAAAGAGGTTCCTGAAAAGGAAGAGGAAATAACAAAAGATTACATTCCCAGAAGTTCTAAAAGGCAAAGTCACTGAAAATGTGTCTAGTGCTTCCAGGAGTTCTGAATGCAGAAAAAGTAGGTCAGACAGAGTGAGAGCATCATGGCTTTTAGGCAACACGATTCACTTCAGTCGATATTTATTGAGCTTACTGTACATGCTAGACTTTATGCCAGGAACTGGGGGCAAGAAATGAGTAAGACATGCTTCCTGCTCTCAAGGAATTGCTTGCAGTCTAACGCAGGAGACAGATACATACAGAGATTGTTAAAGAGAATGGTAGGTGCTAAAATAAAGGGAGCACACAGGAGGGGTACACAACAGGGTCTGGAAACTTCAGGAAAGCATCTGTAGGTGGCGGCACCTGAGCTGAAACTGGAAGGCAGAGAAGGGCTGGGGTCAGGGTGTTCCAGGCCAAGGAAAGAGCAAGAGCAAAGGTACAGTGTGCTGCCGGGGGAAATAAAAGGAACTCAGTGTTACAGAATGTAAAGGAGGAGACTAGGGGCCCCACAGCCTGTGAAACCAAAGCTTAGAACAGCTGTCACATTTTTTTAAAATTATGATATAATTAGTATTTCAGTTACAGGTTTATTTAGAGAAAATACTGGAGCAAATAACATGTTATTCTCTTCCTTGAGCTGAAAATGGGCTGAGTGCCAGCCTTTCCTTCATATGCTACTTATGGGGCTGGGACATTGCAAAAGACAAAGGCAAAGGCAAAGGAGGTTGAACAGGGGAGGCCACAGCCTCTATCGGCTTTGGTGTGCCCTGAAATAGCACCATCAGGCCCCTGTTTGCAGAAGCACAGGGAGAGTTCGCAATCTGGTAGGAGGCCAGACGCAGCACTTGGATGCTGTGACGCTCAACAAAAAGCACTGCATGCTGTAGAAACACAACACGCAGGGTTTTGTCTTTCCGTTCAGGTTGAGCACTGTTGACTGGAGGCAGCAGCAGGGAGCTTAGAAATAAACAGTGCTGGAGGTGCGGAGGCAGAGCTTCCTTTCTGGCCACTAACTTAGTCAACTGTAGAAAGGCTCCCACTGCCTGTGCAGACCTGGTTTGGGTGGATCCTGCAGAACACAACTCTAGGGACTGCCCTGACATCAAGGCTTAGGAAGAAGAAAAAACAAATAAAAGAGTCAACACCCTGCTCTTCAACTCTGGTCCAGATGGCTCTGCTAGCAACTCCTTCAGAAACAATGCCATTTCATAATCATAATTTATATTTTGAGGATCTTGAGGCCATGTTCTTTGGCAGCACTCTTTGCCGTTGGGGGATAATTTACTCAATAAATAATCGAGCACCTCCCAATAAATAATCGAAGGTATGCTAAGCCCTAAAGGCACACTGATGAATCAGGCAGACACTCTAGCATGGGAAGCCAGCAATACAAAGGCAAATAAATATAAAAACAAGTTAACTACACACTGTTACTCATGCTATGAACTAGATAAAACAGGGATCAGTGACAGAAATCACCCCCAATCATCAATGCTATTCACTTTAGGAAATCTGGATTTTGACCCACATTAGATATGTTCACTGAGTTACTAGTGAAGTCCCTTTTTATTGAGGATTGATGTGAGAAATATTATTTTGAAGAGTATTTTTGGATCTTGTGCAAACAGCAATTCATGATGTTTTTTGTCATGTTACATAATGTTACTCATATTACAATCCACCCAATGTCTTTCTCAAGAATTTAGCACTTGGAAAAAGTATTGAATATTCTTGCCTTTCCTGCCTTGAACCTCAGAAAAGTGGGGTCCCCAAGTTTGGAAGACAGGATAGCATCCTAGATTCACACATGAGTTCTAAGCAAGACTATCTGAAGTCAAACCCCAGTTCTACTACTTACTAGCTGTGCAACCTCAGGCACGTTATCAACCTCTCTATACTTCAGTTTCCTCACCAGTAAAATGGGGCTAACAAAAGAATCCACTTAGAAGTGCTGTGGTAAAGATGAAATTAATTAATATGTATAAAACCCTTAGAAATATCAGTTGCTTATAGCATATACTCAAATATTAGCTACTAGTATAGTCACTGATTTTATATTTTTCCTCTTAACAATTTCTAGCTTTTCTTTTTGACAGTTATTTTAAATGTCCTGTCTTACACATTTTATATGCCCTCTTTTATAAATAGGAGGAGACAATTTATAACTCAATAAATGGTAACAGCCAGGTAAAGTATTTTCACCAAATGTAACTATATACTTGATGACGAATCTTGTCTTTTCCTTTATATATAAAAATGTTTAGGTAGCATACTCCTTTAATATGATATTGGGCATAAATGAACATGGTTGGCAAGAAAATATAGAAGGAAAGCTGAGTTTGGATAGGGTGACTTGCCAACTTCATTTATTCTGAAGATGTGATGTCGCTTGCTTGTCTTGTAATATCATAGACTCTAGCAGAGTCATATTTTCTAGATATGCAAACATACTGTTAAGATATTTTGGTCCCAGACAGTTTGGCAACATATGAATTAAAATTTTAGAGAGAAGGTAAGATATACCTAATGAAGCCTATTTCTTATGGACAAAGGAAGGCTCAACGTGTCCCAAAAGAATAGAATTTGCCTGTTCTGTCCAGAGTCCCAATACTTTGCAAACACAACAAAAACTATGGCAGAGTACGCTGAGCACTTCGACAGGAAACAAGACAGAAACCAGAATCTTCTGGCTCTCATTATCCAGTTATCACGAATAGGTGGCAGAGGAGCTGTGGCCATGATTCCAATCAATTCAAATGATGCTGAAAAATGTCAAAAAGAATTACTCACCCTCAGATCAAAGCTGCATCGGAGATGTTTCTTCTACCTCTTGCTCCTATTGCTAAGATAGTACTACTGGCCCCAGAAACTCCTATACGAAATTTGAGTAATTTGTGTTACTCAAATTTGTACAATTTTGTTAGGTCTGGGAATTTGTAACCCTTAATATATAATTCATTAAAATAATAAAATTAATTATGCTAAAAAAACTAAAATACTTTTATATCAGAAATGGAGTATATGCAACTCTAGAAAGTCCTCCCTCTCCATCAGACCACTGACTGGGGCATGGGCTGCCTTTCATATCTTCTCAGACTACCAGTGCACAGAGCAAAGGATAATTTCCTACCCCTCGTGCTCACGAGATGGTTTGTGAGAAGTCCAAGTCATGCTGACGATCTCCAGAATATTAATCCTTCCAATGATCCTATATAATGCAGAATATCTGATGCTTGAATGAAAAAAGAAGGTACCTATAGGGGTCAGTCTATATATTTTTATTGAATGTTTATTATGTGCCAGGCACTATCTAGACACTGGGAATAGCAATGAACAGGCCTTATATAGGTTAGATTCTTCATTTCTATTCTGGAGTATTTTTTCTCCTTAAGATCACCAGTTTTCCATGGTCATAGCAGGGATAGATGGTTTGTACTCTCCCTTTGGTAGTAAAATGAGGCATTTTCATCCCTAGAGAACAGATGTTAAGATATTGAATAATTATAGGTGTGTTACTTTATACATTTGCTGCAGGTTTCAGCATATAGGAACTTTAATAATTGTTTAGGTGATTCTTCTGGAAAATAAAAAATTAGGATTCAAATACTTAAGGAAGACAAGTTTTTCCAAATGTCTTGGTAGTTCTTTGGAGAGAAACATTTTTAAAAACAAACAAGGTGCTTTCCCTCTCAGGAATCTTACTCTTGACAGGGGATTTTTGACCTAGGCATTATTGACATTTTGGGTCAGATAAAGCTATGTTGTGGAGGCCATCCAGTGCAACGTAGGATGTTTAGCAGCATCCCTGGCCCCTACCCACTAGATGGAAACAGCCATTACCCTGACCCCTACCCCACTAGCCAGGTATGACAATCCAAAATGTCTCCAGCCTGAGCATGAGCAAGACCCGCCTCTATAAAAAATGGAAAAATTAGCCAGGCATGGTGGCGCATGCCTGTAGTCCCAGCTACTCAGGAGGCTGAGGCAGGAGGATCGCTTGAGCCCAGGAGTTTGAGGTTGCTGTGAGCTATGATGAGGCCACTGCACTCCAGCCTGGTCAACAGAGTGAGACCTTGTCTTTAAAAAAAAAAAAAAAAAAAAGTCTCCAGACTCTGCTAAATGTGCCCCAGGAAGAAAAATTGCCTCCCCCTTCAGAGTACCATTGTTCCAGAACTTCCTTTTAATCTTCATTTTATAATATCAGCACATCCTATTAAAAATTCAAAATTTATGACTTAAAATTCTGCTTGAGAAGCTAAATACAGATATGATCCACTGCCAATCCCTATTTTATCTATATTAAATCTTTGATAACTAATTACATTTACCCAAGCAGATCTTGTGTGGCACATCTTGGTAAGACTTATTTTTTAAGTATATATTATTACATTACCTTTTAGAAATTATGAGAAGATATTACAGACATGAAGCAAAACTCTTTACCTTTAATCCTACCCACACTATTATATAATTACTCTCATTTATTTCATTTTCCTTAGTGGAGATGAAAGAAGATTTTTCCAGAGAAAGATTTCCCACTTTTTATTTCCACCAAATTTCTTTCAGTCTCTGTGCTATACATTAGCCTATACCCCCAGCTTTCACATAGCTTAAGCCTCTTAATTTCATTCAACCAAACCTATTATGGGCAAACTCAAGAAAGAATGGTGATTGAGCTAGCATGCAATCAGAGTACAGAAAAGCCAGTTAGTATTGGTTGCTGTCTATGAATGAGTCTAAGGATAATCAAGTCAATATCATCTATGGGGAATTCTGTTGTCTTTTTTGAAGATTCAAAGAATGCTGTGTGTTGAGACATATTTCATGTAGACCAATGGAGTTTTGGTTGGCAATGGGCACAATAATTGGGTGGGTCTATTGAAAAAAAATCAATGCTATCTTGTAAAACTCAATAAATGAAAGTTGTTCTGCTTCATCAAAATTAAATATTGAAATTATTTCAATGTTTGTCAAAGGAAGGAAAATTATTTACTAAATAATATTCAGTGAACAAAAAGGAGAACACAAACTTCTATAAACATAATGTCCATTTCAAATCCCTGTGATTCTATCAGTAGTAAGATTAGAGGAAAATGAAATAAATGAGAGTAATTACACAATTGTGTGGTACGATTAAAGGTAAAGAGTTTTGCTTCATGTCTGTAATATTGTTTCATAATTTCTAAAAGGTCATTTAATAATATATACTTAAAAAATAAGTTCTTAGAAAGTAGCGACAGCCAGTATTTCATAGCCTCTTCTTTTTTTGTGGGCACTATAAGTATAAAGAAATTTGCAAAACAAACTTCCTTAGTTTAAGATATATTTCAATTATTTTTAAAAGTGTGGCCCAAATGACATTACACACTGTTATGGACTTAATTGCGTCCAAAATTCATATACTGAAGCTCTATCCCACAATGTGATGGCATTTGGAGACAGGGACTTTGGAAGATCATTAAGGTTAAATGAGGTCATAATGGTGGGGCCCTAATCCTATAGGCCGTATGTCTTCATAAGAAGAGGAAAGGACACCAGAGAGCTCTCTATGCAGGCACAGAGAAAAGGCCAGGTGAGTACACAGGGAGAAAACAACACTCTGCAAGCCGGGAAGACAGGCCTCACCCAAAACCAATCTTAAACCCCCTTGATCTTGAATTTCTAGCCTCCCGAACTGTGAGAATATAAATATCTGTTATCTAAGCAACCCAGTCTGTGATAGTTTGTTATGGTAGCCCAGGAAAACTAACATATACACAAATGCACGTGATAAGAGACATGCACATTTTCTTGATTGGTGAGTAAAATAACTCTTGACAATAATTCATGTCAACCTTTTAAAGTCTGGAGTAAACCTTTTTAATGAAGCAAATGTATGTCTCATTTTCCCATTTTGTAGCATAAAAGTACAATATTGGTTCTTGGTTTTTTACAAATTTCTGAAGATATGGACAGGTCTCTTATGATGAGCTATAGGGACCTCATTAATCTAAGACTTAAAAATTTTCATACCAGTCACATATCTGTTTGTCAAGCACCTAGTGAAAAAAAAATTTTCACTGGAGATTTCTTTCTTTTTATTGCTTTAGTTTCCTGTGTATACCCCACATCAGACAATTCAGCAATGAATTGTGGGCTTGTCATATACAATTTTTCTGAGAGAACTTTTAAGTTCTTGGTGGAAGAATATTAACCCCCAGGGGTACTGTGGGCAGCTGCTGGGAATAGGCCTCACTAATTGGATTAGCAGTCCTCCAAGTCAAGAAAAACCAATTTGGAAACAGTCCCAGCTGGGGAGAGGTAGACCAAGCTGGACTTAAGAACACCAAATTTAGCAATCACCTCAATACATTCTTCCTGGTTCGCTTCTGCTTAGCTCATTAGTCTTTTTTTTTAAAAAAAAAACAAGTCTAACGGAAATGAAAAAGAAAAGGATATGAACTAAATCCACCATTTTAACAAAATTGATTAAACACCTGTATTGAGTATCTATTATATGCCACACACTAGGTTAGGTGTGGATAGTAAAGCATTATAAAAATGCAAGCTATTGTTATTTGTGTTTATAAGAGGTAAGTAAACATCAGATAGCATAAAATATCAAGGGAATCAATCAAATGTAAATTTTGATGCATTTTAAATTGATGCTATTTATAAATTGAGTTACCTTACAAATAAAAGAATGGTTGATCTACTAACCCAATAAGAACAGGAATGCAACCGAATGGATAGTAAACCAACACATTTTTTATACTTTGCTTAGAATTAAAGACTTTGTAAAAGAGATGACATAGATTGTTATTGTATTAGAGTTCTCCAGAGAAACAACCAGCAGGATATCTTCTATCTCTGCATTTATCAATATCTATAGATAAAGATAAAGAGAATATCTGGATATCTATATCTTTATCTATATCTATATCCAGAAAGAAAGCGTGGTAAGAGAGGGTGACAGAGAAATATTTATTTTAAGGAATTGGCTCACACAATTGTGGAGGCCTGGCAAATTCAAAATCTGCAGGGTAGGCCAGTAAGCTGGAGACCCAGGGAAGAGTTGCAGGTTGAATCCAAAGGCTATCTGATGCATTAATTTCTTTTGGCTCTGGAGAGATGAGTCTTTGCTCCATATGGCCTTCAATGGATTGGATGAAGCCCACCAACATTATGAAGGGTAATGTGCTTTACTCAAAGACCACCAATTTAAGTGTTAATCTCATCCAAAAAACACCTTCACAGCAAGATCCAGAATAATGTTTGATCAAATATGTGGGCACAGTGGCCCAACAAAATTGAAACAAAGTTAACCATCCCAAGTCCACCTCTTATCAACTTGGCACCCATGTGCATTTCCTTAAACTGCACTTAACCTCCAGTTAGAAACAATAACAAGGTCATAATTCTACCTAACATACAACTGCATACAGACAAAAATGCACTAACCCTTTCCCCAGAAGAGAATGCGAGGGCCTTGGTTGATGTTTACTCTTTTCTTTGATATCCTATAACTTAAATACCATGAGGAAAGGTTAACAATATTTAAATACTATATTTGAAGTCAATATATCTTATATTACATGATTAAGGGGATTAAGAGAGGGAAGAAAACAAAGATATTTGCTATACAAACACATTCATAACACAATATGGAAGGAATACTCATGACAGTTACAGTCCTTGTTTCTGCAACTGGTCACGTGATCATAGCTGGTATGTATACCTACGTCCTTCCACTACCCATTCCATGTTGCTTTTGCCTTCAGCAAGCTCCTTAGGTGGCTGTGGTTTTTTACTTGGCCAGGTGACCCAAACCTTCATTCCTGAATGGTCTGGGCCATAGTAACTTTGCCTGGGTTGGGGTGTTGCAGTTTTCCATTGATCTCAATCACAGGGCATGGTGACATTAAAAGACACCCTGACGGATCACCTATATTCCAGACATACTATTTAGCTCCTCTGTGGAGTAGCAGTCCAATTTCCCCTTGGTAGTCCGGATCAGCCACCCCAGCCAGCACAGAAACTCCCTCCCTGCCCGTTGATTCAGTCCTGAGGAGCTCAGAGTTGCCAGTGGCAGTCTTAACTTCCAGGTCAATGGAATCCCTGTTGTGTCTCTTGGTGGAAACATTCCTCCCTCTGGAACTAAGACCTCTAGGCCAGTGGGGCATGATGTCATGGGGACAGGAAAAAGTTTTGCTAGTGGCTCACTAGGGATCATAGTGAGTGGTGCCACTCCCATTTCCAGCTCTTGATCTTTTTTTTTTTTTTTTGAGACAGAGTCTCACTCTGTTGCCCAGGCTAGAGTGAGTGCTGTGGCGTCAGCCTAGCTCACAGCAACCTCACACTCCTGGGCTCAAGCAATCCTACTGCCTCAGCCTCCCGAGTAGCTGGGACTACAGGCATGCGCCACCATGCCCGGCTAATTTTTTGTATATATATTTTAGTTGGCCAGTTAATTTCTTTCTGTTTTTTAGTAGAGACGGGGGTCTCACTCTTGCTCAGGCTGGTCTCGAACTCCTGACCTTGAGCTATCCTCCCTCCTCGGCCTCCCAGAGTGCTAGGATTACAGGCGTGAGCCACTGCGCCCGGCCTTGATCTTGAACCCATGAATCCTGGCTATGGGAGAAACAGCACCATATATTAGACACTGATTCAGAGCATACACAGCCTTCTGGAGAACCTCACACCACCCTTGACGGTGGCACTAATCTCTGGAATCTCTCCAGGAATGTGGTAATTGCTTTTGGTTTTCGAGATAGAGGCAGTTCTAGTGATTTCTACTTGGCCTTTCCCACCTTAATAGCCCTCACTCCATAGGTCAAGAAACTAATGTAGGGATTCTGCCAGTTGCTGAGTATGTCTATTCCAATTATGCATTCCAGAACTGGGGAAATGACCATGGGATGGATTGGGGGACCCACTGGGCCCACTGTGAGACAGACCTGAGCTAAACCTAAATCAACCACCTGACTTCCATAAGCCCCTACTCTGACTGGAGGGCCATAGTGACATTTAGGGTCTCCTGGAATTAGTGTCATTTCAGAGCCAGTGTCCAGTTAACCCCCAAAAGTATGATTATTTCCTTTTCCCCACATCACAGTCACCCAGGTAACAGGCTTTGGGTCATTTTGGGGAAGACTGAAGGAAAGATGAACAGTGTAAATTTTTGGCAGTGTATCAGAGTCCTTTCTCAAGGGGACCTGGTGTCCTCTTCATTCAAAGGGTTCTAGGTCTGCAAACTGGCTCAAGTCTGGGAATATTTCTGTGACCCAGCCAAGTTTACACAAAATTAATCTTAGATTTTCTCCTAACACACACCCCATATGTTGGGCTTCTCTCACATTTTTAATGAACAGAATTCTTGCTTGATGGCTTGGTAGCTAAATGTAAAATAATTATTGACAGGAAGGAGGTTTTATTTATTTGGTTTGGAATTACTTCCTTTGTTTTTTAACCAAATTATCCATTGATGAGATAATTTCATCTTTAAATTTTTCTATTTCTAGACTGTTTGAGCTTAAATAAAACCACAAAATATATGAAGTGTAATACAGACACAGTGAGAAGATCCTTGGGCTAGGAATTAGAAAATCTGAAAACTAAATCTGATCTACTGTGAACTGGTCATATAACTGAATCTTGAATCTTGACAGCTCTGCTACTCAATTTCTCTTCTGTTTAATAATATTCTACCTACCTCGCAGAGCTATTTTAGTAATCAAATAAAGTAATGGCCAGGAGAGATTATTGCTCCAACCAGAACAGAATGATGTCTCCTTGTTCAGGATGTTACATGTTAAGACTATTAATGCTACTTTGACCTTGAATCCAAATACCTTGTGGTTATGTATTAATAAATATCGAGGATACATCTTGTTACCCCGACTAGCCAGTTAAACACTTAAAACAGAGGCTGTATTTTATTCTGTGCAGTCCCGTGCAATGAAAAAGAGCTCCATAAATATAGCTGAATCAATGAATGAATGAGTCAGGACTGCAGATACAAAAAGCCAGGGGATGGTTCACAAATGCTGATGGGCATTTGAGTCACTTGGAAAGCTTGTTAAAAACTGTTCCTTACTAGACCCCATTTTCACTTAGACCTCTTTCTAATTTAGAGAAAGGATGAGGTAGGGCCCAGGTAAATGCATTTTAATGAGCACACCCATTGATTCAGATGTAAGTGGTAAGAGAAATGCTGGTGTAGGGTATTTGACTGAGTCTCTTCTGATCTCAGATCATATATCGTACTTTACATTATATCCTTAATGTAAGTCTATGTTCTCCCTATGACTTGTTTGTGGCTTTTTTACCCTTAAAAGTGGTACACAAACTAATCTGCTTTCTTGAGAATTCACATTTCTAATGATAGTAGAACATGGATAATACAGGCAATAGCAGAGCTTGATTCCAGTTTGGCCAGAGCCTAAGTCTGAGCCCCAGTGGTCTCCAACTGTGCTAAGGTAATTTTGATGGAGAGAACTTTCTACATATTTACTATAACCATCAGAGCTCACAGGCGTCACCCATAACAATCCATGTATTGGAAGAGGTAGAATGGAGATACAGCCTTTCAAATAAATAACTAAAACTTTATGAAAGCATTTTTTGCCTTTTGGTTCCTGCTTCCCAATGCTAAAAGTTGAAACAAATGGCTATTTAAAGGATTTTGAAAAATATGGGGCAAATGCATGCACAGATAACAACACATCAATGATTAATAAACATAATGTATTACTCTGGCATGAGAAGATTATATATCAAAGCATCCTAATTTCTTCTCACAAGATGTAGTCATTTCCTTGGCCACATATGGGGTAAGTGACTTATTCAGGTTCATTCAAGCAAAGTTTAAAAATAAAATTGGAGCTTTCTATTTCCCAGTCCATACAACTGTATCTTAACCTTTTATTCAACCAAGGGAACCACATGGAAACCAAATAGTTTAAATGTGTGAAGATCTTTAACAAGGCCTTGATTAAAAGTGGATTGATTTAACATCATGACTCGGTCCACCAAAAAGACTATTGATTTATGGAATGACACTGAAAAATTGCTACAACATCATTGCACAAATTGCTGTTTGCAACCAAAAGATTATAGTAGTTCACATATAAAAGCACATAGTTCTTTTGCAAATATGTGGATTATCAGAATTTGTTAATGTCAATGATTAGACATGTATTTATTAACTATATCTGTCAAAAGAAAAGACGCTTTAGTCACTTCATGTAGTATGATTCCAGGATCTTACTCATTGCCACATATGAGCTAATTATTCTTGAACCACGTGGGAAGTTATATTTTTTAAAAAGGTTAATATGAAGATTATTTAATTATATGCAAATTGATACAATATGGTAAACTGAAAATCCTTATTATCTAATGGAAGTTACTGATCATAACCTGTCCCAATAAATTTACAGTCTCTCAAGAAACATCTGAATAAATGTAAACATACTATTTGGAAATATGCAGTTAGGCTTTTATGAAGAACTAATGCTGAATTAAGGCAAACCCTTCCCCTGACAAAATTCTCTCCACAGGACCTTGTCAGAGGCATAGTAAGCCACAAACAGCACTCTTATTTTTCTCTGATAATGTACAATAAAATCTATTAAAATATCAGCAAAGATTTTAGGTATCTGTCTTTAAGAGAAGGTACTTACAGATCTGAGAAAATTATTTTGTGTCTGTATTAAGCTGTGGATAGCAGCTGTACAACATAAGAAGAAAAATACAGGTTTTGTACAACAAAGTATAAGCTCTCAGAAAGACAAAATCCATCAAAGCTGCATTTGGGACTTCTTATACCTAAGGGTTTAATACTACTTTAACAAAGGAAAAAAATAGCACTTTGTTCTCTCCTTTGAGTTACTATGTTATTTAAACGTATATTAACTCCATTTTAAACTCTCTTTTATAATGCTAATTAAGGTACATTATCCAATCAAGTCACTTATGTCTTACACATTTTTCATAGCATTCATTGGGATTGTAAAATCCACTCTCTGTTCATTTTACCATGGACAGGGATAGAATAGTTTTCATCTTTATTAAGGCTGCTGTTTTACAGTCTAACCTCTGCTATCTAGTTTTTAATCTGATCCCTTATTTTAGAATTGATAGGCCAATGCAACTTACTATTAACCTGTTTTGTATCCAGGGCAAACACTTATGTGCACTTATCCATCAAAAATGAATGTTTATTTCCTTTGGATTTCTATGTTCCCCATCTTCAGCTATCTATTGTAAAGGTGTGAGGTTAAGGGAAGATATAAGAAACAATTCCCAAGTCTGGACTCCTGCCAGTCATTTAAGGGCCTGCCTCTACGTGCCATGATGGTAAAAAGCAAAATCTGGTGTATCTATATAATATATATTACAAATATGACAAGATAAACTATTAAAATATAAAGGTGACTACAGGGAGGAGTTTTTACATCTTTTGGTGGTGAACAGTAAATCATTCACGTACCATGCAACTGGGTATTCAATAAGAAGTGTGATTTGAGATGCAGGAATTCAAGAAGGTGTTTGGAGTAGGGATGATGGTAAAGCAAGGGAATGTGAGAAAGTCCAACGTGTGTTCCAAGTGTAAAGTATGACTGCGGAAAATAATTCCTAAAAGGAAAGCAAGGAACCCCAGGCTAGAAGAATAGATGACAATAGATTACGGGAACTTCAATGCCTAAAGAGGAACGTTTTTATAGGGACTGGAGATTTCTGAGCAAGGGAATGACAATGACCAGGAGAGGCTGAGCATGGGAGGGAAACACACATTTGGGGTCTATCGCAATGGTCCAGGACAGAGGTAGGGAACAGCCAAGCCAGGGGCAAGGCCTAGTGGTTCTCACACTTCAGTGCAAATCAGAGCCATTGCGGGTGTTTACGTATTGAGGATTTGGACCCCCTCACCCCCAACCCCATTCTGATTCAGTGGACTGCTGATGTAATGAGTACTGAAACTTATTTATAAGGCAGATGTGGGTTTGAATCTGAGCTCTATCAGTTACTAGCGAAGGTCTTAGGTAAGTAACTTAGCCTTTACCAGATGCTGTTTCCTCATTTGTAAAACAGGAGCAATATTATTGGGAGGATTTATTTAAAAAGGGTGGACAGAACCTGGCATGTTTTACAGTTGGGTTGATGAGGCTGGAATGGAAGGATGGGTGGTAGGTATTAAAAACATGGGAAAGACATTTTATTTTATCTCTTAGAGTCTTATCATGTTCTATTTTGTATATTGGTGTCCATGATTTTCTGCTGTACAAGCCTTTTAAGGGCAGAGACTTTAGTCATCATTATGTACTCCAGACAGTGTAATTGAATTAATAAGTTCTGTCAGAGCTTGTCTCTTGCAGCCTTTATGGTCATCATTGATTTCACATCATACCCTTGAGCTCTTTAGGGTGGGGCAGTAGGTTGACTAGTATCTCTAGTGCCAGTAAACTCTCAGTGTCCAATCAGTGCTGCTTAAATGAGCAAACGGAAGGATAAATGGATGTTTGGAGGATGAAGTGCACACTAGCCATGGCTAGAGTCTAAGCCAGGTTGTTTGTCTCTGAACTCTGGGTCTCCAGGGACTCTGCATACAAAATGCAAGAGGCTTTGCCTGTCACTTCGAGATGTACAGTCTCTGAAAGGCTGTGTGAACCAACTGGCTTGGAACATATTTCTGTGAAATAATTTGAATAAGCTTAGCATTTAAAGTTCAAATTTGGCACCGCTCTACGTTGACACTAATAAGAAGCCACTTCACGTCATCTTTCTTTCCTGTTCACTGAACAGAGCTTTAAAATTCCATTTAATGTGTTCATTGGCACGTTCTTTCCAGAATTCAGCATTCTGGGGGAAAGAAGTGACCAAAATAATCATTCTTGACTTTGTATAAGTTCTGTGATCAATTATTTGATTATTTTTTAACTCAATCAGGCATTAGGAGCCCTGATGCAAAAAGAACATACAAGACTATCCAAATGACCTAACAGGTAACAGGCAAGGTAACACCTACTATCATCACAATAGTTATTTAATCTAAGTCAGGAACTATATTCATTCACTCATTCATTCATTCAACTGCTGATTAAGTGTATATACTATGTTCCAGGCATCGTGCTACATGCTGGGGACACATTGAAGAACAAGACACTTACCTGGTCAGCATAAGGTACTTTGTCTCTCATCTTGTAAGAGTTATTATTGTGCTTTTAACTATTGCATATGGCTTTAAACTCATTGACATCCCCAGAATACATCCTAAACCCAAGCTGACTTTAGATACCTATTGGAACCCCTGGAGTTTTCTTTTGGGCTTAAGACAGTTCATAGAAGTAAAATGAATGGGATGGGTAATTTCAGACTTCCCTGAGGAATTCAGAGGTGTTTTGCCTATAAATGCTACACCATTCCAACTCTTTCATAATGCCACAGAAAAGGACCAAGTTATACAAACATAATGTGAGCTTCCCCACATCTGCCCATTTCTGATCCAAACTCCAGCACTGACATCGAGAAAACACAGTGGGCAGCAGTGGTTTCAAACCCTTGGTGAGATTGTACTATTTACTGAGCACCTACTACATGATTGCACTGTGATGCATGCTTCCCATTGAGACTGAATATACAAATGGGGAATAAAAATAAAAATAATAAAATGGAACTTTGACCCACAACCTATAGCAACCTGTCCAAGAAACCAACCCCTTATCTGTAACAAACAACCTGAAAAGCCGGGCGACTATCGTAAGTCAGGTTTGCAGGAAGCCAGCTTGCTAACTCTTGTGAGAATCTAGGAAGATAAATGATAATTTATGTTACAATTGGCCCCAAACAGCCAGGACTTAATCAATAACTGACAGCTTCCCTAATTTTTGTTCCCACTTCCAATTTATCACCAACCATAGAAAGCCAGAAACCGCCCCCAACCAATCACACAAGGGGCCTGCCTCTAGCTAGGCTGCTAGAAGCTTCCCCAGGCCAGTAGCCTCCCATCAGGGCACACCTGAAGCCTTCCCTTTGTCCACTGTCAATCTTCCTGACTCCCATGCCTGCCTTTGAGTCTCTGCTGAAACGCAAGTGATGGTGGCCGACTCCCTTGCTACAGCAAGCTCAGAGCAAATAGCCTTTCCTTTTCTCATGGGGTAGGTCTTCATTTAGTCCCACACAACACTTTACACCCATTTTATAGGTAGGGAATTTATGGACATTAACTTTTAAATGGGCCACACAAGAAGCAGAGCAAGGCTTTGAACCTAATCTCACTAATTCTGAAGTTATCCCATTAACCAGTACCCAAATGCAGAAAAGAGAAAAGAGGCTTTTCCTTCACGGTTCTCTGCTAAATCTAATTTGTAGTTTTGAGGACTTTCCTCTTTCCTTAAAGGGAAGTGACTCCAAGTATAATGATATTAGTCTGCAGCCCTGCTGGTTTAGCAGACAAATTCAATTCAGATGCACTGCTAAGAGTTTAAGGTCATACCTAGGGTGATAATAGCAACTCTACTTTGGTAGTTTTTTAGCATCAATTAAATATATGAATAGGACTGGAGCCCAGTAGGTGGTGAGACTGGAATTGCTCCTGGGGACGGAGTTCTCTGACTGTGTTGTTGCTGTGTCACGAGGTCCCACTGCTGCTCATTTCTGCTGCCTCCCAGTGACTGGATTAGGGCATTTCACTTGCTGAATGTGGGCCTCTATATCACTTTAAAGCATTTAAGCATAACATGCTAGCTTGAGGATGCAGAATTTTAGCACATGCATATTCACTAATTCAGAGTACTGGGTAAACTCCCTAGCATAATGGTGTTCCGAGGTCAAAAAGAGGAGTTGATTAAGAATAATAAAATTTTAAAGAAAAGAAGCTTTTTTGAAGAACATGACGTGACACCTTATTTGTCACGTTGGGTCACCTAATTCTACATGGAGTGAAGGTGCCAAGGGCAAGGCCTCAAACTCACATAAACTTCCTCTCCCACTCCTCAGAAATCTTGAATTTTTGTGTCCTAACTTGTGAGAATCCCTCTGTGTTAAATAAAATGTGTGCAGTGACATGGATGTATTCAAATATGCCAAGGCTAGGTCGACGCTCAGCATTCAGACTCAGCACTTGGAGAAGTCCGCTTTGTCCCATGTTTGCTGTCTGAGCTGTCACTGAATACATGGACTGAAGTGATTTCTCCCTTGAGATTCTGGGGAGGAAAAGGGAGTTTGCTCACAGCCCTGACGCACACCCACCAGCAATTCTCTCAGGAATCAGCCACTCCCTGGAGCAGCAGAGGTACCTCCTCAGGAATGCAAGTCAGGAAAAACAGCAAGCAGGAAATCCTGCTGCTGGAATATGCAACAGAAAAAAGGAGACTATTGGCTTTGAAGGTGTTTGCTCTGCTTTTTATTCCAAATGTTGATCCAGCAAAGAATGGGAAGATTTTTCATTTCATACTTTTTTTTAAAAAAAAAAGAGTAGCTTGGGATACAACATCAAAGGAAACACTGAGAACGTTGTCAGGTTGCAGTAAAGTCTGCAAAAAACACCTCAGTATGTGAGAATAAATAAAGAAATAAAGGGATTAGCTGGAGACACAAGAGGAAGGATGGGGAGAACAAAGTTTTGTTTTTTTTTCTGAAAAGAAGGAAAAAACTGAGTAATGTATACACAGAAACAGAAACCATGATTTATGTAATAGAATATCTAGGTAAAATAAATCTAGAATTTGCAAAAATTCCTCCTTCATTTTCTTGAAAAAGTCTTTCTAGATTTCCATCAAAAATAAAGCAAAAAGTTACAGTAATACCAAAGGAAGAAAAAAAGATGAAACGGAGAAGTGTATACATACACATTTTAACATATACGCACACAAACATCCATACATTATATATGTACACACATATACACAAGTTTAACCTCTCTTTAGTACAAATCGAGAATGGCATTTTCAAAACTAGCTTTAAATATACAATGAGATTTCTAGTGCTTTAAAGAAGGATACATATACTTAAAGAAGTGTACACCTTGTGTCTGTGATTAATTATACAGCTCAGCCACCTTTTTCAATGATGTCATCTCTTGGGTATGGTTCCTAAACACCGCATCTGACTACTTTCCCCAGAGGGGCCAGAGAGCCCGAGTGCTGGCGGGAGCTGTGGTTGAGGAGGGAGAAATGCCCACGAAGAAACCTGGGCTGTAGGGGCAGAGGCAGGGCAGGGAAGTCAAAATGTCAATTAAAAACAAAAGTCCCATTTTGTGCCATAATCTCTCTGCATTAACCTACCCTGAAGCAGGAAGAGTCTGCTATCCATTTATGCTGGTGGCACTCTTGGGAACCGGAGCAGTGTCTGCCTGGGGAAGTGGAATGGAAAGAGGAGTCCCAGCATGGGGGAGCCAGTCAGCAGAGGGGTGGGGCATCTCCTGGAAGCAGGAACTCGGAGGGAGAGCTGATGGTGACACCACATGCCCGGCCAGGAGTCCCAGGAGGCACAGAAGGGGGCCTGAGCTGTGTTAGCCACAGATTAAAGGGAAGGTCGGCCTCAGCCTGGGATAAAAATACCTGAAATTGTACTTTGTATAAGCAGTGGTAAAAGCGACTCTTATGAGGTACACTGTCAGAAGCTGGATTCAGGGGAATGTGAACATCTGTGTTCTTAATAGAGAAAGAACGATTTTGGAAGCTCTTGGAAAGACGGAAGAGGTCAAGGTGAAAAAATTCAGGCAGAAGATACCATCTCAAACCTAGGATAAAAGTAATATCAGGCTGGGTATGGTGGCCAAGGCAGGAGGATCATTTGAGCCCAGGAGTTTGAGACCAGCCTGAGCAAAAGCGAGACCTCACCTCTACCAAAAATAGAAAAAATTAGCCTGGGGTCGTGGTGTGCACCTGTAGTCCCAGCTACTCGGGAGGCTGAGGCAGGAGGCTCACTTGAGCCCAGGAGTTTGAGGTTGCAGTGAGCTATGATGAGCTATGATGACGCCATTGCAGTCTAGTCCGGGTGACAGAGTGAGACTCTGTCTCAAAAAAATAAAAATAAAAAAACAACTAATATTGGAAGTAAGAGCAAGATGACTGCATAGTGGTTGTTTGAGAAGAGCTAATACAGAGGCAAAGGTTGAAATATTCAAAATGTAACAATAAAATTTGAATCATCAAGAAACAAGTCTGAGGTGATATATATTAATCATCTATTTAGAAAAATTTTCAAAACCTGAACTCATACACGTAAAGGATTTGCCAAATTTTAAATTAGAATGACATTGTTGAAGGGTAATATTTCTGTGCTTTTGCACATTGGAAAGTTATAAGGTGTTTGGTCCTGATGACTTTGGGGGCATTTATGACTTTCCAGCCTCTCCTTCTCCTTCTACTCTGTCATCACCTCCTTTTGGGGCAGGACCTCCCTCCCCATTGTGGGTAGCCTTTGTGGGGCTGTCACTCAGGATGCTCTGCCTCTCTTGGCCAAGGGATAGAATTTTAAACTTTAAGTAAAAGGATACAAAGTTAAAGAAAAAAAAAAAAATATATATATATATATGGAGTTGATTTATCCAGCTGTAGCATATTAGCCAGATAGTCTAGTAAATTAATACTTGTCTTCTTGATACAAAAAGCAAGACTTTGATAGCTCTTAGGAAAGGAAAAAGGCTTCCTGTCCTTTCTGAGATGACCCCAGTGACTCATGCCCTGTGCAATCTCCTCTCCTTGAGAACCGGCGGGTCCAGAGACTCGCTTCTAACCAACAACATAGAGCAAAGGTGGTGGGCTGTCACTGCCATGATTGACTGCTACCGCATATGACAAAGGTGACAGGATTTTACAGATGTAATTAGAGTTCCTAATCAGCAGACTGTAAGTAAATGAAGAAGAAGATTATCCTTGGTGGACCTGACCAAATCAGGTGATCCTTTTAAAAGAGGGACTGAGTTCCTGCAGAAAGGGATTCTTCTACTGGCTCTGAAGAAGCAAGCTTTCATGAGTTCTAAAACTGCATGGAAACTGCAAGATCATAATTACATGTTGTTTTAAGCTGTTAAATTGTGGGTAATTTGTTGCACAACAATAAAAAGTTAATATGGTTGTCTTAGTTGGCTGCTCCTGCTTTCAACCAAAAAACTCTGATAAAATGTTGGATCTCCTTCAAAATTCCTTGGCTGAAATCTGTAAAGTGTGTGTGTGTGTGTGTGTGTGTGTCTGTGTGTGTGTATAATATACAAACATATAATATGTGTAATATTATATGTAATATGTATTACTGTTACATGTATATTATGTCTTATATATTTTATATATACATACTCTTCACAGATTTCAGCCAAGGAATTTTTAATACATCATATAATATATAATAATATATTTTTATATATATATGTAATTTTTTTTCTTTTTTTTTGGGGGGGGGACAGGGTTTCACTCTGTTGCTGGGGCTAGAGTGCAGTGGCATCATCATAGCTCACTGCAACCTCAAACTCCTGGGCCTAAGAGGTCTTCCTACTTTAGCCTCCTGACTAGTTGGGACTACAGGCATATGCCACCATGCCCGGCTAATTGTTCTACTTTTTGTAGAGATGGGGTCTCACTACATTGCTTAGACTGGTTTCAACCTCCTGGCCTGAAACGATCCTCCTGCCTAGGCCTCACAAAGTGCTGGGATTACAGGTGTGAGCCATCGCACCTGGTCAGCATATTTTAATCAATAAGCAACAAAACCAGATATATTTCTCTTGGGATAAAATGTCACAAATGTTGGTTTCTACTCACATACAGTTTAGCAGAGTAAAATAGCCCTTCCGTTACTATGATCAGTGAAACCAGCTGTTATCTAATATTTTTGTCTCAGGATCACTTTCTACTCTTAAAAATTATGGAGTACCTCAAAGAGTTTTTGTGTAGTTCCATCCACCAATATTTAGCATATTAGAAAACAAAACTGAAAATGTAGTTAGATAGAATGAACAATATTTGATAGCTAAACAAAGTGACTATAGTCAACAATAAGTTATGATATACTTTAAAATAATTAAAAGAGTGAAATCAGAATGTTCCTAACACAAAGAAATGATAAATGCTTGAGGTGATGGACACCCCAATTAGCTGGATTTGATTATTACACATAGTATGCCTGTATCAAAACATCACATGTACCCTATAAATATATATAACTATTATGTACACATAATGAAAGATAAACAATTTTTAAAAAAGAAAATAAAACTAGATATTTAAAAATATTTATCATTTAAAACAATGATAAGCCTATTACATGTTAAAGGAAATAACATCTTTCTTTAAAAAGTGACTTTATTTTCCATATATGTGTGTGGGTATTTGTGTGTATATACATATATATATATATAGAGAGAGAGAAGGTAGGCACTATTTTACATTTTTGTAAGCATCTTTAATATAACCCTAAGTAGAAATAGCTAGATTTTCCTGTCTGTTTCTGTATTCTGCTGCTTTATATTTTTTCAGTTGAACATACAAAGTAAGAAAAGAGAGTACTTTAAAAAGCATTTTTAGACAATTGTGGATATTCTCCTTTGATATTATACCAAAAACTTGGCAAACTATAGTTTCTTAAAGTTCAGTACAATGTAGAATCTAAAACCATATCAATGACCTCATATTCTGTTACGTTAAAATCCACTGGTCTACATTGCTGTTTAGATAAATATTTTACCAATGCCTAATTTTACAACATCATGCATTGGTCACGTGGAGAACAATGGTTCCCTTAGTTATGCATATTGACACATTTCATAATATCAAAATAATAATACTTATTAATATCACAACCAATCTCATCAGAAAAGTCTTTACATATTTGAAAGCTATCAAATTCATAGAGACTGAGTCAAGTCTTCCAAAATTCTAATTTTCATTTGAAAACTCAAATGTTTATCATTGGCAAAAGTGCTGTCAGTTATTTTCCTCAGTGACAGGTTCACTTAATTTATTTTGAAAAAATGTCTGCCAGATACCCAAATATGAATAACAATAGTTTATCAGTCATTCTGTGAGGTAAAAAATGATATTCCACGAAAAGATTCAGCTATTGTAGCTTTCAACTCCATCACACAAGTGCTTTTCTTTGAAACACCCATCCTACTTTGGAATGCTGCAGAAGTTCTTTCTATATACTTTCCATTTCACCACACGAAATAGTAAAGATGTGCAGCAAGGGCTGAAATATAATTATTTTTAACTACTTCTTCAAGGACATCTTAAGTAAAACTGGCAGTTTTTTGTTGTTGCTGTTAAAACTCTGAGTGCCTGATAAAGGATACAGTGACTACTAGTACAGTTTGGGGCCACTGTCTCAATTTGTGGCAAATTTGACCCATCATGGCTTTTCCATTAGTGTAAATATCAACACATTAAAAAAAAAGGTAAATAACATCTTAGTGTCTTTACGAAAATAGTTTTGATCTTGTGGACCTCTGAAATTGTCATGGAGACCTCCAGAAGTCTAAGACCGCACTTCAAGAACGGCTGATCTAAACTATTAATTGAGGTCACTGTTCCAAACACTTTTGTGCTTAGCTCAAAGGTGGATTTAATAACTTTTTTCAGTTTGGGTTTAGAACTCGTTAGGTAGGTATTTTCAAGCTGAAAGGAATTGCTGGTGCTGTTTATGAGCACAGAAGTCCTCACCTTTAACTTACTATACAATTGTGCTAAAATAAGGCAGGGAAAAATTTCTTTATATTTTAGGTTGGGCTAGTGATTTGTAAGAATTAAAAATATATCCTATCGTGGCCAATCTAAATAACGTTTAAGTAGCTTTCTTAAGACAACATATCTTTAAGGCAGTTGATGCTTTGTTGCTCTGGTTTTCTTATGTTTCACAAGTTTGGGCATTTTAAATGTGTTGTCCCATGAACCAGAAATTAAGCCCCAAAGTTACCAAAGGGACCAGCATCCCTTCTTTTCTTAACCACGTCCTGGTTCCCCTTCTTTGGTTTAAGGTGTAATTTGGTGCTTCAAGAGGTTAAGGACAATTCTTTCTGAACATTAAAATTTTAGTAACAAAAACACATCTGTTCTACTAGCCCTGTCTCTCAATTGGCAGACTGATTCCACAAAAGAAGGTTTTTTATTTTTTGTTGTTTTGTTTTTATTGGTACATAATAATTGTACATATTTATGGGCTACAGTGTGATGTTTTGCTACATGTGTACATTGTGTAATGGTCAAATCAGGGTATTTAGCATATCTAACACCTCATACATTTATCATATCTTTGTGGTGAGAACATTCAAAATCCTCTCTTTTGGCTATTTTGAAATATACAATATTGTTAGCCATAGTCACCCTAGTGTGCAATAGAACACCAGAACTTATTCCTCCTGTCCAGGTAACTTCATACCTGTTGACCAATCTCTCCCTATCCCCCTCCCTCCTTTAGGTTTCCTATTTTTTAACTCAACTAAGAGTTTACTGAAATTATCAGAAACACAATATGGTATTGACCCACAACACTTTATTTCCTGGCAAACATAACGCTCATCTCGTTTGCTCCCACCAAGCATGACATTTTTTTCCCAGAGCTGGGCACAGCCCTGGCATAGCACAACGCCTGTGCATTGTAGATGCCCAGTAACGCTGGTGGAACTGACGGGTATGTGTCCCAGGGCACACTCCAAAAAACATGACATGTGGTAAAAAGTTCTGGCATGGTTTATATGTCTAATTACAAGAGAATAAAGCCCATTGGTAAATGTATTTTTGCTACAGATTTATTTTCTTGCCATGGCTTGGACTCCTTAGTGTGCCTCTTTACTGACCACTCACTTCAGGACTCATTAGAGGAACTGGTTCAGTAATAGCCAGCTTTCAAGTGAATGAATTGTGGAAAAATACTGAGAGATACAAAAGGGTACGTTTCCACAACACACAAAGCTGCTAAAGTTGCATTCCCAGCATGTACTCCAGTGAAAATATGATGGGATTTTCTAATTGGCACTTAAAAAATTCCAGCCATTGTTTGGAATGTCATCCTGACTTAGGCTCCTCACTTTCATTTCTAGTCTATTAATCTTATCTAGCTTCTCTATGAATGTCTTTCCCACTGCTAAATACCACGGACTCACTCAATCAGGCATTATTCAGCAAGTGTTTGTTGAGTACCCACTATGTAGCAGGCACAAGGTAATAGTAGTAAAGAAGAATGTGCTCTCTGCTCTGTAAAATGGAAATAATGGTTTTTGTGAGGACGAAATGACTCAACACAAAACTTAGAACAATGCTTGGCACATAGTGAACCTACGTAAGTGCTATCATTATTGTTCATCTCACACTCTATGGGAGAAATGGACACTTACCAAGTTATTGCAATAAAATGTGTTAAGTGCATGACTAATTGAAATATATAAGATGAGTAATTGAAATAAATGACAAAGAACTGAAATATACAATCAGGGTGTTACAAGGACACCTTGGATGGGCATTTAACAGATATTGAGAGTAGGGGGTTATGGAATAGTCCCCTGAGGAGAGAATATCCGAACTGCATTTGAAAGGATAAGTAAGCATTACTATCAGGAGAATGGTGAGGGAAGGTGCTCTAGGCAGAGATAATAGCTGTACTCAGGGGCTATATCATAAAGGGATGAATTTTACCCTGAAGGCTATGAGTACCACTGAAGAACATTAAGAAGGGGAGTGACATGAGCAGATTTGCAATTTAGAAAGTTGATCTAGTTACAGGGTGGAGAGTGGATTAGATGAATAGAAACCGGAGGCAGGGAAATTGGATGAGAGGTCTCGGCAATAATTTCACAGAAATACTGAGAGCCTAAGTCAAAAGATAGGAGTGAAAGTGGTGAAAGAAGGGACAGATATTTAAGGTGAAGAAAGTGAAAACATCAGGACTTCATGAGCACAGGATGTGGAAGGCGAGGCAGAGTAGAGACGACTTCCTGGTTTCTGACTGAAGTACCTACACAGGTAGCGATGACATTAACTAGAAAAAGAAAAACAGGAGAAATATTGGGTCTGCTGAGGGAGATCGTTAAGGAAGTTTTATGCAAAATTTCTCTTCGTTTTGGGCATCTCATAGAGCAACTAGATATTTCTAGAAGTTTGTGTTAGAAATTCTAACCCCAAGTTAGTTTGGGGAGTCAGCACACCAGTAACATCCAATGGTGTGACAATATTTAAGGGACAGACAGAGGAAAGATAGCCTAAAGGAGCATGATAAAGAGTGGACCATGGGGTGGGGGAGCCAGGACACGGAAGACATGAGGAGGTTGCTCATCAGTGTCAGATGGGCAGAGGTGCCAAGTAAAGTAAGAATAGCGAAGAGTCCATCAGTTTCAACAACTGAGACAACCCTGGCAGTCACTGAAATGGGGGGGGGGTCATTGAATCGGTGGCAGCAGAAATGAGACTGAAATCAGTAGGAGTGAAAGGAAGTAAAGCTGTGGAAACCGTATAACAGGATAACTTCTTCCAGCAGCCTGGCTCCAGAGGGAAGAAGGAGATAGAACGGCCAAAGAAAGTTTTGCTTGCTTTTATTGTTTTGAAATATGAGAAAGTCTTAAGCATGTTTATACTGATCTAAAAACAGAACTAAATTAAGAATGAGGAATAGGCTCTTGATATAGTAAAGTACTAGGAACACTGATGGCGAGAAGTCCCCCAAAAAGAACAGAGAAATGCTAATGCAATCTAGAGGCAAGTTCAAGAATTAGCCTTTGACAGAAGGAGAGACATATAATTTGTTGTAAATACAGATAAATGCATGCAGGTATGTGATTGGCAAGGGGGCAAAAAGGAAGTTGACAACCTATATCTGAGATGGCTACAGAGGGGAAGTACTGTCCTAATGGATGTTCAATGTGGGGCTTCCAAAAATGTGACGGAAAGATTAGGAGGAAGGGAGGGTGGGAAGAAAGAACCATGAAGAAGGGACGAAAACACAAATGGCTGTGGAGATGAGAGTGGGCGGAGGAGAGATGACTAAAGAGTTTTGCAGTTTGGATATTGGCCAAGGGTGGAAGGGATGTGACGCATAATAGAACTAGCATAAAGCTATTTAGGGTCAATGCAGACCTCAGGAGTTGTTGGAAGCTTGATGACACACACAGGCTGAAGCCTTTGCTCTAGCTTTCAAGGAGAAAGTTGGTGAGAAAATGTCTTTGAAGAAATCTTAGCTTAGAATTGCAAACAAATATCCTCGGACCCTCACCTTATACTGGAAACTGCATTTGTCTCCTGCCAGGGGTTAATTGCACAATCCAAATTCTGTCCTTAAGAGATTCCCAAGCCCCTTGAGTTATATTCTTTTTCAGTGTCATAGGCCATAATATTATACCCATCTCTTCTCTGAACTTTTGAAAATCTACATTCCAAAAGTTTCAGGGTGTTTATCTAACCATGCCCAGTGTTCCCACAACTCTTAGGAACATTGTTCTGTGCTATACCTGTGCTCCTGTGTGACTGTGAGATTCTTGATGGTGAGGATTTTTCTTTTTTCTTTTTTTTTTTTTTTGATTTTTTTTGATTTTTCTTTTTTATTTCTGTATCCCCAGCACTTCCAGCTGTGCATAGTACAGTCTTCTCAGAGCATTACACAATTGACTATCCCTTTGCTCTCTTGCATATCAACCTGCCCTTCTAAAAACTATCTTTCCTTTCACTTTTGGAATATCTTTCATAAATTAATCTCTCCTGCCTAGACCTCACCCATGAGTTTCACACCATGGTGGGTACACAATTGCTTACTGACATTTCCACTTGGATCTCACAAAGGCACCTTAATCTCATGACCTTTTCCCTCAAGCCTGGTCCTATTCCAGTTTTGCCTGTCTCCATGAATGAAATCACTGTCCATTTTGTTGTACAAGCCAGAAAGCCAAGAGTCACCTTTGACACTTCCTTCTCTTTCACCTCCATATCTACCCCTACTGAGTCCTGGTGTTTGCCTTCTAAATATCTTTTAAACCCCTGCCTTGCCATGCCCCCAACACCACATGACCTAAGCCACCACCGTGTCTTGCCTGGAGTTTTCCTAACAAGTTTTCCTTCATCCACACTTACCCACGTCAATCCCCAACTCCAATCTCTTTGCCAAACTGAAGCCAGTTCCAGTTTGGAAATGCAAATCTGATACCCCTATACATCCCTAAACACCTCATGGCTTCCTGTTGCTTTTAGGATGAAGGCCGAAATCTCCAAAGCAGCCCCCAAGGCCAGGGTGGTCTGGCCCCGGCCTGCCTCTCTAGAACATTGAACAGCATGGTCTCCTAGGGTGGCTTTGTTCACACATTGGCTTCTTTCAGCTCAAACATGTCAAGCTCCACCTGCCACAGGACGTAGCATGTCAAAGAGATATCCCTAATGTTACATGCCTTGAAACAAACTCCTGAACTACTCTATCAGCCTGCTCCCTCATCATCTTCCCTATCTCAGTAAATAAAAGCTCTGCTCTATGAGCTGCTTAGTCCAAAGATGTTGAGGCCATCCTTGACTCTCTTTTTCTCACACTCTATTTCTTTTTTTGAGACAGAGTTTTGCTCTGCCTTCCCGGCTGGAGTGCAGTGGCATCATCATGGCTCACAGCAACCTCAAACTCCTGGGCTCAGTGATCCTCCTACCTTAGCCTCCCGGTCACTGGGACTATGGGTACATGCTGCCATGTCTGGCTAAGTTTTCTACTTTCTGTAGAGATGGGGCCTCACTCTCGCTCAGGCTGGTCTTGAACTCCTGGGCTCAAGCAATCCTCCTGCCTCACCCTCCCAAAGTGCTAGGATTACAGGTGTGAGCCATCGCGCCCAGCCCTCACACTCTATTTCTAATCCTTCAGCAAATCCCATCGGCTCTACCTTCCAAGTATATCCAGGCTCAGACCACATCTCACCACCTTTGCTTATACCAAACTGGTGCAAACTATTACTGTAAGAGCGTCTACATGGTTCTTGCTACCCTCAACTCCCACATCCCCCACTCCACTAACAGCCTATTTTTTATACATTAGCCCCAGTGAGCCTTCTCAAAGACAAGTCCGGGCTATCACTTCTCTGCTAAAACTCTCCACGGGTTGCTCTGCTCACAAGCAAGGCACTGCATGATTTTGCCCATGACCTTTCTGACTGCATCGCCTACCACTGCCCATTTTCCCCTTCCCCCCACAGCACAACCTCACACACAGTCCCTCCTGCTCCCAGAACAAGCCTGGGGACGCTAGGCTTCGGCCCTCAGCTCTCACTCCTCCCTCTGCCCAGAGGCCACCCCCCCCCATAGCTGCATGACTTGTTGCCCCCTTCAGGTCCCAGCAGAAAGATTGCCTGTTAGGGAGACCTTGCCAGGCGTCCCCTGTAACAGCCCCGTCACCTCTACACCCTGGACTCCCTATTGGGCTTATCCTTTACTTTTCTTCACGACACTTATAACCACCGACATCGTTTATATTTATTTGGTCATTTATTTTTAGTCCGTTTCTCCTGCGACTAAAACATAAATCCCCTGTGAGCAGGGAATTTGTTTTGTTCACTGTTGCATCCTCAGTGCAGAACAGTGCCCTGCAGTGTTGACTGACTGCACGGATAATGAAGGCTGTGCCCCTCACCTGGACTGCTCTCCTGCCTATCTGCATTTTTTCTTTTCTTTTCTTTTTTTTTTTTTTTGAGACAGAGTCTCACTCTGTTGCCCAGGCTAGAGTGCAGTGGTGTCAGCCTAGCTCACAGCAACCTCAAACTCCTGGGCTCAAGTGATCCTCCTGCCTCAGCCTCCCAAGTAGCTGGGACTATAGGCATGCACCACCATGCCCAGCTAATTTTTTCTATATATATTTTTAGCTGTCCATATAATTTCTTTCTATGTTTAGTAGAGATGGGGTCTCGCTCTTGCTCAGGCTGGTCTCAAACTCCTGAGCTCAAACAATCCGCCCGCCTCTGCCTCCCAGAGTGCTAGGATTACAGGCGTGAGCCACCGCGCCTGGCCCCCATCTGTGTTTTATCGGCTCCCAGCCGTCCTTCAGATGTCAGTGTAATTGTCACCTCCACAGAGAAGCTTTCCCTGGCCTTCAATAGTCCATCTAATTGGTAATTTAAGGCCTTTCCAAACACCCTTCCTCTTTAGCATTTGTCACAGCCATAATTTTATGCTCATCTGTATGATACATTGATTAAAACTGCTCCCTCACTAGACTTTAAACTCCACCAGGGCAAGAACCCAGTCTGTTTTTGCTCATCAGTGTTTCCTTAGAACTTGTCACAGAGCCCAGCACTTGGTAGACATTCAATAAAGATTTCTTGAGTGAATGAATGAATCAAGGAACAGACAGATTTGGCCTTTATTTGAGTTTCTAACACCTTGACTTCACCAACCAATTTAGTTTTGTTCCTCAGGATTACTTTCTTTTTCATTGTATTTTTTTAAATTGAGAGATGAAATTGTCAGCAGGTAGATCATGAATTTAAAGTGGGGTTGCTAGAACAACCATTCCCATATGAATCACCCGGGAGCTTGTTTAAAAATCAGATTTCTAAGCCTCACACCTCCATTTTTCATATCGATTAAAAAATACAGGTATCTTTCAGGAGCCTCATACCTTATCTTATTTTGTTTCTCCATCAGTAGAAGAATTAAAAGCAGACTGTAACCCCAAAATATGTCAATTATCATACAACAGGTGAACTGCAGACTGGAGCTCAGCTTGCTACGCTCAGTGGGGAAGATGGGCTTTAGAATATACTCTTTCATGGTGAAAATGCTTTTAAAAACAACCATTGTTGACCTAACTGCAAAGAATGGCAAAATTGAGTCACTACAGAAAGAACATTGCTGAGTTTCTGCACATGAAGGAAAAAACCCTTAACAGTCTCCGTGTGTTTCTTCTGCCCAAGACAAAGACAATCTTTCATCAGTTTCATCCTAATATGCAGAATGTCAATCAGGGACATCCTCACGTCAGAGGAGATTAAGATCTGCCAGAATAGGATGCAAACAAATTTGAATGAATCATTACAAAAATAATCAATTTTATAGCAAGTTTCCCAAATGAAGTTTTTTTTGATAGTACAGGACTTAAAAATAATAAATTGTCTAAAATTTAAATCTTTAAAGTAATTGTAATTCTAAGAGAGGGAGTGCCATTTCCCACAAGAAAGAACAGTGGTATTATCCAAGTTATTTCAAAATGAAAAATCCTGACTATTTTTTATTTGATTTAGAAAAAAAATTACCAATATAAAAGGTTGAAATTAGGACTATTAGAATATTTTGTTGAGGAGAAGGTAAATTAGGTTAGTAAAGGTAATGAAGTTTGAAAAACCTATTTTTTAAAAAGAAAAAAATGGAAGCCATTTTTTTTTGACCTTACTAAAGTATACTAATGAAATGTACATAGTTTTTGGCTATTATTTTGTTCCAATATTAAGTGTAGAACAGGGCAGATTTTAATTGTCTTGGGAAATTAAATGCAATATAAAAATTCTTAGAAAATTTTTCCTGCAGTCAAGAAAATGCTGCTTTTTCAGACATTTCCTTATCTCTTATCTCATGGTGTTCTTGAAAAATTGATTGACTAATATAAGGCAATCTGTCCAGATAAAACTGCCCAGAGACAATCAGTTGTTACATTCCTGTATAAAAGGCAAAATGACATCTGGTGAATAGAGAAGAAAGAAAAGGGACCTACTTCTTACTCACAACTAAAATTACCCTTTCATTGTTTATTGACCCTAAAAAAGATGAAAAGAGTGAATGCATGTTAATTGTCAGGAGTTGAATAGATAATAAGTAACCATTGTGTCAGGAATAGTGGATGAACCATTATCATTTTTATATTGGCAATATTTTGTTTCAGATATATTCATTATAATGTTTCTATTTCCTATAATTTTAATTAATTCTCTTCTCAAAATTTTCTAATAACTTGTATTAAAGTTACCACTCAAAATGCCTTAAATGAAATGTTTCATAGCTCTCAGCAACAAAGGAGCCAAATCTAGTGACAAACATCAGAATCAGAAATGTAACAAATTACAGGACGTAGGGTGCCTGGCAGAAATTTGGGGACCTCCACACTCTTCAGAAATCCTCATTCCTCACAAAGATAGAAAAAAGAAGTCTCTTATAAAAGGGGAAAGTGACATTTGCTTTAAATTATATTTTCTAATCTTACTTCTAAAACATCTAAGTAAAATAAGTCTTCAAAAAGTATTATGTTCCATGTTCTTTCAAACGTATCATCTCACTATGTTTTATATGATGCTCCACCAGGTGATCTCCACCATCTTCCCAGATGACTTTTAACTTTTGCTCTAAAAGAATTCAGTGGTGTTCTACACCATTCCACAAAAAAATTGCTTAGAGGAATTTAGAGATGCTACATACAGGCTCCAAACCAGGATGGGACTAGAACTAAAGTGATTTCAAGGTGGAATGAAAATAGTACGAAGACTAGATATATACCCAAACTCTCTAATACATGAGCAGAAAGTCACAAAAATATATGACCACTCCACAATACTAAATCAAAATTATTTCAGATGGATTAGAATTTCATTTTGGAAGTAAGTCACTATCATAAATAGGTTTGTGTTTATGATATAGTTTGAAAGAGACTCCTGTAGCTTAACCCCTTTTTCCTTTCCAGGGCAAATGGTAATATGAAGTTTTGCTAATTAACTCCCTAGAGGTATATTTTAGTAACAAAGATCTCATCCCAGTACTTTTCAAACTGTCACTATCAGAAATGGAAATTACAACAGTTTAAATCTGAAGACAATTCTCAGATTCTATGTTGCTAAATTAATAAATAAAGCAAGTACACAGGCTTCACTATAGGTTTTGGGAACAAGACTTCTACTGCCCCTTTCTCCCAATGTTTTTACTCCAAGTCAAATTAACTCATGGAGGAAACTATATCATAAAACCAGGATGATATCTAACTTAGTTCAAATATCATCCAACAAAAGAAACCATAAGGATCACTAACATTTATTGAATACTCACTATGTTACAGACAATGTCCCATGCATCATGTAATTACCTTCTCATATAACCCTTACAATGATGCCATGAGGTGACAAATGAGAATGCTTAGCCGAGAAAGCTTAAGAGCAGGAATTTCAACCCAGGATCTCTGTCTCCAGAGCCATATAGTCTCCCATCTCCTTCTATATGAAACTAGTAAGATGATTCTGGCTAAGTTTCTCTAGCCTGAAGAACATGTACTGTGACTTCCACATGTTGTCATTTCGTTTGGAAATGGGGAAACTGCAATCACTTTTGGAATAGAAACAAGGTGAGGCCTTGAGGTGCCTAAAGGTACACTAACGTGATAACTGTTGAGCAAAGCTGTGGCAGGTCCAGTTGAGGGAGGATATGATTGGGCTCATTAATCTGTGCCACTTGTTTATTTTGGAATTTCCACATCAGCATTTGTCCCACTGTCTTACTGGGTAGCCAGGAAGGCCAGGGATCTACATGAGTTCTGATCCTTCCTTGAGACTCACCCTTACTAGAAATAGTATTATAGATGGAATTCACTCCAGAGCCCCTTCATCCAATTTTCCCACTGGAGAACAAATTATGTCAATTTTTT
>CM052440.1:62993782-63046010 GCA_028533085.1 Varecia variegata
CCTAGCTCACAGCAACCTCAAACTCCTGGGCTTAAGCAATCCTCCTGCCTCAGCCTCCCGAGTAGCTGGGACTACAGGCATGCGCCACCATGCCCGGCTAATTTTTTCTATATATATTTTTAGTTGGCCAGATAATTTCTTTCTATTTTTAGTAGAGACGGGGGTCTCGCTCTTGCTCAGGCTGGTCTCGAACTCCTGACCTTGAGCGATCCTCCCTCCTTGGCCTCCCAGAGTGCTAGGATTACAGGCGCCCGGCCTCAACTTTCAGTTTTCTACCAGCAGAGCTTGAAGTTAGGGGGCAGCGATGCCTTCTTCCCAGAGTCTGAGTTGGTGAACTGACCACTCCCAATACTGACCCAAGCTCACCTTTATAAACCACTAAAAGGTCTTTTCCTAAAGGAAGACATCACTTTCTGAATTGAACAAGTTCAGGTCTAGATGACTTGGAGCTCAAGCTAGTTCAATCCCAAAATAAATACTTTGATGACTGACCTGATCCACCTCATCTATAGGAAGAAAGAAGAACGTAGCCAGAGAAGACTTTAAGCATAAGAATACACTTATAAAATCAAAAGCATAAAGACAATAAATGCTGAAAACACTGACACCAGAGGACATTTTGTTATTCATTAAGCTATACAACCTTCCTTTTTAATCTGAAATACTATATGATCCTTGGACTCTTCCAGTGAAATTCCCCTTGGGGTTTCCCATTCCTTTTTCTGTACTGTTTTACCTTAATTCAGGTCTGAATTACCTCCTACCTGCATTTCTGCAACAGCCTCTGAGCCTGTCTTCTGGCTAGCCTGGCTCTCCCTTCCAGAGCATTCTGTGCATCTTCTCCAGACTAATCCACCTAAAGCAGGTTGCTTTCCTCACATTAGTTTCTATTTTGTCACATCAAGGTTGCATTTTGCCACTGGAACATTCTCCCATGATTTTGCTCATTTTCCTCCCACTACTAAGAAATTAAATCCTACTCATTAGTCCAATCCCATGTTTCAGATAAACACTCCAGCGCACATGATGATTTCCTTTTCAGAATGTGTACTGCAGCTGTTCTAAGTGTCTCTCACTTCAGTATTCATTCACTCTCTAATTGGCTCATATTTTACAATTTTGTCTTCAGTGCAAGATTGCCCAACACATGCGCGCGCTCGCTCGCTCTGTCTCTTTTTTTTTTTTTTTGGTCTCTGGCACTCAGCTCAAGACCAGTATTCTTAATAAACACTTCCTGATACTTGAATAATAGAGAATTATACTTCTGCTTGTGAAACCAACCACAGGAAATCTTTTAGTAAGATCTGATAGCAGAAACGTAAATGATGATTAAACAAGATTTGTGATAGTTGCATAGCTGTATACCATGCCCTGTCAAGAAAGATTACACCATAAAACGAAGAGGAAACGGTCTCTGCCTCTTGGCCTCCAATATGAGACTTCTCCTTCAACTGACTAAGTAGCAGGGCTGAAGTTCCTATCTTACTATAGTTCGGGCTGCAGACTGCTCTAACTTGTGGCTCTTCAGTGGTGCTGAGTGACAGTAAAGAGTAGGAACTGAGACATTTGTGGGGGTCACCAGGAGTGCCAATGATCTTCAAACTTCAGTAGAGAGGAAGATACACAGGAAGAGGATTTCTGTTGCTTTTAGAAAGTTGTTTTTTCTGCAGAGGGGCTGCAATCATGCTCACAGCTCTTGCCCAACTAGGAGATGCTGAACTTCCAGTCAGTTGTGAGATAACATACTTCTTTTAATGCTACAACACAAGCTGACTTAAAACAGTATTTTACATAACTATTATATGAATAAGCAGAGACTTACAGTTAATGTGCTATGTTCAAGTTCCTGAATTAGTACAGTGGTATAAAATTTATTTTCCTTTTAAGATCTAACAGAATTTTGTCTTCACAGAGTCTTATGAAATGCCAGCTGCAAGCCAAACCATTTCCTTCTAGTTAGGCGCCCTCTTTAAAAAAAAAAAAAAAAAAAAAAAAAAATCTAATCACTGTCTCTCATCGCCTACCCAACCTATTTCAGCCTAGTATTAGCCATGATATGATCGGAACTTTCCCTGGGCCTATCCTTCAAAAAAACGAAAAAGAGCAGAGGCACCAAAACAAACCACAGTAGCAAGTGGATAGGAGTCACAGCAAAACATTAATTTGGAGGTGCCGGTGCCAGTCCCTTCATCCTAGGAAAGGGGATGAGGGCCCAGGGTGCCTGCTTGACCTAGTCGGAGAGACGAACTTGCTGCCCCAGTGTTGACCCCTCCTGGCTATTGTTCAGGGCAATTCCACACAGCAGTTGTGCTTTATGAATCACACCCCCATAGTATCAGCCAAGACGCTGTATCTGAGAGAATGAGGAACTGGTGAGGTATTGGCACGTATCCACTCTTATTTTCTGTCAAACTTAGGTTTCCAAGCAGGGGGCGGAAATGAGAAGTGAGGAATTATGTGATACAGAGGAAATTCGAATTATTTCTCCAGCTATAAAAGTCGGGTGTTGTGGCTAACTATACCCTATTATCCTGAGCAGAAGAAAGAGTGCCAAATGTGTTTCCAAAATTCCTTGGCCTGGCATTCATGGTTATTTAAAAATCAGATGCAACCTGACTTTTCTGCCTTCTACCTTTTCCTCCCTGACACGAACTTTTTCTCATAATCAAACTAGCTTTGTTCCTTTAGACTTCTTTTTCTTCTTCAGGCATTCCTACTCCTCTTTTGTGCCTGTCTCGTGGTATCTCACTTGGCATTTTTTTTAAAACCTCCCCAGCTGGCTCTTATGCCCAGGGAAGGCTGAGAACCACTGGTCTATTGCGGGCCCAGGTCAATCCAACTTCAGCCACGATGCCTGCCTGGGCAGCTCTGGGGCGCCAGCACATCTCCCTCCACCAATCCCACCGTAGTTGCAGGTTTTCAGTCCTTTGGCACATAAGCATGAATTGCCTTGTGTCATTTCCTATTATCCTCTTTTATTCTTATTTAGCACTTTGCCTATTCTTTCCTTCCTTAAATGTCTGTGTGTCTTAATTCCCCAATTAGAGGCGGAAACCCTGAGAGTTGAATCCCACTGTACCTTCCACTTAGTTAGGGGTCAATAACCATTTTTGATTGCCTGAAAGGGGCCAGAGGCGGAGAAGCAAAGCCAAACCATTATTTTATCCCTGGCAGCAACAGATGGGCTTTGTGGGAAGGTTGTGTGCCTTAACAGTGGCGTGGGGTGGGGCTCTCACCGTCTGAGGCTTCCTGCCAGGTTGAGGACAAGACAATGTTTAGGAAATTTCGGCAGTTTCTCAATCAATCTTAGCCTCAGTGAGCTGAGTATTTGCGTCAGGTAAACTTTTGTGTCACTTTTGGAATGTGGTGTCTTAATTGTTCCTGGTACCAAATCTTGTAGGAGCATTGCAACAATCGGAAAAAGTTCAAGTAAGCAATAGAAGTCACTGTGATCCAAGACTCAAAATGCGATAAAAGATAGGCTGCTCAGTTTAATTCTGCACAAGGGTGAGGACTGCTGGGTCCTTGGAGAATCCTCACCCAGTTCCTTGGGAAACAAGTCAGACAAGCGAGTGGTGTAGGAGTGTCCTCATTGGCTGAACATGCTTCCCAGTGATGCCAAGTGAGTACTTGAGAGTAAAAGACAGGAAAGCACCATTGAATAAATGGCATCTTGACTATGCTTCTACTCCTGGGGGATGGCAATCATTAAGATAGAATCACTAGCCTCTAATCAAAGTAGAGGGAATTGATTTTCTTCAAAAAATAAGCTTTTCATAATGAGCATCTGGTAGCCACAATCCAGAAAAATAAAATACAGCCTTTTTAAAAACAAATAAAAACAAGAATAGCTAAGTTCTGGACCTCTTTAATATTTATCATTAAATATCTGCAGTCTCCTCTAACATTCAGCTATGTGACCTAGTTGATCCTTCCTAGAGACTGAGACTTCTGTGACTTTAATGAGTCACTGAGACTCTTTCAGGCTTTAAGGATGCTTTGTGTTTTCCCCTCTATGTGAGAACCTCTGAGTGTGGTTAGTACGCCTCTTTCAATCGGATTGAAAGTTATCATGTGAGGCTTTTTCCCCATTTCATTGGTCTTGTCTGCAGAGCCTGCTCTGCAACTTCTGGTAGCTCTGGCTGTACTTTCACCACACACCTACTAAAATAGCAAGGGCTTAAAATATGGAACAGATTTTAGTATCCACATTTCATTCATGTTTTTCTTTCCTTTAATCATTCAACAAACACTATGAAGTGGAAATCTTGTGCCTTTAGATCAGCAGAACAGGTAGGGTAAGAGAGCAAATGCTGTATAACACATCAGGAACACTGGAAATGACCAGACCTGTTTTTGCTGAGACCAAAGAAAATGACACTTTATTCCTATTTGACAGACCACTCTCCACAACCCCTGAAAATCTTCTTAATGATTCAGGTCTGGTAGGGGACCAATAAGCAGCATTTCCTGAACATAGTAAAATGCATAAACTTATGCAACCACATCTAATCACAGAAACGTGGGGTGACTTCCAGAGACAGAAAGGAAAGAACATTTCCAAATGCTCAGTTTCACTGTATAATTCAATGGAGAACCTCAAATTTCTTCATGAAAGCAACAATGTAACACATATTTGTAATTATTATAATACTGTAAAGGAATCATCAGTATGATTGTGTTGAGAAAAAGGACGTTGTAAAAGCATGTAGCCCCTGTGTAGGTATATAACCCAGTCTCGGTCCAGGCCATTTGTACAAGTTGCTCCCTCTGTTGAGAAGGAACTTCACAAAGTCAGTTCCTTCATCACACTTCAGGTCTCAGCTTAAATGCCACATTGTCAAAGAAGCCTTCCTAAACACCCCATGTACAGTAAATGAGTCTTCCTTTTTCTGTCACATTCATGTCAATTTCCTTCATTAAAACCTATGGCAATTTGTAATTGTTTCATTGTTTATGTACTTTTTGTCAATCACACTATTAGAATATCAGCTGTGTGAAGACAGTGGCCATGTATTCATTGTCTCTCCAGGGCCAGCTTCCTCCCCGTTTAGAGGAAGTACTTAGAAAAAACCATGTAAAAAAGCTAACAATCTGCATCTATATGGAGAACAAATTTATTTGCATTTTACATAATATTTCTCATTTGCTCCTCTGCCCAAGAAGCAGAAACAAGTTGCTCCAGGTTGTGCTATTTGCCAAGTTATTGATTACAAAACCATTCTGAGTTTTATCACTTTGGGTCCTATTGAAAGACTACATTTTACCTCCAACCTAATTTCTAACTCAGAATCATCTGCAATTTATGAGGTACTGGTTGTTATTGAAGGCCCTGCCCAATTATGTTCTTTACTCCTACACTGAAATACAGTTTTTTATATAGGTAAAACAATATTATAGGAAATGAAATGGCTTTGGTGACCTCAGAAGTGGATGATCATGCAAACATAATACAAGTGCCATGACAGAGATTTTCCTTGGCCCAAGGATAAGTATGTAGACCATTCCCACTAATTAAGATTACATTAGTGATTTCACTCTTGGGTGTTTCTCCCACGCACACCGAACAACCAAGGAAACCTCTCACCTAAGTAATACGTGGGTAGATGTGCAGCATGAATTGTTTTCCAAACACGTCCATCAGTTAAATAAATAAATGTTCATTTGAGAATACAAATAGTTCCTTGAGAAGTCTAGAGGGTTCTATAATTATCTTCTGAGTATACCCCAACAATTATATACCATCCTTATTTTACTTACAGAAAAGAAAATGCAACCATGTGATCATTTTTGGAAAGCAGCATTGAATAGTAGACTTTGGACCAAATAGATTGTGCCACTTGTCCTTTCTTAACCTTATTTTCATCATTTGTAAAATGATGATAACTCAGGATTAGTGGAGATTAAATAAGATAGTGAATATAAAGTAATTGGAACACTGTAGATACCGACTGAAAGCTAATTCCCCCTTTCCTTAAATTATTATGTCAAATAAACACTACCCCCAAATCTTCTGTGTAGTATATTATAAATTGTCTACTACTGCAGAGGGAATCCCTTTTTCCTCAAAGTTATCATCAAAAGTCAAGAAGGGACAGGAACGATCAACTCTATTCTGGTGCAGCACTGTCCAAAATTCTTTCTGTGCTGGTGGAAATGTTCTGTATCTGCACTGTCCACTATGGCAGCCACCAGCCACATGTGGTGACTGTGCACTTAAAATGTGGCTAGTATAACTGGGGGCCTGAATTTTTATTTAATTGTAATTAATTAAATTTTAATTTTATATCGTCACATGTGGCTAATGGCTACTGTATTGGACAGTGCAGTTCTTGTACATAATGAATGGGCTCAGGTTTGACCAAGCTATAGCAAAGTCATCATTCACAATTAAAAAGATGAATAATACTATTATCCATGTAGCTTATGACTAACTAATTCATCTTATTGCAAGTCTCACTGTAATACAAGTAAAGTTCTTTCCCCCATGAGTCTATTATTTGACTTCTGTTTATGCTCAGGTTTGACCCAGCTATAGCAAAGTCAACATTCACAATTAAAAAGATGAATAATACTATTATCCATATAGCTTATGACTAACTAATTCATCTTATTACAAGATTCACTGTAATACAAGTAACGTTCTTTTCTTGAGACTATTATTTGACTTCCACCCCCTAACTATAGCCTACGTATAGATGAAGAAGGCAGAAATCTCATTTGAGTTAAGGAGACAAATTGGTTTGGTATGACTGTCCGAAATCAGGCTCATAAAATTTTCCTTATCCAAAAAGATGATGTGCATATGAAGATGATGTGTGTAGGAAGGAGCCCCTCAAACTCTCTTTTATCCCTTATTCAGAAGGTGTCTGTATTCAAATGTAAACGTATGTTCCCAAGTATATCTAAAGGCCAAGATGTCTATGAGAATTGTGGTTGAAACAGATGTGTATCATGAAGCCCTAAAGGGAAGACTGTAATTCTAGGTGTGTGGGCTCAGGTGGGAATGATGGCAGCATCTGAGAACAGTAAGTGGAATGAGGAAAAATAAAAGGTATCCATATCCAAATCAGGAGGAGAGAAAACCCTCAAGCAAAAGTGAAAAGAAAGATAAGAAAGAAATGTCTTTTGGGTGTCCAAATGGTAGAAGGAGTGGAAGCAGGGCTGTGGCTGGGGTCAAAGCATCTGCAAGAGGCAGGAGAGAGAACATCCCAGATTCAGGAGACTGTTCATTGAATACTTTCAGACCACACTTATCTTTGTCACAATTTGCAGTATTGATGACTCTTTCTGCTTTGAAAGTCTATTCTCTTTGTTTCTACACCACCCCTCAATTTCTTCTTACTTGCCTGGTGGCTTCTTCTTTAATCTCCTTCCCAGCTAATTTTTCATTACTGGTCACTTGACATGGTTAGGGGAGGCTGTGTATTCCTTAGTGCCAGGGGGTGTCATTTACACTGTAGAATTCATAATGTCATTGTAAATTCATTATAACGACTTTCTAGCTGTTAGCAGTAAAGGCACCATATGATCTAGAAGTCTCGATTTGGCCCTTAAGAAGGCTATGCTGCTTCCCTTGAAGGCCACCCGAGGCCCTTCTTTGTTTTTATTTTTAATGTAGCTACTTTTGACCTCATTCATACATAGGGCTTCAACTACCCCTTACATGACACTTACAACTCTTGTTACACTGCCCATAGCCCAGACTTCTCTTCTGAGCCCTAGATTCATCCCTAATTGGATTTTCCACAATTCTACTCAGATGTCTCAGTGGTTCCACCAATACTACACATTAAATAAATGCATCAATCTCCAATCCTGATTATGGACACCACCATACACCTGGTCACCCAAGCCAGAAACATGAGAATTATCTTCCTCTTACTCCTTACATAAGATGGGCCTATAAATTCTGCCTCCATTCACCTCTTTTGTGTATGTCCCTGTCACATTCATCCTGTAGGTGCGTGGGACCTCTCGATGCTCCCCACGAATGCTGCCATCTTTTATGTGAATCTCATCCATGCTGCCTCCACATTGCTGTCAGTGGGATGTTTCTAAAACGCATATATTATCACACCCTCTCCCACTGATGTTTCTTCAATTTTTATGCTTTCTTAATGTGATTGAAGATATAGTTTGAATTCCTGATCACGGCCTATAATATGGCATATGTGAGCTGGTCCTTGCATGCTTTTCCATTTTCAAACTTGACCACTTCTAACATAGGCTTGCATTTGGGTCACACACATTACCTTTGGCTCCCTTAACAGGACCAGCTCAACCAGTCAGACTGGGCCAAGGGCAATGACTGCCGGGGGCAATCATTTCCAAATCTGTCTTCTCCTTTAGGTTTTTAGTACCTTGAGAACAGGAATATGATTTGGTCTTTGTATCTCTAGCACCTGCCTAGCACCTGGCACTCAGAATAAATGTTTGACAAGTATATGGATGAATGCAAAGGTCAAAGAGATGGGAAAGGGAGGAAATTAATGAACTTAGGATGCCTCTGGATGATCCTGAGGGCCAGGAAGTGTGAGGAGGTGGGATAGGAAAGGAAACAGTGGCTGTGATGCAGAAAGTACCTTGAGGTCTAAAAATAACTCTTATTTTTTTCTACCCTTTTAGGTAGAAATGTAGAGTTGATTGCATCATTGTTTCACAGAGGTCTAAGATTTTTATGCTTCAGTTTTTAAAGAAATCTATGAAAGGAGAAAAATACTTTAAAATATTAATACTCTAAAGCCTTTGTCCTCTATAACAAAGCTATGAATATTCATGATAAACATTAAAGGAAAGATGGTATGATATCTAAATGTAAAAGAATAATGGGAAAGAACATAAATACGCTGCCTTTAAACAAAACTATTTCAAAATAGTAAGCATAAAAAGAAACTCCCCAAGCATATTTTTCTCTCTTCTATTCTTTTTTCTCCTTAAAAAGTTTGTTATTTTGAAAGTACACAGCTGTTCACAGCTATAAATAAAGAGGCAGCAATGTCACATCTATTCGAAATACATTTAATGTCACCATTGAGCTATGTTGATCATTTGCTATTTGTACAATCTAGAGAGATGAGTTTTTGGTTCACAAAAATTATCTTGTATGAAGTCTGAGATTTTACTTTTTCTCAAGTTCAAATACCTGAGGTGTGTTTGCTTGTTTGACTGCCATGATCAACAGACCTGTGAAAGAATACTTCATTTCTTAAATGAACACGTATAGAGTTCTGAAAGAAGTCATCTCTCTATACCATTAGTTTGGGATATAATAAACCATAAGACTAGACACTGCATTTTATAATTTCAAATATAGACATTTAAAAATGTAATTAATTTAAAAAATCTTTTAGTTTTAAAAGCTTACTAAGTCCACGTTTTGCTTCATTTATATCTTTCTATTATCAGACACTCACCAGCTGCTCAATTATAACTTAGGCAAATTATTTAATCTTTCTAAGCTTCAGTTTACTCATCAATGAAATGGGATTAATACCCATATCATAAGGTTGTTGGAGGATTAAATGAGATAGCGCTTTGTACTATGCCCAGCACATCATAAACCACTCAATTAAAAGTTGCTATTCACCACATGTACTCACCATCAAATTGGTATTAACTGATCAACACCTAAGTGCACATATAGTAATAACATTCATCAGGTGTTGGGCAGACAGGAGGAGGGAGGAGGGGATGGGTATATACATACATAATGAGTGCAATGCGCACCATCTGGGGGATGGACACACTTGAAGCTCTGACTCGGGTGGGGCATAGGCAATATATGTAACCTAAACATTTATAACCTCATAATATGCTGAAATAAAAAAAAAATTTAAAAAATTGCTATTATTATTTTGTATGTCTGATCCTTATAAGCCTTGGTTAATGGGCCTTTTTATTCTAAACATATTCCTATAAGACTGTGCATCTTACATTTCAGCCCAAAAAATGGGGTATTAGTTGAATAATACAAAGAGATTCTGAGATAAATTGGAAATTCCATATAAACATAGCCAATCGATAATGAAAAACTATTCTAGTAAGGACTAAGTAGTTCATAAAACAAATTCCTGCCCTTTGAAATGATTTTTAACCTTCTAAAGAGCCTAAAGTTAGTATTAAATAGCATAATGCACATTATAGGTCAAAGGCAAATGTTGCTTCATTTAACCCCAAGGATTTTCATCAATTTTCACACAGATGTATAACGCCAAATAGAATAAGAACCACTTAGACTGTTGGAGTCATAGAATCTACTTTGTTCTTCTACTTATAAGAATATTTAAAATAAACAGTTTAAAGGAAGCCCTTTAAGAAGAGATTTTTTTTCTCTGAATCTTCCTTATATTTGCTGATGTTTTTCAAGTGTATTCTGAATCTTGCCTGTTTCTCTTTGAATATATTCTTTTGTTCTGTCTTCAGGAGAACAAAACAGAACAGTTGGTCACAGTCATTCAGAATTCATCTCAACTTAGCTACTTTACTCCTCATGCATCAAATAGTTGTTGATAGGAATTTTGACCAATATTCCACAATACATTATTTTCTTTTTAAATGGTGGCATGGGAGAGTAGGGTCAGTGTTCTGTAATAACACTCAGGATGAGATTTAATAAGCCACAGAAAGAAGACACTATCATCCAGCTTGTTAAAAAATTGAACGTGATTGTATTAATAGATGGTGGAGAGTACAGTTTCCTTGGAACACTATGGGTTAAAAATAGTCTAATTATACCCACAAAAGATGGGTTTTTCTAACCTGAAGAGATCACCTAAAAAGATACGTTCATACTCAGGCTAAAGAGCAAGGACTGGGTCAGAAAATGTACCAAAGTCTCTAATGTCAAAGAACATTTTGAAGAGAAATCCCATGAACAGAAATAAAGAACAAGTATTTATAGTTTTTTTTTTTTTTTTCCCTAACAGTGATCAAAAGGTAGAGTCACAAAATCCTAATATTCTGTAAACCAGAAAGGCTTACACTGTCATGGGATAAAGACTCCACTTAGACTTAACCTTATACTGTATGAAACATTTCAAGAGAATTCACTGTACTTTGCTCAATTCCACGTCTAAACAATCTTTTTCTTACATATCTGAAGACCCAGTATAAGAAAGAGTCTGACTCTATTTTCTGGTGTTTGACTACAGACATCTTTTAAGCCTCACCCCTTTTTCTTCCCTTTTTGTCCAACATCAGGACAAGCTGATAAGAAAGCCCAGGGGCTCTTTCTTCGTCACTAGCAGTAAGTTTGAATCAATCATGGCAACCCTCACCCCAACCCCATCCCTTAACCACCATAAAAAGCCCAAAGGCAGTTTCTTCTCCTTCTTTCACAGCTCTCAAAATATTATCAGATCAGCTTGAAAGACCTATCCTGTCCTTCACAGAAAGCCTTGTTCGTGTGTGAATGGCAAAATCAGTCTAGAAATCCAAATCACATTTTGGGTAGCAGGTCCATTCCAACTCTGTGGACTGGTCACAATACCCAGTCAACATGATACTAGAAGGTGGGTCCCTTGGAATGTAGATACAATCACATTAACACCAAGGAAGAAATCTGCATCTAGCTTAAACATCATTTATTCGTGAATTTGTATACTGAGAATCCATTCCATTGAATCTAATCAATGCTAAAGTGATGCTGAACTGAATTTCAGAACTTGAGAAGTTGATGACTAGCCTTTGGAATTTGATAACCCTTCCAATGGAGTACTAGAAGATACCTTCACTTTTTACTTTTATTAACTATATGGAAACTCAATTTTATTCCTCTAAGAAAGAATAGAAATAAAAAGAAATACTCCATTTGAAGAAACAGTTCTACATTAGAAAGAGAAAACTTAAATGCCTTCAGGGGCAACAGTTAACTACATGGAGAGAGGAAGAGAAAATTGATGTGCCAAGATTTTGTATTACAATCCAGAATAATCTGTCTCTATTACATTATTGAAACACTGTACTGTGTTTTAAAAGGCAATGTAACCACTCCACGCCAATTAGAATGCCTGAAATCTAGGACATAGACAACACTAAATGACGGTGAGGATGTGGAGCAATAGGAACCCTCATTCATTGCTGGTGGGAATACAAAATGGTACAGCTACTTTGAAAGATAGTTCGGCAGCTTCTTCTAAAACTAAATATACTCTCCTCACATAATTCAGCAATCATGCTCCTTGGTATTTACCCCAAAGAGTTAAAAACATATCTACACAAAAACCTGCACACAAATGTTTATAGCAGATCTATTCATAATTGCCAAAACTTGAAAACAACCAAGCTGTCCTTCAGGGGTGAGTGGGTACACTGTGGTACATCGAAACAATGCAATATTATTCAGTGCTACAAAGAAATGAGCTATCAAGCCATGAAAAGACATGGAAGAAACTTAATAGCATATTACTAAGTGAAAGAAGCCAATCTCAAAGGGATACCTACTGTACGATTCCACTTATATGACACTTTGGAAAAGGCAGGACTATGGAGGCGGTAAAAAGATCAGTGGTTGCTGGGGGTTAGGGTTGAGGGAGGAATGAACAGGTAGAGCACAGAGGATTTTAGTGGCCATGAAACCACTGTGTGATACTATAATGGTGGAAACATGACATTATACGCTTTTCTAAACCTATGGAATGTACAACACCAAAAGTGAACCCTAGTGTAAATTACTGGTTTTGGGTGAAGATCTGTCAATGTAGATTCATCGATTTGAACAAATGTACCACTCTGCTGTGGGATCTTGATAATGGGGGAGGCTGTGTGTGTGTAGGGAAGGGGGATGTGGAAACTCTGTACTTTCCACTCAGTTTTGCTCTAAAAAGTAAAGACTTTTTATTTTTATTTTTTTTAAAAAAAAGGTACTGCAAGGCCAGCTTTTGACCTCCTGCTATAAACTAAGGTGGAAAAGTTGCATAGCTAGGAGTATAAGAATTTTAACCACATTGTTAACAAATCCTCTGATATCTGCAATGTAGATAACTTACACATTTGTCTATAAATGAAAAAAACAGTGTCAACAAAGGAACTAAAAGGAACTAAAGCCTTTATTTTGACTCTCTCTTGATTTCCATTTCCCCTTTCATTTTTATTTATGTCAACCAGACCCTCATGCTTCATTACTATTATAAAAACTGATGTTCAATTTATGAACCTCACCCCTTAAATAAATTTAGACATATTAGCTGATATTGGTATTTCATGCACAAGTGCAATATTTTATGGAAACTTTGAGCTATTTGATAAACATATTAAAAATATTATTTGCTGAGCCAGAAACCTGCAAATACACAGAGGGTGTTGAATGAACCCAGAGGTTTTGGAATTACCCAAAACTAGGGTCAAGTACTGGCTCCACCAGTTATTAACCAAGTGACTTGGGAAAGTTGGGTAAATCACCTGTCACATGGAGAATCTTAAGGATTAAAGGAGATTGCTCACATAAAGCATCCATCATAGTGCCCAGCGAACAGGAGGTGCTTAATAAATGTTAACCCCTTTCTTTTCTAGTCAGTCTCATTGGCTCCTTTGGGTTTTAGTACTCTGAAACCTCGTAGGGGCTTCATAAGCCTGATAGTTCATATTTACTCAGAATATTCAAATTTTCACACTCATAAAGGAAAATTTAATTGATTTAATTTGAGGAGGTGCCATAATAAAACAATGGAGGGAATTATATTAATAACCATGAATAATCATAATATGTTATTCAGTCATTTTTAAATTTGATATGATGGAGGAAGTGAGAGAATGAATGATGGTTATTTCTCACACATGGCTACTCACAGGGCCATGGCTATTCCTCTCCTACTGCTTTCTGAAAGCCACAGGAAATCTACCTGCTCAGAAGCTCTAGCCAAAGTCCTAATCAACCAACACAAATAGTCAGGCAACTGACTTCCTGATAAATAAGAGTCCTCTATTTACTTTAAAAGAGCAGTTGTCTCTAAACAATAATTCGTTACCTAGCCTTGAAAAGCATTGTTATAAGCTAATTCTGCAGAAATAACCTCTGATGCTAGGAGTGGATGAGATTCCGAAAGGAATCAAGCTTTCTACTTTCTCCTTCCCAAACAATCTTTAGTACAAGTTACTTTCCTTGAAAGCTTAAAACAAAGCTGCCTAGAAACACCAGGTAAATGCAATAGTCTGTTAATGCAACTTATGGTTGAACGTGTAAGTGTATCAAAGGTCAAGTTTCAGTTACAGTTCCCATAGCAGTTGTAACTTGGCCACTTAATACTTCAACAATAACCATCCGTGGAGTATCCACAAACAGATACTAGGAGCTTTGCAGCGGGGGACCTTTCTGTTGAAAGTTTCGGCTATTGTGTTGCATTTGTTTTTGGTACATTTACACACAGCACTATTTCACAAGCATCGTATTTAACTTCTATCACTGAAAGATCTTCAAATTGGCCTCAATGGTGATGGCTTTAGCCATATGTAATCTTGCAATTGTCCATGCCAGCTTATAGCATTATAAATGTGTCCTTACATTTTTATGGAGAAACACTTGTAGCAAATCCTGGGTGAGCTGGAACACTGTTCTTACACCATGGTGTAAGTCAGAAAGTTAAGGAGCATTCACCACTCAGCAAATGAACACAAAGTAGGAAATGTATAAAAATTAAGGGTAGAACACTGAGAGGTGATGGGCCCAAAGCAGAGGGTGAGGTTTTATGGAAACTACTAAATAAAACAACAATGGAAACATTGGGTAAATTTTGTTTTAAAAGCAGAAGTATAAATCAGTTTTATAATGCACTTAGCCTGAGAACTAGAAAGAAAATAAACAGTTTCATAGTCAGATAAGAACCAATAATCCCTGTACCTGTCTTCTTTATAGTCAAAGGTCATTATGACAACTCTATATCATTCTAGAATCACAATGGGAGATGGAATGGCCAGTCTACCGTCAAAGTGAAGGAAGTGATTCTGGAATATCTAGAACATAATTTGCCATAATCTAGCAAATTATGGCTTATGGGCCAAATCTAGCCTAATCCTGTTTTTGCGAATGAAGTTTGATTGGAACATAGCCAGGCCCATCAGCCTGCATGTTGTCTATGGCTGCTTTCATGCTATAATTCGAGGCAGAGCTGAGTGGTTGCGAAAGAGATCATTAAGTTGGCAAAGCCTAAAATATTTACAATAGGGACCTTTAAAGAAGAATCAGCCAGAAAGCTTAGACAAAAGCAGACATATAGATCCATTGTTCAGATTATACAACTCTCTATTTTGGCTGAGAAGAAATGGACACACACAAAAACATACATAGACCAGAAAAGACCATTTATTTTACTCTGTTCTTAGGACATAGTTACCAAATCCCAGCCACCTGATGGATAACTCATTCCTTTAATTTTTTGCGACAAGATATGATTGTCTCTTTTTCATAATCTAAGCCACTGATGTATAGGCTCAATATACTTCAAAATCTATGTCTTTCTGGGGTTAAAGACTTAAAATTCAAATTCAAATGTCTTCTATTTGAAATCCAAATAAAAAATATATATCTGTATATATTTATAGTCCTTACTTCAGGGGTATTTTAATTGAAAGCCAAGTAGAAATCAAAGATTTATGAAATATTTATGAAAAATAATTATATAATTCCCCAAGCAAAATGTTATCATTTAATAACCAGGCACTAGAGAAACGATAACATGGATAAAATGGTTATATTCAATACAGCATGAAAGAATGCCAGAAGGAGCTTAGTAACACATAAAATTGATCTTGTAAAAAAAAAAAAAAGAGTTAAGACATAAATACTTTTATTAGCTGGAGGAAATATGGGAATCCTTATGGAAGTTTCAGCAAGGAAAATTTAGGCAAATATTACTATCAAATTTTGAGCCCTAAGAAGAAATAAGGCATATAAAAGTCTGACAAGAAAGGCTGGACACGTGTGCTCAGGTACTGTCCTGTATGGATAATGAAAGCAGTTAGGGCAAATGGCAAAGAGATTGCATACTTTTCAGGAAAAAAAAAATAAGTCAAGCCCAGAATTATAAAATGGGCAAGTTAGTTTCATACCTAAAAAAATACTCAAGTGACTCATGCAGAAATCAATTTGCAACTGCTTAAAAGACCAGAAGATACAAAATAATAATGAACATGACTTCGGCTTTCTGCAAAACAGTCTGTCAGACTAATCTTGTCTCTTTCTATGACACAGTGACAGGAACAATAGATAGAGTCAGCTGAGGTCCTTCACTCAGTGGCTTATGATGCACATCTGTAAGAAAGACACATGATCTCCTGGAGCTACAATATGGGGACCACTAGCTACATGTGGCTATTAAGCACTTGAACTGTGGCTGGTCTGAATGGAGATGTGCTGTTAAAAGCATAAATATATACCAGATTTTGGAAACCTAGCACAACCAAATCATGACATATCTCATGATAATTTTATATTGACTATATTAATATTAAATATATTGAAGTGATGATGCTTTACATATACAGGGTTAAAGAAAATATATTGTTAAAATTAATCTTACCAGGTGAAAAATATTTTAATGTGACTACTAGCAAGTTTAATATTACATGTGGCTTGCATCTACGGCTCACATGATATTTCTATTTGATAGCACTGTCTGATAGACTGTGCCAAACTCAGTAGTTTATGGAAAAATTTCTTATCCTACACAAGCATCTGTTTCTCCTTCTATGTAAGAGGGGGCAGGGAGGTTGAGAGGCTGATAGGGGAGGATGGGGGCAGGACAATTCTTTTTTGGGCAGGTGTGTCCCCTGCATTTTGAAGCATGTTTAGCATTTCTAGGTCCCACCAACTAATGCTCCCCTACCTCTAGCCATAACAACCAAAAATACCCTTCTAGTATTTGTAATACCCCTGGGGTGAGGTGGGGTGGGATGGGGTGGGGCGATATCAAACCACGTCAAAAACCAACAGACTCGAAGATAGCTAATGTCCTTCCCAGTGCTGAATTTTTATGATTCTATAATTTCATAAAACTCCCCTTTTTGTCTTGATTTTATGAAACTTATTTTATTAATGTATTTACCCAATGTCTAATGACAGCCTACTTGAGGGCTGAACTAAAAAATTATTCTTAGTGTTGACCCTGTATAATGTTCTAAGTTTGTATGAAGTTTATTTTCCTAGCATTCTAGCACTTAACACCTGCTGCTTTCTATTTTATTCATTTGTATTCATGTCTTGCGCTCCAAGCAGGATCGTAAGCTCTGATGGCAGAAACAGTTTCTTACATAAACTTTCTCTCCCATAACAAATGAATAATAGATACCAGTGAAGTAAAGGGATCCCGTGGACAGGATAGCTTTCTGGATTGACTTAGAATCTGGTGTTATTTAATATTTTCAGCAGTGACTATGGTGGTGAAATATATCATTCATTTGAAACTTAACCATATGCTGCCTTGTGCAGTATAAAAATTTCAGTCTTAAATTTGTCCAAACTAAACAGAATTTGTTGAGGGCAGAGAATTACGTCTTCCTGTGGTAATAATTACCTTTAAAATTAACTGTATGTTATCATATACATTTTCTAATTTACGAATTGAAAGAACTACATAAAACAGACATTATTATTATCTCCATTTTACCTAAAAGGAAACTGAGGTTTAAGAAGGTTGGCAACCTGATGATGGAAATGCAAGAATTTGAACCCAGAACTTGTACTCAGGTCATCTAATGCCTAGGCTCATGGTCTAGTTACCTATTCCTACTGAGAATTTAACACAGGAGAAATGGATTTTTATAGCTGAAGGAGAGATTTAACTGAGCTTCACAAACTTCGAGGGTCAGAGTGATATACTAGAATATGCCACCAAAGGTTAAAAAACTCCCTCTCCAGGAACCTTTAAGAACAAAGATGATAGATCAACCTTTAAAATGGATCTTGGGAACCAGCCCATGTAATTTATCACAGTGAGAACAGTGAATATAATTCAGAAGAAGTACAGATCTTGGGCTCTGAGTGGTATTTAAGAATTCAGTGATGATTTAACTTGCCTACAGCTTCTTTATTTAAAGCCTGACCTAATCTCTCCTAGAACTGTAGATCCAAATTGATTTCTGTGGTCTGGATAGATAATTATCCCAGTGGAATTATGTAAGATCCTTTTCAGAGGATCTCAGCCTCTCAGAGATTTTCTGCCTTTGTGTTCATATTTTTTTTAATTGAGATGAAATTCACATAACAAAAAATGTTATTTTAGAATGATGTATTTTGTGTTATGTGGTAGGATTTAGTACATTCATAATGGTATGTAAACATCACCTTTATCAAGGTCTAAATCTGTGTTAATATTTGAAGTTAAGACAGTTTTAACATTTTTAAAAGTTTTCTAATAAAATAATGAGGTGGTACAGATTCTGGAAATCTGAAGGTTTCTAGTAAACATTTATTTGGAATTAAACTAGCCATTTACTCCACGAATGATACATGCTTGTGTTTGATATCTGAATGATAATGAAATAAGTTAGAGTGCTATGGACAACCAAGGCAACACACTGCCTAGGAAATGTCCTGGGGAATAGTCCTACCTCTTCATTTCAGCTTCTGGAGAAACACGGAAGTTACATTACAGAATACTACAGGCACGTGTCATATAGAATTTGGTTATTGTTAACTGTAGAAAATTCAGTTCCCATCTTTATTGGGAAAAGATGTATTCTGGATGTATTTGGAAAGTATAGTTAACAGGACAGACGGTGAGGTGGATATGCCACTGAAGGAGAGGGTGTTGTCAAAGATGACCCTTGAAATTTAGGCTTTCAGGCCGGGCACGGTGGCTCACGCCTGTAATCCTAGCACTCTGGGAGGCCGAGACGGGCGGATTGTTTGAGCTCAGGAGTTGGAGACCAGCCTGAGCAAGAGCGAGACCCCGTCTCTACTAAAAATAGAAAGAAATTATCTGGACAGCTAAAAATATATGTAGAAAAAATTAGCCGGGCATGGTGGCGCATGCCTGTAGTCCCAGCTACTCGGGAGGCTGAGGCAGTAGGATTGCTTAAGCCCAGGAGTTTGAGGTTGCTGTGAGCTAGGCTGACGCCACGGCACTCACTCTAGCCCAGGCAACAAAGTGAGACTGTGTCTCAAAAAAAAAAAAAAAAAAAAAAAAAAAAATTAGGCTTTCACTCTGTTCTGAAGTTGTTGTCTTACTATTTGGGGCTTTGTCTCATGTTCCATTGGTTGTATACGGTATAGATTCCATCTTTTGCAATTTCTCCCCACAGTACAGACTTGGGAAATTATTTTAATTTTGCAATAATGGACCACTGCATATGTCACAATTCATTTTTTTCAACAGTGTTAAAGACAAGAGTTATAGGAACCCTTTGAAAGTGTTAGATGTAGTTACCGTTGGCAAAAATTTTCTTAGTCCTGAATTGATCATTGATTTGTGATTCTGAATTTCCACGTGGCTTTTGAGATAATTGCCTTCTAATTGCTATAGCATTTCTTTTTATTTTGTTTTATTTCATTTTGGTTTTTTTGCTGTGTTGCTTAGGCTGGAGTGCAGTGGCTATTAATAGGTGCAATTGTGGCACACTATAGCCTTGAACTCCCGGGCTCAAGCAATCCTCCCACCTAAGCCTCCCAAGTAACTGGTGTGCATCACCCCACCTGGTTGCTATCGCATTTCCTTTATAAAACTACTCGGGTAGAAGCTATGCCAAATTTGAAGGATATCTTCTAACAACATTGCTACCCTATTTTCTTCCCCTATCCCCATGAAATAAATCCTAAGAAAAAAAAATTCAGACTTTCATAACTGAATGGCTGGTGATAGCTTTCACATAGGCAAGGAACTCTAGAAGAAAACTAGTTTTGGAAGGAAGAGCATGAGTTTGATTTGGGGTAGGTTCAGTTTCTAGTCTCTTTTAGACAGTCAAATGAGTTAGGAATACAGAGGAGTTGTTTGGATAGTAGATTGTAAATTTCTAAGTTACCGATACATAGCCGATAGTAATCAAATTGGAAGGAATGAATGAAATTGCCAAGAAAGTTGGAAAAGAAGGCCAAGGGCAGAATGTTGAGGAACCTTTAAAGACTGGATTACTGGGATCAGCCAACAAAAAACCTTGAGAATGAGCAACTAGAGAGGCAGGAGGAAAACCAGGAGTGTGCATTGTCATAAAGGCCAAGAAGAGGAAGTTCTAAAAGAAAGTACTGAACAAGAGTTGAATACCATTGGGAGTCCTGGCTGAATGAGGACTGGCATGCAGTCGGACTTAGTGGCTTGATGCTTCCTGAGAGTTGACTTTAGCGAGAGCCATTCAGTGGAGTGAGGGAGAAACAGGAGTAGAGGCCAAATTAGATGGGTCAAGTAGCCAATGGAAAGTAAAAAAAAAAAATAGAGACAATGAGTAAATATCATTCTCTCTGAAAGTTTCTGCTGAAAAAGAGGAGATAGACAATAGCTCTGGAAGGAAGAGGTATGAAGGGAGGTTGGTTGTTTTTATTTTCTTCTTTGTTTGCTTTTAAAATGGGGTATTTTGGAACATTCTTAAATGCCGATGCATAGAATCTAGCATTGGGGGAAATGTTGAGATTAAAGCATAGAAAAGATAATCAGGGTGTAAAGTGCCTGAAAAGGCAGGAGGAGATACATTTTGAGACCAGGTAAATGGATTTACCTTAGATTGGAGGAAGGACAGCACCTCTGTTAACAGCAGAAAGTAAGGAGGAACTGATGGGCGTAATTGCAATTCAGTTTGTCACTCTGGTGGGAGGCAGTTTCTCCCTACTCTCTTCAATTTTCTCTGTGAAGTCAGTCATGTTGTAAGAGTAAGGGGGGAGGAGAAGTGCTAACAAGTGAAAATTGAAGTGGGTGATTGTGCTGACCAGGGAAGATACTGTTGTCATTGCTGTTGTTTTGGTAATTTTGTAAGTTGAAAATTTTAGGTAGGAGCATATTTTCCATAGAATATGTTCTCCTAAGAAAACTGACTGGCTTTTTAGAAAAGTCACAAAAATCTGCTTAACTCATAATGACGTAGTAAAATAACAGTAATGATATTATTTCAGCTTTAGTAACTCAAAGTGTTCAATAAACGCTTTTATTAAAAAAGAAAGAAATTCAATTGTTAGTGGGTAACTTTGTGCATGAACTTCTAAAAGTCTGTTTCTCTATTTTTCCCAATTGTTACATGATATATTTGAAAAATTATAAGAACAAGATAAACACTCATTAGTGAGTCAAGTAAAAAAACAAACAGGGAATTCTATATTTTATAGATAAGTACATAAGAATTAATGAATGTTTAAGGATAATAAAACTAGATACAATAGGTTTTTATGATGTAAAAATATATATGCTTGAGAAAGATAGAAAAAGGAGCTGTCTCCCCTCTTTCACAAACTGCTACTCTTTCTGTACACAGAAGGATTAATAAATGAGAAAACCAAATGATTTCTCAGGTAATCCAGAGATTTCCAGGACTTTGTATTTTGTGGGTATAAATGGAAGTCAAGGGTGATTTTATAGATAGAAGATAGATAGAAAGAAAGATAGCTCATTGATTAATACATGTGATCTTAGGAAAATGCTCGTGATTTCAAGAGAAGAAAGATTCTCCAGATGTCTCTCCCATAGAAGTCTTCCTTGGGGCCTAAAAATACCATCAGAAACAATGAAGTCTCTGGTTAAACTGTAAATACGTGTTCTGGAAGGGAACTAGTTTAAGAGATTGGTTTAGTAGGTCCATGAGTGAATGAATAAATTCAGATAAGGGAATTCCATCAACGCCAAGGATGTGGGGCAGAGTCCAGTTTGGAGGATTAGTCCCTAAGCAGCATAAGGGAACTGGAAACCCACCTTGAAGGAAGCAGAGCTCAGAGGCATTCTGAACACCCTTGAGTGTCTTTATGATCTAAAGTAGGTGGTACTGGGCTTCTTCATATAATCATTTAGGCATTATTGCTCCACAAAACATTTCAGGTATGATGAGCAACATTTCCTGTATTGGGAAGTGATATCATATGTTCCTTTGTTTTGGATCAGGAAAAGTGATACATCTACAGCTTCACATAAGCGTTCTCTTATTATTTCACCAACAGCGAATGTGCCTTTAGCTTAGGTGCACCCAGCACACCGTCTGCTGGTAACACCGAGCCTTTGAAGGAAGTTTGGCTCTTTTGAAACTGGTTGATTTCAGCTTTTCTTGACTGATTTTATAAACGGTTGTCTCAAAGTTCCTCTTACAGAGAATTTTCCATTGCAAATATGAGATAAACACCAATATTCATACTCCTCAGCCCACCTACTTTGAAAGGCATATTTTTTTTTCCATTAGCTACTTTTCTCTTCTTGGCAGTAGTCATAGCAGAGTTTTAAATTTTATATGGAAAATGGCCCATCTCATTCCTATCAACAATGATCCCTGCTGCAAACCTCAGCATCTGACTGATGCAATCATAGCTTATAACTGATTAATTGATTCAGACACTGAATCACTAAAGTGGAGCAGACAGATGGGCGAGGCTGTGTTTGGGTCTCAGCTTTTTCACTTATAATAAGAAAAATGTTCCTGAAATTAGATCATACAAGCTAGAACGGCCACGGATTGCCTATCAAGAATCTGAGCAGACAGCATCACAGGAGTCTTATTCTGATAGGCCTGGGTGTGAATCCTGACTCTGGAAAGTACTTATCACATCTGCACTTCAGTTCTGTCTTTTGTTAAGTGGGGATCATGCCTGGTTTGATGTTTTGTTGTGAGGCTTAAAGAGAATGTATGTAAACATCCTGGCATCGAGATGCAGCAAGTGGCTATGAGTGGATATCAAGTCTCTAAACTACCTAGCCCAATATTGCACACACAGGAGAAACTTAATACATGTTGGCTTCCTTCCTCTTTCCTTTACCCACTGAATATCTCATCAACTTTCTGAATACTGACATCAGGATTCAGATGCAATGCAGTTCAAAGATTGTTTTGGGCTGAACATGCTCCCCCAAAATTCAAAATTCAAACACTGAAGTCCTAACCTCCGGAACCTCAGAATGTGACTGTAGTTGGGAGACAGGGTCTGTACCGAGGTAATTAAGTTAAAATGAGGTCATTAGAATGCATCCTAATCTAATACGGCTGGTGTCCTTATAGGAAGAGGAACACAAACACATAGAGGGAAGACAACGTGAAGACACAGGAAGCAGATGGCCGTATACAAGCCAGAGAGAAGCCTGGAACAAATCCTTCCCTCATGGCCCTCTGAAGAAAACAACCTTGCCAACACCTTGATCTCAGACATCGAACCTCTAGAACTGTAAAAAAAAAAAAAAAAAAAAAATGCATGTCTGCTGTTTCAGCCAGTTTGTGGTACCTTGCTACAGCAGCCCTAGCAAATTCACCCTGTGAAACAGACAGAACATTCAACAAACATGTAAATCAAGCCATATATTGTCAGCAAAGAAAGCTATCTTTTCTGTAACTTATCTAGCAGAAGGTTTGTCTAGTTTCATATCCTGTACTACAAGAAGCAATATCAAAGAACCTGGTCCTTACAAGAAAAACAAAGCTGTTCCCTCTTTTTTTAAAAAAAAACCCAAAAAACAAACAAACAAAAAAAACCTAAACATTTATTTTATAGGTATATTTTAAAAAACAATTATTACTTAATGTAAGTTTTAAGAACATAAAAGAATGGCAGCATGAGGAATGAAATTTACTGAGAATTCTTTGTCATAATTATTTTTGTTACAATTGTTATGATACACCTGCATCTATTTAGAACACTGTTTCTGAGGACCATTAATTTTACACTGACTACCAGATGAAAATCATGAGTTTAGTCTTCACATAGCAGACCATGAGCATGTGTTTCATAGGACAGGCCATGGATTACATTTGTAATTTTCAAGGCAAGGTGTGGATTACCCACTGTTTTTGTATTGCCATGGAGATCCTTCACATTAGCACCGCAGGTACGTGAAATTTTCCTTACTTCTTTTTGCATGGTTCTTGTTCATAACGGCAATTTGTCTCCTGGACAGAATATATAGTTGCTGAGTTTCTTGAGCTTATATTATGATTGCTATTTAATTATAAAGTTGATAATTACATGTAATCCTGGGGAAATCTTGGTACATATCTATAAAATGGGGATAATAATACCTTCTAGGGCCCAGAGAAAATGCCTGCTTGAGAGTTTGTCCAGCTCTGAAATCTATGAATGTGTGAATTTGATTATAGTTCAGCCTGTGTTAGAGTTATGTAATTTCAACATATTCAACCCAATACCCATTTTTATCATTTGCAAATATCTTATTACTTCTCCATCTATAGGAGAAAACCCTAGGATAGCCCTTCCTATATTAGCCACAGGAAAATTGATTATATCCCAATTTTTAGCTGGAAAACTCTGCCACTGGCAGAATTCTCAGTGACATCATTCTTCTGTTTAAATGTTTTCCGTGAAGGCATTTGTAGAATATGTTCTAGTAAAATCATAAACAGAAGCAGAAAAGAGCTTCCCTTAAAAATTTCTAATCAAAGCCATAGCCACAGCCAACTCTCTGTTGTTTGCCCTGTAGATTATTTGGAATCTACAAGTCCCCACCTGTATTGTTACCCTGGATCCAATACAGCTGGAATAGACTGGAATAAGACTGATGAAATTTGGGTCAAGTGTCTGAAAGTCTGGGTGTGGATCCAAAGGCATTCAATTATTATCTTTAAATGATTTGGCTCCATTCATTGTTGCATCATTCATAAGAGTCCTTTAGGCTCTTAATCTGGGTTATTTTGAATTGACTGCACTGCATAAAGATCTTTGGCTCTAGAGAAGACTGGCCATTGCTTCATTGTGTGAGGGAAACACTGGGTGTCAATCATTCTTGTTTAACCCAGGTGAGGAAGCACAGGAGGTCAGCACTGCAAAATGAAATTCACTGGTAGTTTATTAAAGCATACTAAGTCGACCAATAATTTCTGCCTCTTCCACAACCAAACACATCACCTTTTCTCTGTAAAAGTATCCAGTTGATTTATTTAAAGTTTCCTTTTCTTGCCATTTTTCCATTACACTGTTGTGTGTTCACATTGCCCAAGTGAACACAGAGCAGCTACGGCAGAATCAAAACACTCAGGAACACAGCCTAAGTGATTACACACTGGATTCAAGATCTGGGGCAAGGGGAACACATTTAGATTTTGGTTATATTAGATTCTATAGCATCATTTCCTCAGCCTCTGTTGTAAGCCATTGTATGATTTTGACTTTTTGTCCAAATATCAGGACAGTTGTTAATATAAGCATGACAGTTTTAGCTATAGCTCTTATTTCATTTTCTTCTAGAAGGTGTTTCAGATGGTTCATCTAAACTTCATTTTCTCTAAATAAAAATGATGTGGGGTTTTTTTCCCCCCTGAAAGAGCTTTCTCTTTTCCAGGTTGAAAAAAATAATGCAAACTAAATAAAAATGTCCACAATGTTGTCTTTGCCACTGGCAAATTACCTGCCTGCTTTTGCTCTTCTCAAACTCAGCTGGAATTCTGATAACTGGAATATCACAGGGCTTAGTGGCAGGCCAGTGGCCACGCCACAGTTAGGAAGCTAAGAAAAATAAAGGAACACCTTGCATTAATATAAATGATTATGTTTTGCAATTATTGAAAAACAAGTATCTTTTCTCTACTAGAAATTAAATCTTTACTTTAAACAAAGTTGCTAAGCATTTCCCCAAAACTTTCAGATGAAGAAAGAGCAACTTGGGGAGCTTAAAATTAAAATTTGATATTGAAGATCTTAAGAAATTACCTCCTATGTTTAGTGCTTTTAAAAACTCACCTAACAAGTACACATAGTGTTATAAAACTATAGGAGAGCAATATTTAAAATTTCCATCCTTTATAGTTTCATAAACTGAGGTCGCCTAGTTTTTACCCTTGATATTAAATTTGGGTACTTTATTTTTCAATTTTTACACTAGCCTTTTTGTAAGATGAATACTAAATTATTATAAGTATTTGAATTATTTTCTATTAATTTCTTTCTGAGCCTGTTCTTTAGAAATGAACTTTTGAAACACCTAGACATGCGCCAATCAGGAGGCCTCAGAGGGCTCGGTCCATCAGTGAACACCACCTACTCTCAGGCCCCAGAAATGAGCTCACCAGGAGCATCATCAGGGTAGCCTGACACTTGCTAACAGTAAAAAGTCCCTCATGTATCATCACAGTGTCATAAATCTCAGTCATTTCTGTCAACAGAGCCAAGGGATCATCTAATTGCACTCTCTCCTTTTATGGAACAAGAACCAAAGTTCAGCAACTCCCACTCAGCATCTGGTTCGAGTCAGGATAAACTGTACGGGGAAGATTCCCCGGCATCAGTTTACTCTTTGATGGGAATAAGACCACTGGAGCTTAGGGACCCCGTTTCTGAGGCGTTCTACTGAGAAAGGGGAGGGAAGGAACTCAACCTGGTGGTTTTTAAGGGTGGAGCCTGGGTCCTTTCTCCAGGCTGACATTTTGCAACCTTCCTTTATAGCCATGGGTGGCTTTCATGTCAAGCCACTCCGCAGCTCTTTAGGCATCAGGCCCCTCGGGCTTTAAGGTGGGGGTCTGCTCTGCTGTATTCCCAGATCGCTGGAATATCCCCCAACCAGGCAGTTAACTTCTGCCCTTATCTCCGGCTCCTGCCCAGGCAGCATTCCTTCACCTCCTCTCCTCCTGCGGCCTCAGAAATGGGGTCCCTAAGCCCCGGTGGTCTTATCCCCATCATTTCCCCTTTTCTTTGCTCTGAGTTGTTTCCCTACTTGGGGATCAGGTTGTCAGTCTAAGAAAACAAATGAGACTGCGTTGTGATTGGAATCCCTCGCAGTTTTGTGTAACTCCACATTTGTATAATAAAACACAGTTTCCTTGGAAAGACATTAAAAAAACATTTACTGACTCAAGGAAACCTGTCAAGTGAAACTGGAAACTTACAGCCGGAAATTATCAATACTTTCAGTCAAAAACTTGATCTGCTTTCAGAAACTGATGTAACTGACGGCATCACCTCTGGAATAAATAATGTAAACCCATTACCACATTTACCTATAATTGGAGGCTCAACAGTAGGACTTGTGATACTTATATCAGTTGTTACAATTTGCTTGCTCATAGTCTGGAAGCAGCTACGAAGACAAGGAAAGCAAGACTGAAGGGTGGCAGTGATGGTGGTGCAGCTTCATGAACTCGCAGAGAAGAAAAAAGGGGGAAATGATGGGGATAAGACCACCGGGGCTTAGGGACCCCATTTCTGAGGCCGCAGGAGGAGAGGAGGTGAAGGAATGCTGCCTGGGCAGGAGCCGGAGACAAGGGCAGAAGTTAACTGCCTGGTTGGGGGATATTTCAGCGATCTGGGAGTACAGCAGAGCAGACCCCCACCTTAAAGCCTGAGTGGCCTGATGCCTAAAAAGCTGTGGAGCGGCTTGACATGAAAGCCACCCATGGCTGTAGAGGAAGGTTGCAAAATGTCAGCTGGGAGGAAGGACCCAGGCTCCAACTCTTAAAAAACACCAGGTTGAGTTCCTTCCCTCCCCTTTCTCAGTAGAACGACTCAGTTAATGATGAGCTAACCAACCAATAGGAAGCACTAAGCTCTTTGTTCTTCAATTGAATGGGCCACAGCTGTTGCATTCAGAGATACTATCTATACATACCTTAAGTGTAGTTGTGCTTAGTAAGGAGCTATGTGTTCCTGCTTCTATAAAAGACTAATTAGCTAAGACATCTTGTGACAATTAGGGGAGACTTGAAACCTCTACACATTGTAACCCACAAGCTTTTCGCATGAGATCATTGTAATCTATAGCATGAAAAAGAGAATAAAAATGGTGCTAGATTTCAGTCAGTGCCACCTGGCTCACGGGAATGCTGGTGGTCCCGTGATCTTCCCCACACCCTTTCACCTTACTTTTTGTGTCCATGTCTTTGTCTCTCCCATCTCTTGCAATGCACACTGCCCGGGGACTGGTTATACTGGGGGTGTCACAAACCCCCGATAATTCTTGACTGACACATTTTCAAGAGCCCACCCTCTGGTACTTTCTAGAATCCTGCATAAAGAAACCATTTGTATATCAGCTATGATAATAAAATAAAAATAAATATGCATTTGTTTTGACTACACTTTTTATTTATGATGCACCATCTCTCCAAGAATTTTATATCGCTAACTGATAGTTAAGAGGTTTTTTTCACAGTTCCCATCACTCTCCTTAAAGTTCTTGTTCCCTACATAAGGTTTAACACTTAGTGCTCTGATAATATTTCTAGTTGTCAAAGCAATGAGTTATGGTCACATTTTCATCTAACGCAAACTTCCTTATTGAACAAGACAAAAATGTCAACATAGAAGAAACTGACTCAATAATGCACGAAATTAAGTGTCAGGATAATTCATGAGCTATTGTTAGATTGTGGTATTTATATGACAACTTTGTGGAATGATGATTTAACCAGAACAGCTAGTGTAAATGACCTCTGGGTGACATTCAACCATAGAAGGAAAAGTGATATAGGATGATGAGGGAAGAAGAGAAGAATAGAAGGATATAAAAATAAGGGCATGTGTGGGAAGCTCATTTATTTGTTAGTGAAATGAAATGTCTGGGTATATGCAGGGTCTGAGAGGAATCAAACAAAGGAGAGAATGAAAATAAGAGGAACTGAGGTGCTGAAGAAGTTCAGAGGGAATACAATTTTAGAAAAGGTAGAGGGGTCAGCCTTGAATGGGGGAAGGTCATTTCATCCTCTAAAAAGAAGGAAAAGAGGCAAGGGCAGGTGGGAAGGTAGATACATTTATAGGTTGGAGCAGAACCTGAGATAGATCTCTGGTGACTTTTCTTTTGGAGTATGAGGCAAGATCATATTTTGTCAAAGAGCCATGAATAAAGGAAGGGGGTCCTGGAAGGAGGAATTTGTAAGAACTGCTCTAGATAAGAAAGAAATACAATCCAGAAACCAGCAAAGAAGCTGAAAGCAGCAGAGTGTCCTGCTGAAGATAAAGAAGGGTTTGTACTGTCCCTATTTCACACAGATACTTACCTGGTTTTCTCCAGCAACACCTGCCTGCCTGTGGTTGGAGCAGGGAGAATGGGTGTTGGCAGATCCAAATTTGGGGACAAGTAGAAAGAGTAGGAGTAGAAGGAGCTTGAAAGGAAGCAGTTAAAGGAATGGACCTAGGCTGCACAGAGAAGGAAGCAAGATCAGGAGGAAGCTCACTGAGTATGAGAAAGGGTGGGTGTGTGTGTGTGTGTGCACATGCATGTACACTGTGCACGTTGTGGGGAGTCGAATGAAGGTCTTGCTGAACTGGAACTGTATCTATAGGGGGAGAAAGAAACTAAGAGAGCTAGAAGTAAAAAATGTCACTGTCCCAGAGTGAACTCTGAGATTTAGAAATTTCAGATATAGCAGTCTGGAGCAATGTCAAAGCTCAAGGACTTGCCTTGGAAGTAGGTTTCTAAAAATTGGGTACTTTAGTGCTTAAAATGAAAACCGATGAAAGTGTGAGGTCAAGGTGCTAGAGTACTGAATGCTCATCCACATTGACTTTGAAGTTAAAAATACTCTCCGAAGTTGGAAAGGAGTGGACCTATGTGAGCCACATATTTAATAAATAATCTGGAGGTGACAGGTAACAGCAACAAGGACTGACAGAAGCTGCAGGACTTGCAAAAGAGAAGAGACAGGCTTTCCTTTTGGCTAGAAAGCAGAGGTCTGCATTAGCAACACAGAAAGGCAGGACAACACTTGGACCAGCTCACAGGGTTAGTCTAGGACTCACAAAAAATAATGGATGTAAAAGTCCTCCAAAGAGGATAATGTATAATTAAAATTATTATTATGTATAAAACTATATGTTTATATACATTAAAGCCTATCCACACATCTAAGACCTTATCAATCTTATATGCTATCAATACCACTTATTATTAATGTCAACAACTCTTGTAATGTCTCACATTTTACATTAAGTTCTTAAAGCATTTCAAGCACACATTTTAGTATTTTCTCACAAAAATCCTGGGAGATAAATAGTGTAGGTGTTATTATTCACAGACGAAAGAAACTGAAAAACAGAGACATTTAGCGATTTGGCTAAGGGCAATATCAGAGATGGAACCAAGACTTAAATTTTGATGAGAAAAACTCAAGTTCTTCTAACTGTTGTGGGTCATGAGGCAGCTTTTCACCAGGTGTTTATTTGCTTACTGTTTTTCCTAGGTAACAACATCTAGGACACTTGTATACCTGATAACGCTCTGTTCCATATTTTTTTTTTCCTTAACCACTGCATATTAGAATATTAACTCTGGGAGCTCAAAAGTATTGAATTTGCAAGCAGACTCTAACCTCTACAGCCAATTTCCTCTTCAAGGGTCCAAATGTTGACCTATTGGTACAATCATCTTCCAAACTGTTTTTTGGTAATAAAGACAAACCCACAGTTCTGTTCCTGAGAAATTTGTTCATCAAAAATGAACATAAAATTTTTTATCGATTTTCAGGAAAATATGATGCTACTTTTAACACAAACATGCCTACTATGTTTAAAAAATGGGGGTGTTTCAATACCAAAGGGCATTCTTTAGGTTAGCTCTTAAAGTAGATTTTTGAGTTGGAAGTTTCTCTCTTAACTGAAGTTATGCTTCAATAATGACTGTATTTTTACATTAATGCTTGCCTAACGATTATATTTTAAACTTCATGGGCCTCAGTTTCCTCATCTGTATAACATATGCTCCCCAGGATTGATGCAATATAGTTTTTGTAAAGTGCCTCAATGTCTTGCACTTGTGAAACATTCAATAGATAATAAGGGTGATTTCAATCAGCCATCAGTTGTTATTCTGCATTTAATCGTTAGAGTATTTCCTTCCTTTGTGTGAAATGTGTCACTAGGGTGATACCAACAAGAGTAAACAGACCATTGCAAACTTGCCTCTGAAACCACAGTCTAACTCAGGAGAAGTTCACAAACTAATTACTTAAAACATGAAGCAGATAGGGAGTGATCTCTTTAAGCAAGATACAAAGAGAAAATATTTGGTAGATTCACCTACATTAATAGTGAGAATGTCTGTCCTTCAAAAAACACCAAAGAGGAAGTGAAGAGACAAGTCACAGACTGGAGCATATATCATAACCCAATAGCATAAGTCATGATTAATATCCGTATGACACCAGGCAACAGCAGGTAAACAGTCCTTAACAAGTACTGTTTTTACTTAGGACAGGCACATTTTTTTTAGTTGTCTGTTTCACTACTTCTCTAACATCTCTCTGCATCTCAGTTCATGCACAATTAGAGCCTCATCATACAAGCACAAAAATACCTGTCGAAGGCCGTGCATCTAGAACAGGGTTCCTCAGCAGCCTGTGTCTGTTCTGCTGCCCAGCTCATCCGGAACTCCTTTCAGCCCCCTCTCATTCTCCTCTCTTCTGGCCTCTACCCAAGAGTGCGCATGTATTCCCTTCTCCCCTCCCCTCCCTGCATTGCTAGCAGGGTGATTGCCAAGGGGCTGCAGGTGGTGGATGGCCAGTATGGTACCAATGTCACACTGTGAGGGAGGTAGAAACCAGACCTGCTGGGGCCAAGGGTCATGCTGGGGAATGGGTGAGGGTAGAGGAGGACAAAAGAAGAGGGAGAGGAAGCTAGTCTTAATCCAGGAATTTTGATGTTAAATTTCCCTTTGGAGCAGAAACCAATGCCTGTTGGAGGCACTGGAAACAAGCAAAATGGCAGCAGGTGCCAGCAGGGAAAGTGAACCCAGCTGTACTCTCAGGGACTAATTTGCCTCATCAAGGGTTCGTGCCTGCCTCAGCGTAAGAATGGGAAAGAGGCTTAAATCGGCATAGTCTGCAATTCCCAACTGCTCTTCCTAAATTAAGCTTGGTGCAATAGATTTTGAACAAGCTGAATGGCCTTAATAATAAGGGAAACACTTGCATAGCACTTTGTCATGTGTCGAGTGCTGTCCTAAGCACATGACACACATAAACTCATTTACTTCTCAATACAACCCCTTAGAGCAGCAGTCCCCAACTTTTTGGCACCAGGGACTGGTTTCAGAGAAGACAGTTTTTCCACCCGGGGTTGGAGGCGGGTGAGGGTGTAAGGGGGACGGCAGGGGGTTGGGTGGGAGCTCAGGCAGTGATGCATAGCCCGGTTCCTAACAAGCCACATGGTTGGGGAACACAGCCTTAGAGAGTATTATGAGGTTGAACCATATGAAATTACCAACATTCAACTATTTTGACCTACAAATGGCAACTATGAGTGGTTCAACCTGCATTTTGTCTGCATTTTACAGATGAAGAAAGGCAGATGCAGAACACCTAAGTAACTTGCTAGGAAGTGGCAAACCTCAGCCCAGGCAATTGGGCTCCCATTTCTGTGGTCATTACTAAGCAATGAAATTATCTGCCTCTCTACCATATTGAATTAAAATGGCAGAAATGGTTTCTTCCAACCTAAAAATTCTATCTACGAATCTGTGCTTTACCATTCCCAGTCTCCACACACCAATTTCTTCTTGACTTGTCTATTTCTTTTGAAATGATACCACTGCTCACTCAGTCCACTCACTGGAAATCTCACGATGGACTTTGATTTCTTACTTTATTTCTCAACCACCGGAATCCAAACCATATTTACTAAATCTATCTCAGCAGGAGCTGCAGAATTACAGGGCATGAGAGCTGAAAGGGACTTCAGAGATAATCTAGTCATTTTTCTAATGCAGACATCATCCCTGAGTCAGTTGGTAGCACCAACAGGACAAGAGTCTGTACTCCTGAGTTCTGGTCACTGCTCTTCTCTGTCCACCTCAGTTCTCACGGTGGACAAATGCCATCGGTGATACCTCTTTGCTTCTCTGGAACTTCAGGACCAACTGTAACACCCTAACCCTCATACATGATAATAGCTTGATTCACTGAATGCTTACTCTGTTCCAATCGCTCTTCTAAATGAAAGTGAATCAGTACATCTCCTCTATGGTACTTACTATTATAAACCCCCTTTAACAAATAGGAAACTACAGCACAGAGAGATTAAAGTGGTTTGCCTGAGGTCACACATTTTGTAGCCTAGCTCTAGAGGCCATGCCCTAGATCACCTGGCCATACACCCTTCATCCCACCCTACCCTTCATTGGGCAAGCCTCAGACTTATCTGCTTTGGGAAGTGGTTCCCGATCATCCCTCTTTGTGGGCTGAGTTGAAAGTCCTATTTGCCAAACTCTCAGAGCTTCCATTCACATCACATTTATGTAATTAACTACTTATTTGTCTGTTTTCTCCACTGGATTGTAAATGCTTTGAGGGCAGTGACTGTGTTTTACTCTTCTTAATATGCACAGGATTTGATACAATAGCTGACACAGTAATCCTTGAATAAATACTTGTTGAATGAATGTATGAAAGAATGAAGGGCACCTAGCTAATCTACCTGTCTTCAATCTCTCCTTATTCCAATGATCTTCCATCTTGAAGTAAGCTGGGGAAATTAGTGAGACATTTAATGTGTGTGGGCAACAGAGACAGGTGAGCCCTTCATTTGCCTTCCTTAGTAACCAAATATAAGCCTTTTGATTGTTACTCTGCAAATGTTTGGTCATGAACTTTTCACACTATTAACACAGTAGTTTTTTTTTTCACCCATAGTCACTGTATCTAGGATCTAAATTAGTTTTAAATTTTATATTTTGATTTTTGAGAGTGAAATATTTCCAAGAGGATGCATTCATTTGTTTAATTTTTGCCTAACACATTAGAGCAGAAATTAGGTTCTTTTAAGGAGGTTAGATAAGTATTTGACCTTAACACTGAGCGTCCTAGACAATAGTCACAATGGGCTTCAGAAGTCTTTACAGTGAGATATGTTTCAAATGATTTTATGCTTAATTGTGTTAGTTCTAACTGAGGTGTCCACAGTGCTACTGTGTCCCCTGATTTAAAATCATATGCAAAAATCTAACAAATGATGTTGAATCAATTGGGAAAATATATTTTTATTTCTCACATTGTATAAAAAATTAATTCCAGAAGGATAGCATATCTTAGGATAACAGGCAAAACAATAAAGATTTTATTTATTCATAATCCTCCTGACTTACGAGTAGGCAAAAAATCCTGCTAACTATAGAATAATAATAATAATACATTGAACTCCATTAAAATTAAGACTTTGTTTTCATCAAAATAAAAAATTAAGACAGTAAAAAGGCAAGCTATGGATTGGGAGAAGACATTCACAAAACATATATCCAACAAAGGAATTGTATCCAGAGTATACCCACAAATCACTATGAAAAAAGACAGATGATCCAACAGACAAATGGACAAAGACTTGGGCACTTCACAGAAGAAGTTATCCAAGGAGATGACAAACATATGAAAATGTGCTCTATCTTTTCAGTCATCAGAGAAATACAAATAAAACCACTGTGCCATACAACTACTCTCCCACGGAAATGGCTAAAATGAAAATGACAGAAAGTAAGAAGTGTTGACAAGCATGTGGGACGAGGGGAATTCTTGACTACTCTGCTGGGAGTAGAAACTGAACAATCACTTTGGAAAACTCTTTGGCATATTTTATTAAAGCTCTCTACATAGATTAATTTCACACCTAGGTATGCCCAACAGAAATGTGTACAGATGTTCAACAAAAGACATCCACAAGAATGTTAATAGCTCTGTTCCTAAGAACCTTGCAGTCTTCATCAACAGTAGAATGCATAAAGTATGGTATAGTCCCACGATGGAGTACCATACAGCAATGAGAATGAATAATCTACAAATACACACACAATCTGGATGAATCTCACAAACATAACGTTGAGCAAAGAAGCCAGACACAAAAATGTGTATACTATATGATTTCATTTACATAAACTCCAAAGCCTGGTGAAGCCAACCTATGTTTGAATTTAGCTAATCTATGACTTAGAACTCCGTTTACACTGGGGGGCAATAGGTAGTGACTGGCCAGGAGCATGAAGGGGGATTATAGGTGGCTGAAGATGTTTTTTCCTCTCTTTTTTGACGAGAAAGCTGGAATCTGAGAGATGCTTGAATGTGTTAAACTTAAAGCATTTATGATATATTTGCTTTTTCACAGGTATCTTATACTTAATAAATAATAATAAAAATCACATGGAGAAGAAATTCTTGGTGAAGTCAGTAGTCATTATTTACATTCATTATTAATCCATACCTAAAATATATGTTTTTCTTTTCTTTTGTTTCTTTTTTTTTTTTAGTACACAGAAAGTACTTTATATTATAGATCGTTTCATCATCATATTCCATTGTGATAAGGAAGAGTCAAGTATTAGTTTCCTGGCTGTAATGGGTTGAATTTTGTGCCCCCCTCCATACACATTTTTATACTGACATCCTAAACACCAACCAGAATCTCAGAACGTGACCTTATTTGAAAATATGATCCTTGCAGAGTTAGGATGAGGTCCCTCTGGAATAGGGTGGGTTTCTAATCCAATATGAAGGGTGTCTGTATAAAAAGAGGAAATTTGGACACAGAGACATGCAAAGGAGGATGGTGTGAAGGCACAGGGAGAGGACAGCATCTACAAGCCAAGAAAGAGATATCTGGAACATATCTTTCCCTCCAGCCCTGCCGACACCTTGATCTCAGACACCTAGGCTAAAAAACTGTGAGACGATACATTTTCTTTTGTTTAAGCCACCCAGTTTGTGGTGCTTTGTTACAGCAGCTCCAGCTAACGAATAGATTGGGAAGACTGACAAGTAACTTGCCTGTGAACACCCAGCCAGAGAGTCAGAAGTGAAGGTAACATTAAAGGCTTTTCTGCATTGGGAACACCCACCTCCCACACTCTACCTCAATTAGCATCTCACACACTTGGCCAGGCTGCTCTAGGAAATGGGAAACAATGGAAGTTGTTATGAAGGGGGATGGCATGATCCTTCCTCTGTTTCGGAACAATGGAATGTAAAATCCTAAGCATCCAAACAGCTCTATGGTTCCTGTGAGGAAGCCTCAGAAGGGATCTTTCCAGATCTGGCAGGGGCCAGGATCCAGAGTACTTCAAGGAGCTAAAACAGCTGGGTCCATTGTTCCTACAGCAGTGGTTTCCCATCTTGTTTTGGACAGGATGTCTGTGAGAATCTGTTGAAAGCTATAAATGCTCTCATCAGACGAATGCCCACACCCATTCAGATTAGGAGTATAGGTAAGGATTTTCAGGGCAGAGGATTGTTTTTTGATATTGCCTCCAGAAATAAAGATGGGTAGCTGAAGATAATGGGTTTTCCACTTGTCATCTTAGAGGAAGTCAGCAACTTCAAAGGTATCTTTCTGGAAACTTCTTCACAACTTCTTCACATTGGTTACATTTGCTCTTCCCGTCTCACTTTTTTCTCACTAATTAGCAGGTAAATATTTAAAACAGAAAGAGATTGTGTGTCTATCTTTATAGAAAAAAAGGAAAGGGACATTGGAGTATGCAAGCTATGCTTTAGGCACATTTGGGTAAAGAGAAGACCTGGGGAGAGAATGAATAACTAAGAGGAGGGGAGCATAGGCTAATTAATCCCCAGGACTTGTGATGAATAAAGGAGAACATTGTTTGCTTGGGAAGAATTATCATTATCTTCTGCATGGAATTTTTGATATTTCATTTTAATTCCATTTCCCATCACACCCCTATTGGTGCTAACTGCTCAGTGCTATGGGAAGTCAAGTTATTGAATGGGGCTGGTTAGAAGAGGGAAAAAGGGTAAATAAAGACACACAAACATTTTGTATTTAGACACTGGGGATTGTTGCTGAAAGACTTCAAAAACTTTTAGGTTGTAAGTGGTCAAATATTGCTCAAAGAGTAGGGGGTACTAATGTTTAAGGCAGGTACTATAACTTGTTCCCTATTATATTTGCAAAGCTAAACATCCTGCCTGGCATATGGTAAACACTCAATAAATAATATGAATGAATATATAAATGAATGGAATAGAATGGTCACAAAATGTGCTGTCATAAAATTTGATACTAGCCTAGATGCACCCATTAAATAGATGTGGGACATGTCACTTTATGTCTTTGGAATCAGCTTTTCTATAAAAGGAGAGAATTGGACCAAATGTAGATATGGTACTCAAACATTCTACGATTTAGAGTGTGAATATACTTAGTTAAGACAAAGCTATTTGTAGTCACCACTATGTATTGTAGACAAGATGGTGTGATATATGTCAACATATATAGTATGTCTAGGAGTTCACGGAAGTCTAATTTGAGAAAATTTTGCTCTGTCCTAAAAGAAACTGAGACCTAAATTTACCTAAAGTGCAATCCTGTGATCAGCAATGCACTCAGCAGCAGTTATGCACTTGCATAACTATTGCCTTGGGCAGAGCTGGACCAAAATAGTAGGAGGAAAAGAAGGAAGAAGCAATGTGTCACAGTTCTATTAAGGAGAAAGTTTTGGCAAGTACAAGTTGCTGAGAGAGAAGCAAACTGCTTGTTTGGACGAGAGAAATTAATTTTTTCAAGCCATCAGAGATTTCTTCAGCTTTCAGAATAGGTTGATAAGTGGATCTCAATGCCCTGAAAGCTCTTTGGTAAGACAACACGTGTCCATCTTTTAGATTATGTGCTTAGCTTCAGGGCAGATATGTCCTGAAGGTCCTGTGTAAACAGAACGCAATGGAAAGATTCAATTCAGAATAAAACAATTGTTACAGTGCAAAAGAAATCAAAATACAGACTGACATAAAGTTGATTTTATGAATATTAATATTTATCAGAAACAAATATTAATTTACATGGACAGTTTCTCTTAAGATTTAGAAAAGTGGCTCTTGGTTTTAATTAAGTGAATACTGTCCATCTTTAAGATGCTTTTATTACTGCCTAAAACTATGCTACTGCTATCCGCATACCTTTTAGTATTAAATATCCTTTATTGAAAAGAATAAGGAAAAAATCTTTACTATATGCACATACACTGAATTGTAACAGCTTTTTAAATTCAGTCTGTCCAATTCTTCTGGGCAGATTCCTGTTTTCTTGACAGTACTGTGCATTGGTGGATCTAACTCAGCTTAAAGTGTTTAAGTGGTTTCAAGTATATTGAGACCAGACCATAATGGTCTTCCTAATGTCCAAGGATCTTGCTCTGAAGAATACCTGGGGTTTTTGCTGACTTTTGTGGAATGTTTCTTCTCAATCACCTGTGATAAATAGTATACTATTTTTCTAAGATGACCTAAAATATGGAGTGTTTTCACAATGACTTTTTCTCATTTCTTGGCTCAGGAAATATTATTCTTGCCTCCTGTGGTCATCCTGTTCTTTACCAGTGAATACTACTGACCCAACAAACTCTTCAGCTGCGGTAGAAGATGAGTAAGTGGGTTGGAGAGGCCGTGTTTTTGCCTTTTCTACACAAATTCACAGGGAAAAGTGTTTGCTTCCCCTTCTTCCCTTCAAGTGTATACTTTGATGTTTTGGGGCCATCTCTGGAGAAGCCTGGGAAGCTAAAAGGCCTTAAACGCAAGATAATAGCATGTCCAAAAGCCATAGAGGATACATATTATCAACTGCAGCTTGAAAATGTTTTTTTCTGGACTGCAGAGCTTAAGGATACAAAATTATCTAGGATTTTTAAATAATCTATAAAACAATAAACCAATGCTATTCTTAGTGTTTGACAACTACAGTAAGACTAATTTTTTTCACTGTTTTCTTAATCACATTGTCGGCTACACACGAAAAATATATAAAGTTCCTTTCTTAAATACAGGTGCTAAATAAAGTGGGAAAATGTCTATTGACTGGAGCTCTCACCAGAAACCAGTTTTCTTTTTAAAGCTAGGTCTCTCATGGAAATATCCTAATGACTCTGGTGAGCAATGAGCCCCATATTCCATACTATTTGAGCCCACACAACAGTCCCATCTGAAAAGATTTCATAACAGCAGTGACAGGGCTAAGCATCAAGCCTTGAATTATCTTATTTTCTTATTCTACGTCCCATAGAAATACCTGGACCAGCTGTTCCCAAATTTTGCACCTATGCTGGGCTGGCTACTTGTGAAACACCTGGGGATCCTGGTTCAGTAGGTGTGGGGTGAGGGACAAAGAAAAGTGTATTTCTGTCACCCCAAATTAAGACTATCACCCTTTTAAACCATCACTCTTCTCATACATACACACACACACACACACACACACACACATGTGCACATTAATAAAAAATACATTTGCCTCATTAGTGAAGTAAAAATCAGAGGTAACTACTCATAGGAAATCCATTCTGCTCAGAGGCAGCAGGATAAAAAGCTAAATAATACTAGATTTAGTTATGCCCTCTACTTGTTGGGGCTGTAGTTATATTTATCTGAGTACTCATCCTTTATATATAAGTTCAAATGTTTGAATAACATGTAAAAGCTACCAACCTCAAGACTATCTTCTGCTCTTCAGATGGGCATATAACATTAGCTACACTAATCATCAACAAAAACTGGCATTTTCTGTGACTCCAATGCCAATGTTTTTATTTTATTTGTTAACTTAATATTATTTTCAATCAACAAATCATAATTGCATTTATGGGGTACAATGCAATGTTTTGACATATGTATATAATGTGGAATGATTAAATCAAGCTAATTAATATATCTATCACCTCACTTATTATTTTTGTGGTGAGACATTTGAAATGTACTTAGTAATTTTGAAGTATACAATATATTTTTATTTATTTATTTATTTATTTATTTATTTTGAGACAGAGTCTCACTCTGTTGCCCGGACTAGAGTGCCGTGGCATCAGCCTAGCTCACAGCAACCTCAAACTCCTAGGCTCAAGCGATCCTACTGCTTCAGCTTCCTGAGTAGCTGGGACTACAGGCATGCACCACCATGCCTGGCTAATTTTTGCTATATATATTTTTATTTGTCCAGATAATTTCTTTCTATTTTTAGTAGAGACAGGGGTCTCGCTCTTGCTCAGGCTGGTCTCGAACTCCTGACCTCGAGCGATCCTCCCGCCTCGGCCTCCCAGAGTGCTAGGATTACAGGCATGAGCCACCGCGCCCAGCCCTATTATTATTGAGTATAGTCACCCAGCTATGCAACAGATCTCCAAACCTATTCCTTCCACCTAACTGAAACTTTGGACCCTTCAGCCAACAACTTCCCTACTCCCTTCAACTTCTGGTAACCACCATTCTATTAAATACTTTCTACTTCTATGAGTTCAACTTTTTTAGATTCCACTTATAATTGAGATCATATGGTACTTATATTTTCTGCCTGAATGCCAATAATGTTTGAAGAGCTACTAGGAAGTCAATTTACCTCTTTTATATCTACCCCCTAACATATAAAACAAATGAAAAACAAAACAATTAGGATTACCTGTGGCTGGTGAGTTTAATAGCCTAGAGCAGGGGTCGGTAAACATTTTCTGTAAAAGGCCAGATGGTAAATATATCAGGCTTTGGAGGTCACAATAATTCATTGGTTAGGGCACTAAAGCAGCCATAGACAATAAGACTAGATGAATGACATTGGCTGATTTCTGATAAAACTTTATTTATAGACACTGAAATTTGGATTTCATATAATTTTCCCATGTCGCAGAATATTATTCTCCTTTTGGTTTTTTTCTACCATTTAAAAATATAAGAATCATTCTTAGCTTAACAGATAGACCAAAAGGCAGGGGCCAGATTTGACCCTTGGGTGCCGACCCCTGGGCTAGAGCACAGAGCTGACGAAGCCATGGAAACAGTCCATAGCGGTGTGAACCCATTTCTTCTGTTATGTTCTGTTGCATTGTTCTTTGGTTGTACGTAGCATTTCTGCCACCAGCCTACCAACATGTAAATAACATGCATGGGAACCAGGAAAGAGGATGTGTGAGACTCACTGAAAAATCATTGTTCCTACATGGAAGGCAAAATGCATTTGTATAGGCAATAGGTTTCTTAGGTCAAACTAAGATGATTGCCGCAGTGGTTTTTCTGGCCCAGCCCCCCAGGTAGCTGGCCTTCCGAGGAGGCATGAGTTAGCACACTTATGTAACCAAGGTGTTATCTCCTATGTGAACCCATGTGATCACGCTTTCCCATGGCATGTTGCCACTATTGTTCAGAGCCATATATAAGCGCTAGCCATGGTCTCTGCCATGCTTTTCGCTGTTGCTGTATCCCCCAGACAAAAAAGAGCATGTCTCACCTGCCTGCTGCCATTAGCCTTTTTCTCCAATTTCCGAAGCCTGTGCTGGAGCACACACTAGCCACAGAGCTTCCTCCTCAGGCTACGGATGCCCTATGTAGTCACACGGTGTTGCCCTGCAGGGGAGAGCTTCCAAACATCAGATAAGGTCCAGACCTCCCACGGAACATGACCAGGCCCTGTAACGTCTTCCCTACTATTTATGCTTCAGGTTCCTTATGGGCAAATCTAGGCTGGACAGAATGTACCTTAGTGAGATCCTGCATAGCCTTGCCAGGAAAGTAAAAATTAACAACAAACAAACACCACAAATTTTGCTTTTAATGAGACTGCAGATCTATCTTATTTGTGAATGTCTCTTATCCACACAGCAGAGATGGTTTCATCATCAACTTCATGCCTGTTAACAGAGTCAATTCCAGGCTCTTGCTTTTCCCCAACTAAATAGCATTAAAGAAATAAGAGAAGCTTATGGTTAATAGAGAGCTGCAGATGTTAAAAGGTTTAATCTATTAATATAGGGCAGCAATTCCCAAAGCGCGTTATGCTAAATGCTGACTCTGTTAGATGTTCCACCGGAAAAGCGTTTCAAGGTCAAATAAGTTTGGGAAGTGTGGTATAAAATATCCCTCCTTTCTTGATGATTCTTAACATGCGTTAGTATATTAAAGGCTCTGAGGATCCCTGCAATAAAACTGCTTAACTAGGTTAAATCAAGTGTTTCTCAAAGTTATACGATCAGGGAAGCTTTTCTTTCCTTCACTTAACTGTTAATATCCCAGGAAACTAATGATCCACAGCCTACATTTTGGGAAACACTGCAGCAGACAAGGCAGAAGAATGAAAAGGTTTTAAGCAGGGGAGGGAATTATGTTTTAGAACAATCACTTTGGGGAGGATCAGACCTTTCTCCCTTAGTTTTTCTCATTTTAGAAATTACACCCTATGCCATTCATGTACTGAAGTCAGAAAAACAGGAGCTATAGCTGTCGTAGTGATAACTTTCTAAAAACATTATAAAAGGCAAGCATGGTTTAAAAAATAATTCAAACAGTTCAGAGGATAAAGCAAATATCTCCTTCCTCCTTTCTCTCATCCCTATCCCAGCAGCTGGTATACCTACTCCTAACTAGGGTTATTAGTTTGCTTTATTTTTCCGTTCCTCTAATGGCAACTTTACATTATATGCATATGAGCCTATTGTTTTGGATTAGAAACATTCAGCAGTATCTATTAAAGGCATTCATTCTCACACTTCTTTCTGTTTTATCCACCTCCCATAACCAATCAATCACCAAGCTGTATCAACCCAGCGTTCAAAACCTATCTCCAGTCTGTGCATTTCTCTCCCTCTTCCTTGTCAGTACTCTGGCCTGCACTCTGTCCTAACTGGTCCTACTTCCAATCCGTGATATCCCTCCGGTCCATTCTACTTATTGTGTCCATAAAGATTTCCTTACAATAGAAATTAGGCCAGTCTCTGGCTTAAAAGCCTTCGGTGGCTTCCCACCAAAATCCAACTCAAAATCTTTCTCAAGACCGGTGCAGTGTGGCATGAGCAGCCACCTGCCCCCACTGGTGTCCAGTCTCTCAGCAGCTTCCTCACCAAACTCCAGTCACATCAGTGCCTTCTTTCTGTCCCTAAACACCTCCAGCTTTTTATCTCCATAGGGCCTTCCCGTGTACAATTTTCTCTGCTCAAATCACTTTTTCCTCTTTAATTTTTGATCAAGTTCACTCCTATGCTTCTTTCAAATATCAGTTCCAATCTTTCTTTCTCACGGAGACCTTCCCAGAGCACCCAACTGAGTCAGTGTCCTTGTTTTTTTCTCATAGCATTCTGTTCTTCACACTACTTCCCGAAATTTGCTATTATATGTTTATTTTATAAATGTAAGTTCCAAGATGATAGGGAACACATCTGCTTCGTTCACCACCAAATGTGGGGGAAATTGGCATGATGTCTGGTCACAGAATGGGCTTAATAATTATTTATTACATGAATATAGCTAGCCAGTGGAAATTTCTCCTAGTTTTATCTCCAGCCTTTTCCTTACCTAAAACATTAGCTCCATCCAGATTTTCCTTTTTCATACACTTATCACCCAAAGTCTCATTTGTTCATCTCTATTAGGACCAAAACTTTAAGGGCCACCTCATAAACCTTTCCTCCTAGGCTTCCCTTAGCATTTCAGCGAATTTTATTCTCTTCTTGGAAACGCATTGCACTTATTTTCTGCACTACTCATTTGGTGTCCAATCTTCCATTGCCTTGTAACAACGTATTAGCTGTTGTAAATTAATGCCTTATATTCACATATTTTGTCTTGCTAATGATGTCCGTTAAGTTTACAGAATGCAGGGCCCAGTACTCTGTATCCTAACACACACAGCACGCCCCTGCACAGTGTACTTTCTGCACCCACCCCTTATAGTGCCCCCATATAATATGGGAATTTGACCCCTTTCCTCTTATTCTATTTTCTTCCTCAAAGGTTCTGAGTGTGTTGCCATCATGCTGGGAAGGAGAGCTGGGATAAAGGTAAGTGTTGAGGTCAGAGAGAAGCAGTTAAGGGAGGAGTCTTGGGACAGAGGACTTGCCTGTTTTCTCGATTTCTCTTTAACAGGCAACAGAGTTACAAAAGGTGACTAGGTGTACTTGGTAAGGAACTAGGTGTACTTTATATTTGATCATCCATTTCCTAGAATATTTAGAAGGGTGACTTGATCAAGATTTTGAACAAGTGGATTTTTAAAATTAAATGAAACAAGATTACCTCCTCAAAAAGTTTTCAATTATTGGCTCAATTTCTCATTGTTCAATTTTTGGATGAATTAGACCCAAACATTAATTTAATTCAGGAAGTATTTTTGGGATCCAAGACGTTATTCTGTATTTTTAGTTGCCAGCTCCAATCTTGTCCAAATAATGCTATTTAAGGAATATTTAAAATACTGAACACCTTAGCTACCTTTTGTTTTATTTTTATTTTTTCACCAAAATATAAGAGTTATAAAGCCTCTGCAGCCTTTTAAATATGTTCAACCAACTTTCCTCAAGCTACTTCTGAAAAATGGAGTACAAAGGGTAAGCCTGTAACAATACCATCTTTGTTAGCATAGAACTGTTCAAGTCAGTAGACATTTTTACAATTATCTTTTTACTCAGACATAATACAACTTTTAAGATAAGTAGCAAAGAAGACGTCATCTGTTGTTTTTATCTTGTCAATGGGGAAACTGAGATATAGGGAGGTTTAATGACATGTCCAAGGGCACCTAAGTAAGCAGCAGTTAGATTCCAGGTTTGCACTGGGGAACTCACCTTAAATGCAGGATTGCTATAAAACTGTGCTGTTATTTAGTAAGTACTAGAGCCAGGTTGTCAATCTGGGCTCAGGACATAATTGGCAGGGGCCTGTGCAAAATGAAGATTCAGAGCCACTTGACTAAAAATTATTAAGCCACCTGATGGTGACAGCAGAACATTAAACTAAATGCAGGGCCCTTCTAAGTGCGGGGCCCTGTGCAACTGCACAGTTTGCAATTCCATGAAACTGCCTCTGCCTAGGGTCTCCGGAAGCCTAGGAATGTGGGAGGTTGGGCATTAAGGAGGTCGAGGTCGTGAACTCCTGAAATCACAGGCAGAATTTTGTGTTAATGAGAATGTGTTTGTTTTTCATATTTCATAGCTTTTATTGAATTCTCAAAGCAGTCTGTTAACCTCTTCAAGAGTAATAAATGTTCTCAGAGAGCCCACAATGTCAGAATATATTGGCCAAAACAAGCATGCCGGTGGTCACTGTGCATGATCTTTCAGAAGACTATATTTATAAATAAGCAAGTTTTCATGAGTGCATGGGAATTAATGCAAAAGCAAGGAATTCTTAAAGCTGACCAGATGTTGCCAGAAACACATGCACTCGAGAAGGCATCTTCAGGAGATAGGAAAGCAAATGGTGAGATGGTCAAGATGACCATATTCTTTATGAACATCACAGTGATACTCAAACATGAGCTATTTTATTTATTTTCACCCCCTTAAAGGAAACTTCTCCCTCTTCTTCTGTAATTGGATGTTACATTTAGCCTCCATTAGGGAAAGTATATATATTCATTTACTTTTTTTTTTTTTTGGAGGCAGAGTCTCACTCTGTTGCCCCCTGCTAGAGGGCCGTGGTATCATCATAACTCACTGCAACCTCAAACTCTGGGGCTCAAGGAGTTGGTACTACAGGTGAGTGCCACCTTGCCCAGCTAGTTTTTCTAATTTTTCTATTTTTTTGTAGAGACAGGGTCTTTCTCTTGTTCAGGCTGGTCTTGAACTCCTGACCTCAAGCCATCCTCCCACCTCAGCCTCCCACAGTACTAGGATTACAGGTGTGAGCCACCGTGCCAGGCTTCTCATTTACTTTTAATTTCTCCAATAGCTGTAAGATTGACCAACTCATGGTGATTTACATCTATTGTATAGACAACTATAGCCCGATGTTAGAAATCGAGGTAAGGTAGGAATTTGTTAATAGAGCAGGTGCAGAAGATGCCCTCAGAAATAGGAAAAGAGTACTATAAAGACTGGATCCTGAGAAATACTACAGATGAAATGTTACAACACTTGAGTCTGGTTGGTACACACCTCATGGCCATCTCTTAGAAATCTCACACACAAATAGCCCTAAATGGGAATTTTGCTGAAACACCTGCTCTTGCAGTTTAGGTGGCAGTCTTGAATTTTTATTTAGTCCCTAGTTCTGCTTTACAACTTTTAGACTAAATATGCCCCTCAGTCAAATCTCCAACTCATATTAAGACGACGTAGACAGACGGGTAATTGAAACCACAGGGTAATTCTCAAATTTCCATTTCCAGAGTGTCAAACTTCTCTCGATACAGCCTCCAACAAGCAGGAAAGCACGATCCACTTGAGTTTCCTGGTCCCTTTGCCCACGCTGTCCTTGCTCATCGCACCATGGGGCACTCTACATGATTCAATGAGTGGCCCAACTCTTGCAGATTCAGTGACAACCTTGTTTGCGCACACCAAGTAACTCACCCATGGAAGAAAAAGCGTTCATCATCCTACCCACCCTGAGAGGAGGAGGAGGCTGGCAGGTGGGACGCATTCCTCTGATTTTTCTAGGATAAGGTGGGGCACGAATTGTTTTAATAAACTGCAACTTCCCTCGGGTAATCTTACTCACTGGGGGTGTGAGCGGCCTTCCCCACAAGCCATCTACTCCAGTTGGAGCCTTCTGGCACCTGCTCCCTTGCTCTCTCCACGATGCCCAAAGCCGCAGGAAGAGGTCAAAAACTTCCTACGGGGGCAGTCCCCGCCCTGTCCGCCCCAGCCTCTTTCAGCTTCTGCCTTAGGACCCGGGCGAGGCCCAAGTGGGAGGGTTCGGACGCGCACGGCCTGGGGTGGGGCTAGGGGCGTGCGAGGACGCGCTCCGGGGGCCGGGGAAGCGCGCCCCCGCTGTTCCCCGGAACAGCAGGGGACCCGAGGCGGGCGCTGTTCCACACGTGGCCCCGGCGTTTGCGCGCTCTCTCCAGGAATAGCCCCAGGGGCCGAGAAGGCCTCGGCGGGTCACGGCCCCGAGCCTCTCTCCCTCGGTCCCCAGCCACCACGGCGGTGCCCCCCACGTTAACCTCCTCCGGTCCTTCCCGGCTCGTCGCCCTTCCCAGCCCCTGCGCGCTCCGCCGACGCCAAACGTGCCTAAGCGGCCGGTGACGACGGGGGTGCTGCCGGGGGCAGCTTTAGCGGGTACTGCCCCGGCAAACGCTTCTCTCCTCCCACCCGGCCTCACACCCACCCTCCCGGAGGTCCCGCAGGGACCCGCCCCTCCCTGCGAACCCGGCCGAGCCCTCCGTCCCGGGCCACCCCCAGCCCGGTCTTTGCCTTCGGAGCGCGTGGGCTCTGCGAACCGCAGGGCTGGGGACCCTGGAATACCTGCTCCTCCAGCACGGGGATGGGGTTCAACTAGTGGTCCTCTAAATCCCGGTCGTTCCCCGAGGCTACGGGAAGTACTCCAGCCACAAGGAAACTGCTCTGGTCTTTCGGCTCCCAAACGTGACACTCTATATATCCGGCTGGGAGACTGGGTGTGGGGCGGGAGGAAACCACCCTCCCTCCGACCTTCCCCGCCGCCGCCGCGGCCTCGGCGTTGGGCGCGGAGCCGGCGGCAGCTTCAGCCCCGGGCGGGAGGAGGGCGAGGGGCCGACGGGGGCCCTACAGGCCTCGGGGCGATAGCATCGTGGGCAGGGCGGCCGCGCACGCTGGCCCGCCCCGCGGCTTCCATTCATTCAGCGCCAGGCTGATCCACTCGCTCATTGCTCTTGGATCGGTGGGTTTTTTTTTGGTTTTTTTTGCTTTTTGTTTTGGTTTGTTTTAATCATTTTTTAATCAGTGGGTGAGAGGAAAGGCAGCTGGAAAGGCGCCCCTCTCTGTCCGGAAAAGGAGAGCTCCCACGCCTTGAATGAGCAAGAGGGGAGGGAGGGAGAGAGACGGAGACACAGAGACGCAGAGAGAGACAGAGACAGAGGGGAGGGAGCGGAGAGAGAGAGGAGAGAGGAAGCTGAGACTGACAAGGTTCCGGTCCGAATGCAGGGCGGACACACCTTTCCCTACCCACCCTAGCAGATAAAGGCAGCCCCCAAATCCCGGTTTCCCCAGCTCGTCTACACTGCACATCCCGTGGGAGGGATGCTCTTGTATCTGCTCCAGACGCTGCGGAGGCGCCCTGCGATGACCCATCAGCGCAGTGGCTTTTTAAAACCCAGGGACGGAGGTTTGGAGGTGGTGAGGAGGACTGGTGGCGCGGTGTGCTCCCACCCGGGGTTTGGGGGGCAGAAATCTGGCCCTGCCTGCGGGGGGTGGGGGTGGGGTTAGGAGGTGGGAGACTAGAAAGGATCTGGGATGCCAGCCGTGCCCTGCAGCGCTTCTCTGGATCTAAAAGAAAAAAACGGTGTTTCCTTTCTTACCCTGGTAGTTTTGGGGGATTTGGTCGTTGTTAAATTTTAAACGGAAAGACTGGAGCTGTCAGGGAAGACTTGTGGAGGGATGGACTGGCACGTGAGTGGAGCCCTTGCCCTCAACCAGGAAGTGCTGAAAAACGAACAACGCCCATCCTAAGTCCCTGGACAATGTGGAAGGTAGATTTCCGAAAAAATATGCTGTGTTAAGAAAAATCAAAAGGGAATATTCCCCTATAAGCTGTTCTCATTCTCCTTGGTATAACAATTGACAGGCAATAAAAAAAATAAAATTTGATTCATGAAAGTTAGAAGAAATGAAATGAGCGTTTTCATGCATTAAAAAAAAAAAATCACACCCATTTTGAATTCTCTACTCCTGGACTCTCTGTAATTCAATGTCTTAAACAAAGTGTAGCCTAAAGACATTGTTACTAATTTCCTTTGATGACTACCTGAAAGCAAGAAAAAAAATGTTAGGACCAAATAAATATACAGAACTCTTTGTTACTCCTCACCCCTCGCCCCAGTCAAGAATAAATCTGAATGTGTCTTCAAAACGTATGTGACAGTACTTGAAATGATACTATCAAATGCAGGTGAGAATGTTGTATAGAAATCACTTATCAGATAAAAGATGGGAGGTAAATTGTTACATACAACTCTTTGGAAGGCAGTTCAGCAACACATTTCCAAGCCATTCAGTCACTGGAAATTTTTTATTGTTCTGGACATTTTGATAAAACATTCCTGCTTCTTAAAATGTATTCAAAGGAAATAATCCACAAAAAGACAAATGTCATATAGATCGAGTAACATATGTATTACAGAGTTATTTGTAAAGTAGAAAATATAAAACCTACTTTCAATGGAATGTTCACAGATAAAATACAGCATTATTATAAATTACAAAACCATAATTTGATTAACACCATTTAAAATGTTATTCATATTTGTAGAATGTATCAGTACGCTAGGCCTGTCATAAGAAAGTATGCAAACTGGATGTATTAAGCTATAGAAATTTATTATTTCACAGTTCTGGAGACTAGAAGTCCAAGATCAGGGTATCTGCAGGGCTGGTTCTTTATGAGGGCTGGGAGGGAGAATCTGTTCTATGATTTTTCACCTGGTTGTTTTTTGGCAATCTTTGGTGTTCCTTGACTTGTAGAAACATAACCCTGGTCTCTGCCTTCATCTTCATATGACATTCTCCCTGTGTTCATGTCTGTGTCCAAATTTCTCCTGTTTAGAAGTAAACCAGTCATTTTGGATTACAGCTTACCCTCATGACCTCATTTTAATTTAAGTAATTAAATCTGCAACAGTCCTATTCCCAAATAAGATCACATTCCGGGATTCTGGGGGTTAGGACTTCAATATATGAAATTGGTGGAGGGTGGAGGGAGCCCAGTTCACCCATAACAGATGATTTTACATCGTCCATAACAGGCAATGGTGGTCCCCCAAAGATATGTCATCCTGGGTTATCTAAGTGGGCCCTAAATCCAATAGCAAATAACCTTATAAGAGAAAGACAAAGGGAGATCTGAGACACACACACATTGGAGAAGGTGATTTGAAGTTAAGGTAGGGAGAAATTGGAGTGACGTGGAAGCCAAAGAAGCCAAGAAATGCCAACAACCATCAGGGGCTGGAAGGGGCAAAGAAAGATTCTCCCCTAGAACCTCTGGAGGGAGCATGGCTTTCACTTTAGTTTCAGTCTTCTAACCACCAAAACCATGGAAGAATAAATTTCCGTTTTTTAAGCCATCCAGTTGGTAGTAATTTGTTGTGGCAGCCCTAGGAAACTAATGCAGGCAATTTCTCTGGGGTGGAATTCTATGCACTTACTTTTTGATTTTTTTTTCTTGCATGGCTTAATAGCATTTCAAGTGAATATTTTAATAGAGTTCTCTTCAAATGTTCATCCATTTTAGAAGGGATAAGCAAAGGACATGATAAAGACTGCATCAACTTGTAAACCAAACTCTCCAATAAGCCCAAATGTAGCTAAAATGGCAATAGGTTCTGATCTTCTACAGTGGAATCTATTGTTCTGGAACATCAAACATGGTGTACAAGCAACTCCTGTTCGTATGAATTCAGCTTCACATTGGTTTGGTTAGAGGGAAGTCTCCAGGTTTTTATCTCACAACCCACATTGCTCACATTTCTCAATGTTGAGAAATAGATTATGACAGGACTGACCTTGACTTTCAAAGTGTTCTCTCCCTCACTATTGCTCAATAACTTGCCATATCATTCAAACTCCTAAAACAAATATCTCTTTGTAAATCTGCCTGAAAGTTCTTATTGAATATGAAAAATACCTACAAAATATGCTATACCTCAAATAATATGTCAGATCATCCTAATGATGCTATAAAATTGAAGGTTGTGGATGAATCCAATGATCCAAAGAAATGTTATCCTTCCCCAGTGCTATCATTTAAACAAGTACTGTTTCTGTTAACTGAAACAGAGCTTTGATTTTGATGTACAGTAGAATTCTAAAAATACAGTGTTTTAGAACTGGAAAGCTGGTGATTGGGGCCTAATGTCTTATTTTATAGTGTTGGGGACTGGAATTTATGTCTTTTTGAAGGTCTCTGCATTAGTTTTCTGTTGCTGCATAACCACATACCACAAACGGTGTTTTATACCCATTTATTATTTCAAAGTTCTGTAGGTCAGCTGTCCAGACGTGGAATAACTGGATTCTTTCCTCACAAGGTGGAAATCACAATGTCAACCCAGGTTGTGATCCCTTCTGGGACTCAGGGTGTTCTTCCAAGCTCTTCATTGGTTGTTGGCAGCGTTTAGCCCTTTGCAGCTAGAGGGCTGAGGTCCTCATTTCCTTGCTGGCTGTTGGCCAGGGGTTTCTTCTAGCTCTCAGAGGCCATCCTCAGATCCTAACCTTGTACCCTCTCACAACATGTTTGCTTGCTTCTTTAAAGCCTGCAACACAAATTATTTCTGTTTTCAAATCTCTGACCCTTTTTAAGGGCTGGCATTCAAAATAAGACCTACCTAGGATAATCTCTCTTTTGGTTAGCTCAAAATGAACTGATTTAGAGCCTTCACTTTCATCATATAACATGTAATCACCACAGTGAAATCTATCATATTCACAGTCCTGCGTCCTCTCAGAGGGATAGGACCATACAGGGCATATCTAGAGTGTGGTAATCTCAGGGCCGTCTTAGAATCCTGCCTACTATGGTCACTTAGATGGTGGGTGGTAGCACCAGGAGTTGAGCGGAGTGTTGTTTTCTACTTTATTGTGGAGTTTCTTTTCTTTTGCATAAAGAAAATTATTCTTCATTGTCTGGCCATTTTGTGAAGCAGCTAGTTATAGATTTTTACAGAATTTTTTTACACGATTTGTTTTTTGACAATTGTGGAAGTGTAACAGGTAAAGACTAAACCCGGGTTTCCTGATTCCTTGGGTGCTGCTCAAAATCTGAGCTGATGGTTTCTTAAACCTCAGATCATAAACACCAAGAGAACGTGTAGAGGATCCATATTGAGACTACAACGTGGTTACAGCTGAATTAACTAAAGCGTATTTTCTCTATTGACAATTATGAAGACATAAAAATGAACAAATTTAAGTTCTGTCAGTTGAATTGCACTAATTTTCAAGAAGTTTAGTTTGTGAAGAAAATTATAATCTGAAAAACACATTTAATATGATCTTTTTCCTGTTAAACCATAGTCAAATAACTTTGAATATGTATGTATGTATACAGATATAGAGATCTATAGAAGCATAGAGAAACACAGGAAGGATATAAACCAGAGTATTAACATTACCTTGGCTGGTGGAAGAGGGACACTAATGCATGTGGGGAAAGTAAGAGAAAGAGTACCAGGCAAAGATGGCAAAGAAAAAGACAGACATTTATAAATCAAGGTCTCGTATGGTCCTATTTATGCATATATGCAAAATTATAATTAAAATTTTTTAATTAAGCAGAATGCTGGGAGTCACCACTCCATCATAACAGCAAGTAT
>CM052440.1:63046510-63076590 GCA_028533085.1 Varecia variegata
CAACAATCTTTTTTACATGATAGGAGTAGCAGGAATACTTCCTAATTCATTCTGTGAGGCCAGCATTACCCTAAGGCCAAAACAAGGCAAAGACGTTATAAGAAAAGAGAACTACAGACCAATATTTCTTGTGAACATAGATACAGAAGTCTTCAAAAAATTTTAACAAATCAAATTCAACAATGTATAAAAAGAATTGTATATCATGACCATGTAGGATTCATCCCAGGTATGCAAGGCTGATTCAACATTTGAAAATAAATTAATGTAATCCATCACATTGAAAGCCTAAATAAGAAAAATCACATGATCATATAAATAGATGCAGAATAAGCAATTAATGAAACCCAACACCCATTCATGATAAAAAAAAAAACTTTCATTAAACTAGAAATAGGGTGGAACTTCCTCAACTTGAAAAAGAATATTTACCAAAGAATCTACAGTTAATATCACACTTAATGGTGAGATGCTTGAAGCTTTCCCTCTAAGATTAGGAACAAAGCAAGCATGTCCATTCATACCACTAATTTTCAGTGTCATACTAGAAGTCCTAGCTAATGCAGTAGACAAGGAAAGGAAATAAAAGGTATACAGAAGGGAAGGAAGAAATAAAGATGTCTTTGTTCACAGATGGCATGATTGTCTTTTGAATTTAGAAAATTCAAAAGAGGCCAGACATTGTGGTTCATGCCTGTAATCCAGCACTTTGGGAGGCCAAGGTGGGACGATAGCTTGAAGTCAGGAGTTTGAGGCCAGCCTGAGTAACATAGCAAGACCCTGTCTCTACAAAAAAACAAAAATTAGGAGTGGTGGCACATGCCTGTAGTCCCAGCTACTTGGGAGGTTGGGTCAGAAGGATCACTTGGGCCCAGAAGTCTGCGGTTGCAGTCAGCTATGATGATGCCACCGCATACTAGCCCAGGAGACAGAGTGAGACCCTGTCTCAAAAAAAAAAAAAAAAAATTCAAAACAATCTACAAAAAGAACTCCTAGAACTAAAAAGCAACTATAACAAGGTTGCAGGATACATAGTTAATAGACAAAAGCCAATCACTTTTATATTAATATATATCACCCATGAACAAGTGGAATTTAAAAACACATTAACATTTACAAAAAGAAATACTTAGGTATAAGTCTAACAAAATATGTACAAGATCTATATGAGGAAAACTACAAAACTGATGAATAAAATTAAAGAAATAAATTGAGAGATATTCCATATTTATGGATAGGAAATTCAATTTGTCAAGAAGTTGGTTTTTCCCAAATTGATCTATAAATTCCATGCGGTCTCAATCAAAATTCCAAGTTATCTTGTGGATACTGACAAACTAATTCTGAAGTTTATATGGAAAGACAAAAGACCCAGAATAGCCCACTCAATATTGTAGAAAAACAAAGTTGAAAGACTGACACTACCCAACTTCAAGACTTACTATAAAGCTACAGTAATCAAGATAGTGTGGTATTGATTTTAAAAAAAGATAAATACATCAGCGGAACAGAATAGAGAGCCCAGAAATAGACCTCCATAAATATAGTCAACTGATGTTTGACAGAGGCAAAGGCAAAACAATGAAGCAGATATAGCCTTTTCAACAAATGTTGCTGAATCTAGACTCAGGTCCTGTACCTTCACAAAAATTAACTCAAAATGAACCATAGACCTAAATGTAAAGCACAAAAGTATAAAGCTTCTAAAAGACAGCATAGGAGAAAACCTAGATGACCTTGGGTATGGTGATGACTTTTTAGATATGACACTGGAAATGTTAGAAATAATTAGTGAACATAAAGAAATAATTGATAAGCTGGACTTTAATAAAATTAAAAACTTATGGTTTGCCAAATACAATGTCAAGAGAATGAGAGGACAAACCACAGACTAAGAGAAACTATTTGCAAAAGGCACATCTGACAAAGGACTGTTATCCAAAACATACGAAGAACTCTTAGAACTCAGCAACAAGAAAATGAACAACCCAATTTAAAAAATGGGCAAAAAACCCCACCTGAACAAATATTTCACCAAAGAAGATATAAAGATGATGAGTAAGTATATGAAAACATGTTTGACACAATATGTCATTGGGAAACTGCAAATTAAAACAACAATGAAATACTACTACACACCTATTAGAATGGCCAAAATTCAAAATCTGAAACACTGACAACACTAAATTCTGGTGACTATGTGGACAGGAAATCTCACTCATGGCTGGTGGAAATGTAAAATGGTACAGCCACTTTGGAAGACGGTTTGGCAGTTTCTTACAAGACTCTTACCATACGACCTAGCGATCACACTCCTTGGTACTTCCTAAAATGAATAGAAAACTTATGTCCACACAAAAGCCTGCAGCTTTATTTATAATTACCAAAACCTGGAAGCAACCAATATGTGCTTTAGTAGGTGAGAGGATAAATAAACTGTGGTACATCAGACAATGAGTACTATTCAGCGCTAATACAAGGAAATGAGTTTTCAAGCCATGAAAAGATATGGAGGAAACTTAAATGCATATTACTAGATGAAAGATGTAAATCTGAAAAGATTATGTGCTATATGATTCCAACTATATGACATTCTGGAAAAGGTAAAAACTGTGGAGATAGTAAGATTAGTGGTTGCCAGGAGTTGGGGGCAATGAATAGGCAGAGCACACAGAATATTTTTTTTTCTTTTTGAGGGCCCCATTCTTTGCAATCACAGAGAATTTTTAGGGCAGTAAGACTATTCTTTAAGATACTACACTGGTAAATACATGCCACTATACATTCATCAAAACCCATAGAATGTACGACACCAAAAATGATTCCTAATACAAACTATGGACTTTGGGTGATAACAATGTATCAATATGGCTTCATTGATTTGTAAGGATGTAGGACTCTGGTGCATGATGTTGATATGTGGGGAGTTGTGGGTGTTGGGGGCAGTGGTTACATAGGAACTTGCTGTACTTTCTGCTCAATTTCTCTGGTGTGTGATGTTGATAATTGAATAGATTGTCAATGTTGGGAACAGTGGGCGTATGGTAACTCTCTGTTCTTTCTGCTCAACTTGTTGGGAACCTAAAATTCCTGTAAAAATGCAGCTTATTAATTAAAAAATGGAATGCTGCTGGAGAGGTAGCAAATATGACGAAGATGGATATGTTTAGTTGTCAAGTGTGAAATGAAATCAAAGATGGTTGTAAAAACTCATGGGCTCTAGAAATGAACAACAACAAAAATGAGGATGCAAAATCCTGAAGGAAGAAGATTGATGGCTCTTCCCTTATTTTACCCTCCCTAGATAAAGAAATTGCCTTTATTTTTAGGAGAAGGACCTTGTAACAGTAACTAGAATTAGGTTATGGAGCCACAGAAGAGATCTCCCTTACATGTCATGGGACAAATGAGTGCGAGAGTGACTGCACTCCGAAGAACAAATAAATATATACATGATACTTTGTACCTCTGTGCAGCCTTAAATCAGCAATGTTCCATGTGTCTACATTGTACACAAGAATAGCATCTATCAGTAGGGCAAGTCTCTCCAAATGTTGAATCATGATTCAGTACATTTGGACTTTACACCCATGGTTTGTCTATATCTGATAGCAAGGTTTATACCTAGTCTAGATATTTTAATAGCCACAAGTAGAGCTAAAAAAACTGCTATACAAAACCATCCTACCTTGACAAATATACCTTTAAATGACAATTTAAAAACATATGTGTAAAGCCATGACTTTTATATGACTGAAGTTGCTAAGGTATCAAGATGACTCAAAATATTATTATAGTGCATATGTGAATGTTCATTTGATGAGCTGGCAATGTTTGGGAAGTAATAAAACAAAGATGTACATAATTCCAAATTATTTATTATTTATTTCCACAAATGGATTTTTCTTGCCTGCATTTCAACAAATTACTAATTATATTATTAAAGCCAAAATAATATCATACTTTGTATTCTATTTACAGTAATGATCTAAAGGATTAATGAATTAAATGAAATTATAATTAAGGGGGATAAAGCTTGCAATTATTTTCCAAAAAATGTGGATTAAGTTAAATGCAAAATTTTAAAAAATAAATATATTTTTAATGCTTTAATAAAATTTTTAAATTCTTTATTTGAATCAAAAGTCAAACTTCAAATTAAATTATTGAATATCAAAGTTTTAAATAAAAGTTAATTTTTACATTATTGTTTTAAAAAATCTAATAAATCTCATTAAGAACTTTTATACAAATAAGGTTATTAACAATTCCTGTATTCAATGTTCCTCTAGCTGCCAAGGGAAGAAAAATAAGTCAAACCAGTAACATGCTACATAGTGTTATATTGAGATCTACATATATACAAATTTAAGAGTAATGTAGATTGTTTAATATGACTGATTTTCCTGAGCCATGAAAAGAAACTGTTGCAAATACTGCACTAATATGGAACCAGAAATTGGAACATAATAAATAAGACATTTAACTCTGAACACTTCAAGGAAAAGTCACTTTATGGAGGAGTTCACTGCATTCATGGTCTCTGAGAGACAGGATGTGATATACATTATTTTGTCCTTTCTGTTACCTAAAGACTTCTGTCACTCAAATCTTCCTCACTTTCCAAAGCAGTGTCCAACTCTGTTGCTAGCAATAGCACAACTTAAACCCTTCATGGCATTCAGATGCAGTCATATTGTGTCTTGAGGATAAATGGCAAGAGATGTGTGGACAGTATTTTCTGGGACCTGAATGGTATTCATCATGGCAGGGGATGTTTGGGTTATGCATCAGCAATGTGCCAGTAATAAATACCAGATCCCCAGTGACAGAAACACCTTTGCATTATTTAATATATTTATTTTTGTGTGTATTTATGATATGCAGAACCCTCTGTAAGGTAAACCTCAGGTAAAGACATCCTCTTGCTTGGGTCCAAGATCACTCTTAGATTGTATAAATGAAAGACCAATGGGGAAAGGTGCTAAGCGTAGGGATATAAGATTTTTAACCATTATACTGAGAACCTGAGAAGTGGTAGAAGGGACCAGGTAAGCAGGAAGGATGCTCAGCAAGTGTCGATCTGGCTCAAAGGAGAGTGTTAATGATACAGAATCCAGCCATAGTACTGGACTCAGATCATTGTGCAATGACTGACAGGAGCAGGAGAAGAGGTATAATATTAATACAGATTTTACTCTTCTTTTTGCTGTGGTCACAAGTGGTGTAGTTTCCCCCCACGACATATGATGGGTTAATACAGGTTTTACTGGAAGAAGATCGCTGGCTCATTCTTGTAGATGTATGATGGTTTGGGTGACTGCAGTTTATTCTACAGCACCAGTTCTGCTTAACAAATGCCCCACCATGCACTCTCATTCCCTGCAGGTGGGGTACAGCTGGGATTTGGGAAGCCCTCTCCTAATAACTTCCTATAATCGGTTGAAGTTTGAAAGTAAGTGTTGAGGAGAAATGGTGAAAGAGGCAAGTCTTCCACCAACTCATGCTATTCAAGGTATCAACATATTACAGTGAATATATTCTGACTTAGGCCTGAATTCCAACAGACATTGGATACTATTATAAGTTGTTATCTTTTGTCCTCTATACCTTAGGTTAGGAACAGACCTGCTATTAAATGCATAATCATACAATTTTCTATGGCCTTCCTTAATACCTTTCCAAGCAGAAAATCTGAAGTTTTCAACTGTGTGCTTAATAATTATAGTTTCCTACTCTTTTGAACTTCAGGTCTCAAAGGCATGTTATATTTCAGTATCTTCTTTATCTTCATACTTCATTGTAACAAAGGCTATCTAACTTTAGTGTTTGGCACATGTAAGTTAAAAAAAAATCTCATCCCTACCTACATTTCTCCAAATAAATACTATCGAAATTCACTTTTTTTTAAAAAAAAATAGCTACATTTAGTGGAAAATTGACTTGGATTTTATAAAATATTGAATGTGAATCATCTTTGAGTAATAATTCTGACAATTTCCTCTTCAAACTTTCAGTTAATCAATTAGTTGTCCCCATGTTCAGGTGCTAGATATTATGCAATGTGATGCCCACTTTCCCTCTTTGAGAACTGCCCCTGATGTGTAAGGGGGTCCTCCGTCAACCATCATTCATTCATTCATTCATTTTATTCATTCAGTCATTCATAACAGATATTCAGGGACCATTTGCTATGTGTCAAGCAGTGTCTCAGTTTTGAAACTGGGACAAAAGAATCGAAATTCCTGCCCTCTTATAGATTACAAATAGAGACAGAAGACAGAGAGTAAACAATCCCCCAAATAAACATCTGATAACAAATTGTGACAAGTTCTGTGAAAGGAAAAAACAGGACTCTATGAGAGAAAATAAAGAGGAAACCTGCTTTAGATTTGGGGGTTCAAAGAACACCTTTGTAGAATGACACTGAAATTGACATTAAAGGATGAGGAGAGAGATAGGGAAAGTTTTGGATGAGGAAAACAGGTACACAGGGGAAGTGTAATGCTGGGTCTGTGCTTTGAGATGAGTTTGCAGAGTAGGCAGAAGCCAGATCATCCAAGGCTCTGTAGGTTCTGGTAGACTATTTGGATTTGATATCCTGCCAGAAGTACAACAGAACTGTGGAAAGATTTTAAGCAGGATTTTAAGACTCTGCCCTCATGATCAAAGCTAACTGATCCAAGAGTCGTCACCTGATTTCAGCTAGACCAATCAGATTTTCCCTTCCAGGAGTTTGAATTTATGAACAAAAACACACAGACTGTGAAAGTTTCTGGGAGCTTAGCAACTCTAGACAACATTCTAGAAAATCCATGAATTTCTGCTACTGAGTGCCCAGAGCTTCCTAGGTTCTTATCCTTCTCCAGGCATTTTTTACTCTTTCCCGAATTCTAATAAAAACCTTAGTATTCCCATAAAGTTATGTATTATTATTATGTTGAACAAGTTAGGTAGATTTCATTTATTTTAATTTCAACAAAAAACTTAACTAACAATTATCAATTGATGCTTTTCTGTAGTGGCTTTTATATTTTTTCAGTGCTTTTAGGTGGCTATCCTAAAGAACAAATATAGAACAAAGATGGATTAAGATGATAATTTTGTTGATATTTCTGGTCATCATTTTTGCTTTGTTGAACTAAGATGCTTGGAAGCTTTTTGATTTTTTTTTGTTACACTGAGTGTACAGGGTAAAGAAATGGCTTTTCTCAGTTGATACACTTAGATCCTTAAAAACAAGGATACAACTCAATTAAACCTGGAAAGTCAAAAAAAAGTTTAAAAAATAGATAATGCTTCCTTTTCCCCTTTTTGTTTCTTCAGTAAAATTTTTGGTTGTAGCAGAACACTGGCATTATCACAAGCCCTGAGTGTTGTAAAACAAGTCCCGCAAGGACTCTCTGTTAAACCTTAAATCAATAGGCTACAAATTGGTTAGAATTAAGTAATCTTCAAATATAGCACTAAATCTTTGCTCTTGAGCAATTCTGTGCACTTATTCTTGAATGACTTTGAGTCTAGTGGGAGGGAAAGATATCACAAATCAAGCATTTGCCATGATTAGGCTTGGTGAATTCTCCCTGGGACATTCATAGAGGACAAGTGTCTGGAATCAAAAAATAAATTTGAAGTTCAAAATAGAGCATTGCATTATCTCGATTATTTCATCTTTAATGTGAAATTTATCATTTATGAAAATGAGGAAAAAATGTTTTTCAAATTTCATATGGTCTTGATGCACTATTAGAAGAAGTAAAAAAAAAAATTCTGATTTATCTTTTTCTCTTTCTTTCTTTCTTGCTTGTTTGCTTTTGTTTTTAACCTTTGCGTCATTATCTTTCTTTTCTCACCTGTAAATATGGAGATGATGATGCTAACTGTATAAACTTGCTATAATAATTAAATAAGAAAAATCTCTGTTAACAATGAATATCACAGTGGATAAACTCTAGTAGCTTCTCAATGGATATTTCTCTTTCTTTCCTTTCTGCTCAATTAAAAATTGTATCAAATGAATTGTGTACACATTGATCAGAAGATTAATCATGAATCAGAAACTACATAGCTTACGGAAAGAATCAAAGCAGATGCTTATTATCAAACACCAGATTAGCCTATGGAAATAAAAGACAACAAACATACGGCAATTGATTTTGCTAATGCGGTCATGCTTGCTTAATGATGGGAATACATGCTGAGAAATATGTTATTAGGCAATTTCTTTGTTGTGTGAACATCATTGAGTGTACTTTCACAAACCTACATGGTATAGCTTACAACCTACCTAGGCTATATGGTATGGCCTATTGCTCCTAGGCTACAAACATGTACAACATGTTACTGTACTGAATACCATAGGCAATTGTAACACAATGGTAAGTATTTGTGTATCTAAACATATCTAAACACAAAGAAGGTACAGTATAAATATAGTAAATACAATGTTGTAATCTTATGGGTTACAGAGTCTAGCTCTGTTGCCCGGGCTAGAGTACAGTGTTATCATCATAGCTGGCTGCAACCTCAAACTCTAAAGCTCAAGAGAACCTCCCACCTCAGCCTCTCAAGTAGCTGGGACTATAGGTGCGTGACACCATCCTTGGTTAATTTTTTGTAGAGACATGGTCTCAGTATTTTGCTCAGGCTGGTCTTGAACTCCTGGACTCAAGCATTCTCCCGCCTCAGCCTCCCAAAATGGTATGGTTACAGGCATGAGCTACCACACCTGGCTAGTAATCTTATGGGAATACCATTATATATGGGGTCTGTCGTTGGCTGAAACATTGTTAGGCCATGCATGACTGCAGTTGTTTCTTCGCTTTAAAATATATTCTTTAACTGACGATTGATGTCCTTGTTAGGGACTATAACAGACCAGAATGATATTTATCTCCCTACAGAAACTAAAGCTTCAGTATAGGTGTAACTTGTGATATCTCCATGTTCGCCAAACCCAGAATGTATCTATTGGCAGTCATGGGTATGATTGTTAAAGAAACCAAATTGAGAAGGTTTGAGCATAGGCTCAATTGAGCAATTTGCTAATCTAGGTATATATTTGGCAATCAGTTAACTTTAGCTACGATGTGTGTCTGAAACTACATGGTGCCCAAAGACTCCTCTGAAGGGAGAAATGGGCCAACATAAGTTAATAAAAAAAAGCAAATCACTTATTTTATTTTTTAAGAGACATTTACATAATGTTTTCTTTGTTCCTGGCTCTAAGAGCATCATACATATTAATTCATTTAATTCTCATAACAACCATTTGCAGAGGGTACTATGACTATCTCCGTTTTGCAAATTAAAAAAATGAGGCACAGAGAAGTGACTTGTTTAAGTTACTGTTGAATGAATTTTGTCTATTCTGGTTTCTGACATGAACTTGCCCTCTGTCTTTGGTCCTCTGACTTCCCCTATGAAATAGTGCTTCCATCACCTATAATCTTTCAGGTGGCAAAAAAGAGACCTGCCCAAGCTATATGAAAGGACAAGGGCGTAAAAGGACTACCAAGAAGTGAGAAAGCACCAAAATCTATTTTAGCAGCTGTGGAATCAGGCTGGGTTCCAGGGCCTCTGAGGCCAGCAGGTACACACACAGGCGTCAGGGAGAACAGAAGCAATAGCTCATTGCTAATCAAGACACAACAGCTCCCAGGTGTCTTAGTCACTGTATTGTTCCCTCAGAACAATTAATCTCATTAACCCTTGCTGTCTTTGTGTATACCATTTAATTTCTGACAAAGGGCATTTTTTCCCCTTCTCATATAAAAGAACTTTGGGAATGGATTTTGGTACCAAGGCAACTCTGGCGGTTGACTATCTCACTAGTATCCATGGCTATTCTTGTTTTGGGCACCAATACCTGGGTCCTTCAGGTATTGGCAGACACTCAGGGGATTAGTCTCTTGTATAATGCAGGTTTTCAAAACCTCATATTGATCTCGTTGCCTAGCCTGACTTCTTCAAGATGAAAGGCCAAGTTCAGTCCTTAGCCATATGGTCTCTTCCATTTCGATGGATTTTTGGTTTCTTTCCCTATGATTGCAACAATCCTTTGATAATACTCCTGTTTATACCTCTTGCCTGAACTCCAAATTTCCCATGTCCACACTAAACTCATCATCATCTTCCCCTAGACCTGTGCTTTCTCTTGTATAACCTATTGGTGAATAGAGTCGCCATCCTTCCGGTAGAGAAGGGAGAGAAAATTCTGGATTAATTATTTTCAATATTCACTTAGCTTTCCCTTCATCTTCTAAAAGTCTATCAATTCAGCCTTTTTATTCCTATGCCCACTATCTTCTCTGTAGTTTATGTCACCATAATTTCTAGCCTATGATTGCAATAGTCTCTTAAATGCCCCAGTCTCAATTCTTTCCAGAGTTATTTTTTCTTAAACAAAAGTGTTATTCTATTAATCTTCTAATGAAAAGTTTTAATGCATTTCCAGAATTTTAGCTATTTTAGGCTTGTACTTATAGTTCTTCAAGATCTGACCCCAAGCAGCTTCTCAGATTGTGTTTCCTGCCACATTCTCCCCTGAACACTTTGTTGCAGTCCCATGCAGCCATCTTTGCATTTACTGTGCAAAAAGCATCCCATGACATGCCACAGGCCTTCACAAATGCTGCTTTCCCTTCCTGGAGTGTCTGCCCAACTTCTGGATCCTCTTCTCTGTCTTACTAACCAGGGTGCAAAATTTAAGGAGGTACAAAAAAATTCAGTAATGAAGATAATGGATATGTTAATGCAATATTTTAAAAATTAATTAAAATATACATGATGAAAAAGTATTAAAATAAAGACAGGATCTATTTTTGTCTTTAATGATCCTGCCTCACTTACCACACACTTACCACACCCTAATCATGGCCATTGTTCCAATAAAACTTTATGAGAACAAGTGTTCAACCTGCTGGCTATGGTTTGCCATGAAACTTTTTAAAACATTGCATTAAAATACCATATATATTGATTACTGAGTATTTTGGCACCCCTTAAATTTGTGCCTGTAATGAGATTGAACCAATGATAAAAATTCTCCCAACAAAGAATAGTCCAGACCTGGATGGCTTTACTGCTGAATTCTACCAAACTTTCAAAGAAGAACTAACACCAGTTCTCTTCAAATGATTTCAGAAAATTGAAGAGGAGGAAATTCTCCCTAACTCGTCTTATGAGGCCAGCATTACCCTGATACCAAAACCAGACAAAGGGCCCAAGAAGAAGAATGAAACTGGATCCCTATCTCTCATCACCTACAAAAATCAACTCCAGATAGATTAAAGACTTTAACATAAAACATGAAACTCTAAAACTACTAGAAGAAAACATAGGGAAAACACTTCAGGACATTGGTCTAGGCAAAGATTTTATGGCTAAGATTTAAAAAGCACAGGAAACAAAGCCAAAAATAGATAAACATGAGTATATTAAACTTAAAACCTCCTACACAGCAAAGGAAATAATCAGCAGAGACAACATGTTGAATAAGAGAAAATATTTACAAACTATTTATCAGACAAGGGGCAATATTCATAGTAAACAAGGAACTCAACAGTAAAAACAAAACAAAAACAAACAATCTCATTAAAAAGTAGGCAAAGCATATGAACAGATATTTCTCAAAAGAAAACATACAAATATATATAAAAAATGCTCAACATCACTAATCATCAGGGAAATGCAAATCAAAACCACAATGAGATGTCATCTTACTCCAGTTAGAATGGCTATTACTAAAAAGACAAAAAATAACAGATGCTGGAGAGGATGCAGAGAAAAGGGAACTCTTGAACATTGTTGGTAGGAATGTAAATTAGTACAACCACTATGGAAAATAGCATGGATATTCCTCAAATAACTAAACATAGAACTACCATATGATTCAATAATACTTCTACTGGGTATTTATCCAAGCAAAAAGAAATCAGCGTATCAAAAGGATACCTGAACTTGTGTGTTTATTGCAGCACTAATCACAATAGCAAAGACATGGAATCAGCCTAAGTGTCTATCAACAGATGAATAGATATAGAAAATGTGTTATATATACACACAATGGAATACTATTCAGCCATAAAAAGGAATGAAATAATGTCATTTGCAGCAACTTGGATGGAACTGAAGGTCATTGTGTGAAGTGATATAAGCTAGGCACAGAAAGAAAAATATTGCATGTTCTCACTCATGTAGGCACTAAAAAAATTTGATCTCATGGAAATAGAAAGTAGAATGATAGACATGAGAGTCTAGGAAGGGTGTGTGGGTTGGGGGGAATGAAGAGATATTGGTTAATGGGTACAAACATACAGTTAGATAGAAGGAATGCATTTTAATGTTTGATGGCAGAGTAGGATGACTATAGTTAGCAACAGTGTATTGTATATTTCAAAATAGCTGGAAGAGCAGACTTGAAATGTTCCCAACACATAGAAATGATAAATACTTAGGGTGATGGATACACTAAATACCACGAATTGATCATTACACATTCTATATGTGTAACAATGTATCACATGTATCCATAAATATATAAAAATATTAAGTAGCAATTTAAAAGAAGATTTGGCTCACACATCACCTCACTTAGGAAACTTGTCCCCTGCTCATTTGATGTGTGTCCCCAACCTCCATATGATCCTATAGCATACCTCTATTATAGCATTTTCTATACTACATGCAATTGCTGGCTTACTAGTGTCTGCCTCATAACTAAACAGTATGTTCTTTAAGCACATAAACAGCGGTGTTGGGTTATCTCCCCAATTTAACCATAACAGCAGCGAATTATTTTTGAGCACCCATGTATGCATCATATGTATCTTACACTAAACTCTGTATCATATTCTATACCAACCACTTTGAAACTTTATTTCTAATTCTTACAACTCGTAAGATTTTTATCATAATTCTATAAGTTTGGAAGTGGAAGCATACAGTGATTAACTAATATTTAGCCAATAATTAATTGATGGAGCCAACTTTCAAACTGAAGTCTGTCTGTTTCTAGATCACACGTATTTCCCATTAAACAATTTTTCTCAGTGTGTCTATTCACAGAGGCGACTGAGCGGCAGACAGCTCAAAGATACTACAGATGATGGGGATATGAAAGCACACTTCAAGGTCTGTGTCCTTAAAATTTTACCCCAGAACATTTTGTACTATAGTGGAGCTACTGGTCTAAGAGTAAGATGGTGTCACTGTGCGGTGGGGTCAGTACTTGTCACGCTGACCTGGCAAGCCCTTAAAGAAGGTTGTCAAGTGATTGCCACTTTTAAAGTGCATGGAAGCAGGACCTATAGGGTGTGAGCAGAGCAAGACACGTGTGCCCGGGGAGCAGCTTTCTCAGCTGCTTTCAAGTGGTCTCTGGGTGTGGTTATTTTTTGTTTTATTTTGTTTCATTGTTTTTGGAAAACTTTAAATTATAGAAATCAAACAAGCTCACTGAAAAACTTAGAAAATACAATACATTTTTAAAAAGTAAAAGGAAAGATTGATCCCACCACCCTGAGAGAGATTCTGTGAACATTTGTTGTATGTCCCTCTCAAGGTTTCTGTGTTTCTTAGTTTAGCATTGCTGCCAGGGTACCGGCTCTGCCCTCGCTTGTTCGCCATTACGGCTTGCTTCTGATTCTTCACTGTCCTCCTCCAGCTTGGGACCACAGCTTGTGTGACAGCCCACTTCTGTCCTAGGCACTCTCCGAGACTCTGTTTCTGCCAGCTTCCCTTAAGTAACGTGCAACCAAGATTTTGATGCACAATTACAATTGACTCTCATGTGTATTATGGCATAAAATAGATACTATGAATATTAGAAGAATCTAGCATGTTATAGTTTCATATAGTTCAGGCAATTTCACCATCTGCAAAGCATTCAGTGACTCCATTGTGGGTGCCAGGACTGCTCCATATTATGATTTAAACAATCCCCCCTGCTCCCCCTTCTCTTTGCCTCTAAGGTAGGACCAGCTGTCAGCCTGTGTGGTTCAGAGCCCCATCTCACACTCTCCACGTCTTCACTCTTCCTTCTACCTGCCTTCCACCTGCCTTCCACAGATTCTGCTCTTCCTCTCTCGTTCAATTTTCTCTCTCCTACTTCTTTTTTCTCCTTTATGGTAATTTGCTATCCCCCTCCCATGACATCACCTCTATTCATCTCTCTTGGCTAACTATTTCCAATTCCTCTCCCTTTTTCTTACTGTATGCTTTATAAGCTCTGTGTTCATTCCTTATCCTCCAGCCCTTCTGCAGGCGTCCAATGGGTCTAACTGAGTCCAGGTCACTTATGGCTTCAGAATACCATCTTTATAGTACACATATTCATTTTTTAAAGCAATATAACACAAACAGATCTTTGCCACTTCAAAAAATAATTGCCCCTCACACACATTAAAAATTCCGTATGGACAACTCTAACCTCCTTACATAATCATCTTTTTTTTTGTGGACGCTTTATAGCTGACACAACTGAAAACAAATTAGTTGGAGTAAATTATATTTAGGAAAAATAATTCAAAATTGACGGCAGGAGAGAATGGTAGTAGCAGCTTAACTTGAAATTGTGTCTGTGTGTGTGTGTGTGTATAAATGTGAGCAAAACTGCATTTCTACATCTATGGTTTTGAAATACTTGATCTCTTGGAAAAGAATGTAACAATTTTCTTATTCCACAAATAAGAGATAAGAGAGATGTATAATCTAACAGAGTGATTAGTTAAAAAATCAATTTATTATAAAAGCAAGCTCTTAAATTCTTTCTTGCACTGGTGTTTGACTATAAGTACAATTCACATTTAGGACTTCACTGTAACAAAATGCAAATGCTTACTAAACAGCCTGATCCTCTCTTGTTATGAGATCTTGGCACAAGATCAGGAAAGACCTGCATGCTAGACTTCAGACTTCAGATCTTGAGGACAGCTGAGGTAGGGTGGTCTTTATTGCCCTTTCTATAATTTTATGTTCTGTGACATTTTTTCCCCTGTCTGGAGGGTTGATTTTTTTTTCTTGGCTGATAAGAAAAGAAGATGAGTGAACACTTCAGTTCTAAGAATTTTCTTTCACATAAATAGGAGTTATTCATGTCAACAAGCTTGGGAGATTACTTAGCAAGTTCCTTGGCAACAAGCCTTTCAATATATTTTAAATTACTATTGTAGATGTAGGGACTCAATACTTGCTTGTGAAATGAATGAAATGAAATGAAATTCAGCTGGGTTAATGTCAATAGCATGATTTGGCCTCAATATCCAGAAAGAACTTAAAACAGCAGGGTTTTACCTTTAAAAATTGCTTTCCAGTCCTTTATTTTTAAGTAATCAAGATAATTCTTTTATGCACAGCATTCTATCTGAAAAAACTGACACACTAAAGCAAATAACTTTTTAAGACCAAAAAATAAATGAGTAGTGTTATGTTTGTGAAAAAGGAGTAGCATTAGATCACACTTTATTCTAAAAAGAATTGGAGGGAGAAACAGCTCCAGATCTTACAAAACGTGGCTGTTTTGTCCTTTACCAGATTGCTTTGAATTGAAACGGGAAGCCTGTTATGTTGAGATTTATGTCTTGGCAGCTGTGTGCAAGGCCATGGTGTGAAATAGAACATGGGCATTTTCAGTTCAATGTTTTCTAAAAAAGCCATGATGCAGTTGAGGGTTTTCAGGCACATCAACTCAGCGCCTAGATCAGAGTGTTTCCTAACCCCTATTAGCTTCCTATTTTGAGACCAGAAGGAGCATTAACACACTTCGTGCCACTCTTTTTAGGATCTGTCCCATCTACATCAAGCTGCTCACAGCTGAAAACACAAAAGAGGCTTGGTAACATCCCAGGAAATGCAGGACTCCAGCTAGGCTCAGGTGCACAGTGGAGCTACTGGACTTCCCTCTTTCTACCCGTGAGTTTTCATAGTAGCAATGACTCAAACCAAAAGTCCATGAACTGATAATGGTAATGGAGAACCATTTAAAACCAGGATAATCACTGGATCATTCTTCCACCTCCCAGCACCGATCTCTTTCCTTCATTATCCAAGGTCTATATGCTATTAAAACTGAATGAGATCTATCCTGCCTTCAAAAACTCATAGTCTAACAGGAAAGGCTGACCCCTGTACTATAACTATAATATAGTGTCATAAGTAAAATTCTAGGGGACATCTGCTAGTGTAGAGGAGGATGCATCAACCAATGAAGTGTGGGGTGTAGGGGAATGTTTGGTAAGGGAAGGATTCTTGGAGATGAACAGGAGGTGTTTCCCTGATGGAATGAGGCTTTGGTGTAGCATAGGGAAAGGACATCTGTGCAGAAAAAAATAGCACGTGTGCTTTGGAAACAAGGTAAGAGATCATGGAGTATGTGTGAGGAACCACAAGACATCCTCTATGGCTGCAATGTCAATGTGGGAAGCGGGTACTGAGGAATATAGAGCAGGGAGCTGCACAGCGAGGTTCTAGGATGTTGTGCTAAGGGGCTGAGATCTTATTCTATAGGGCCTGGAGATGCCTTGAAGTGTTTGAGGCAGGATAATGACATGAGTAGGTTTCATTTTTGGTAAATCACAGTGGTAGCGGTGTGTGGGATAAACTTGAGAAGAACAACCCTAGAGGCAAGAAACCAGTTGGAGTTCTGGAGTAATCTGGAGATATTGGCAATAACCACTGATTTTCAATTCTATAACATTCATAAGAAAACACTGGATGAGGTATTATGAGGCATGGGTCCTGGAGTCAGGCCTGAGTTTGAATCCTGCCCTTACTGCCTTACTGCTGCATGACCCTGGGCAAGAAGTCATTAACCTCCAAGCCTCATTTCATTCACGTATAAAATGGGGATGAAAATAAATCCCCTTCACGAGTTACTGTGAAAATTAACAAGACAATCAATGTAAATTACAGAGCACAGTGCCTGGTACTATGGAGCACTTCATAAATATTAATCATTATGATCATATAGAGAAAAATAAAAAAATAGGTAATGTAGTAAGGAATATCAATGACATTTCTGAACAATCTAATCGTTTATTCCAATCTAATACCATAAAACATGATTGTTTTTCTCCAGCAAGGACTCAGGGAAAAACCCTATCAGAGTGAAAAAAGTAAAGGGAGTTTAGTTTTCTGCAAAGGAAATCCTACCCTTATTGACATGCACTCTAGTTTTCAACATGCAAAGTTCTATACTTGGCATGGCCTTGTGTTAAGTTAGATATAGGAATGCAAAAAAAAAAAGGCATCAATATTTCTGCAGTCTGTTCACTGGTGTTGAAAAATATTTGATACAGGCAGTAGCTACAGATCCTATCAGCATTTGAAAGGCTTCAGTGCCCAGAGATGCTTAATAAAATCTCAGTTCTTTCTGGCTGGCTTCATAGGATATCATAGTATCTTTCTTTGTCTGGCTAACAGCAATAAAGTACAGATGTGAGTAGTTCAAGGTACTCAATCATTTTTTTATGTATTTTATCTTTTTATTTTTCAATGCTTTGTATGTTTTTATTTATTTCTTGTCTTCTAAAAATTTATTTCAAAATATTAAGGGGGTACAAATGTTTTAGGTTACCTGGACTGTTTTTGTAATGCTTGAGTCCTGCTTATGGGTGTAGCTGTCACCTAAATAGTGTTCATAGTACCCATTAGGTTGGTTTATTCCCCTCCCCTCCTCCCTGCTTGCTTTCCACCGAGTTTTACGTCCCTCTGTGCACATGTGTGCTCATCGTTTAGTTCCAATTTAACAGTGAGTACATGTGGTGTTTGCTTTTCCATTCTTGAGATATTTCACTTAGGAGAATGGTCTCCAGTTCCATCGAGACTGTTGCAAAAGGTATTAATTCATCCTTTTTTATGGTTGAGTAGTACTCTATGGTATACATATACCACATTTTATTAGTCCACCCATGAATTGATGGGCACTTGGGTTGATTCTACATCTTTGCAATTGTGAATTGTGCTGCAATAAACATTTGAGTGCAGGTGTCTTTTTGATAAAACTACTTCTTTTCCTTTGGGTAAATACCCAGTAGTGGGATTGCTGGATTGAATGGTAGGTCCACTTTTAGTTCTTTGAGGAATCTCCATACTGTTTTCCATAGAGGTTGTACTAATTTGCAGTTCGACCAACAGTGTAGTAATATAAGTGTTCCTTTCTCTATGCATCCATGCCAGCATTTATAGTTTTGGGACTTTTAAATAAATGCCATTCTAACTGGGGTAAGGTGATATCTCATTGTTGTTTTAATTTGTATTTCCCTGACGATTAGTGACGTTGAGCATTTTTTCATGTTTATTGGCCATTTGTCTTTCTTCTTTTGAGAAGCTTCTGTTCATGTCTTTTGCTCACTTTTCAATAGAGTTGTTTGTTTTTTTCCTTGACTATTTGCTTGAGTTCTTTGTAAATTCTGGTTATTAGCCCTTTGTCAGATGTGTAGCTTGTGGATATTTTCTCCCATTCTGTAGGTTGTCTACTTGCTCTATTAATTGTTTCCTTAGCTATGCAGAAACTTTTTAGTTTGATCAAACCCCATTTATTAATTTTCGTTGTTGCCATGATTTACATTGAGGTCTTTTTCATAAATTCTTTGCCTAGGCTGATATCTAGAAGAGTTTTTCTTACATTTTCCTTTAGAATTCTTATGGTTTCATTCTTTAGCTCTAAGTCTCCTACCCATCTTGAATGAATTTTTCTGAGCGGTGAGAGGTAAGGGTTCTGTTTCATTCTTCTGCATGGGGCTATCTAATTTTCCTAGCACTGTTTATTGAAAAAGCCTTCTTTTCCTCACTGTACATTGTTGTCTGCTTTGTGAAAGATCGGTTGGTTGTGGGTAGATGGTTTTACATCTGGGTTGTCTGTTCTATTCCATTGGTCTAAGTCTCTATTTTGTTCTTCCTTTTCTAGTTCCTTGAGGTGTGACATTAAGTTCTTAATTTGTGATCTTTCTGTCTTTTTGATGTAGACATATAAGGCTGTGAATTTCCCCCTGAGCAATGCTTTTGCTGTGTCCCAAAGATTTTGATAGCTTGTGTCTCCTTTGTGTTCAGTTCAAAGAATTTTTTGATTTCCATCTTAATTTCATTCTTAACCCAATAATCATTCAGCAGCAGGTTGTTTAATGTCCATGACTTTGTGTAGGTTTGAGTGTTTCTCTTGTGATTGATTTCTAGTTTTATTCTACTGTCATCTGAGAAGGTACATGATATGATTTTGATTTTTTTTTTAGTTTTTTGAGACCTGTTTTTGTGTGCCAAGATATGATCAATGTTGGAGAATATCCTATGTGCTGCTGAGAATAATGTGTATTCTGTAGTTTTTGGGTAGAATGTTCTGTAAATATCTGTCAGGTCCATTTGATTTAGAGTTTGGATGTATTTAAAATTTATAATTTTATTTATTTGCTCTATATTTAAAAATTGAGTTATTGGTGATTGTTTTAAAATATGGGAGTTTAAAACAACATGAAAAGAAAATTTCCTTCACTTTGTCTGGTAATTTGTCCTAGCCTTGAAAATGGGACCTGGGCAATTATAGGCTCCTTCGTAGAGTCAATGCTTTAGTCACCCTAAAAATGACTAAAATTGTAGGGGAAGTTTTACCAGGAAGCACTTCTATTATTATTATAAAGATAACAGTTCTCTCTAATTTTAGTTCATTGGCAATCTTTTTTTAACTCATGCAATTAACCAAAAGCAAACAGAAATTGCTTCAAGGAAAAATACTCATATTTTTATAGACTACTAGGCTAAAATGATCTAACTCAAAAAAGAAAGTAGAAAATAATTAGAAAAACCAGGCCAGAACACATTTTTTGCTGGGAGTTTTTGGATGTCAGGACAAAGATAGTAGAAAACAGTACTTTAGAAAAATGAAGTGTTAACAGAAAACCACAAGACTTCTAGAATATAAAAGAAAAAAATCTAGATAACCTTTGGTTTGGCCAAGACTTCTTAGATACAACATAAAAAACACAATCCATAAAAGAAAAAAATTGATATATTGGACTTTATTTATGTTACAAACTGCTCTATAGAAGACGGTACTAAAAGAATGAAAAGACAAGCCACAGAGTGAAAGAAAACCTTTGCAAAACACACATCTGAAATAAGTGATACCCCAAATATACAAAGAACTCTTAAATACACAAAAAACTCAAACAACCTTGTTAAAAATGGGCAAAAGATCTCAACAGACACTTCATCAAAGAAAATACTCAAATGGCAAGTAAGCATATGAGAAGATGCTCAATATCATATGTCACTGGGTATTTAAATTAAAATAATGAGACACCACTATATACCTATTAGAATGGCAAATATCTAAAACACCGACAACAAACACCAGATGCCGGTGAGGATGTGGAGCAACAGAACTCTCATTCATTGCTAGTGGGAATGCAAAATTGCACAGCCACTTTGGAAGACAATTTGGCAATTTCTTATAAAACTAAACACAGTCTTATCATATGATCCAGAAATATGTTCCTTGGTATTTACATAATGGAGTTAAATACTTATGTTTACACAAAAACCTACACACAAATGTTTATAGAAGCTTTATTCATAGTTACTAAAACTTGAAAGCAAACAAGATGTTCTTTAATAGGTGAATGAATAAATAAATTGTGGTACATGCAGAAAATCAAATATTATTTTATGATAAAAAGAATAAAGGTTTTGAACCATGAAAATACATGGAGGAAACTTAAACGCATGTTACTAAGTGAAAAAAAGCCAGTCTGAAATGGCTGTGTGCTGTATAATTCCAACTACATGACATTCTGAAAAAGGCAAAACAATAGAGACAATAAAAAGATCAGTTAGTGGTTGTACACAAATGGAGGGAAAAGCGCACCCCTACTCTTAGGTAAAATACATAAATATAACTTCAGATGCTTCTTTATAATCTAGTCTTTCCACCTGTGGAGAAAGCATGCAAATCTAATTTTTATAAAAATCCAAAGACAAAGCAAAATTTCTATACTACTTTACCTACAAATGGGTCAGTGTTTTAGAACCTTGAGATAGAGGGCTGACCAATACATTTGGATGCTTTAACTTTGCTATACTATTTGAATGTGAGTGTAGAACTTTTTAAAATGTGTCCGAAGAAAATGAAGAAGTACAGTTTGAAGAAAAGTAATTTACAAGATACTGTCTATGATTGCGTACAGTAGTCCCCTCCTTATCTGTGGGGGATATGTTTTAAGACCTCCAGTGGATGCCTGAAACTCAGATAGTACTGAACCCTATATATACTGTATATTTTCTTACATATACGTACATATGATAAAGTTTAATTTATAAATTAGTCACAGTAAGAGATTAACTACAATAGCTAATAATAAAATAGAACAATTATAACAATATGCCAGCATCAACATTGTTGTGCTTTGGGGCCATTATTAAGTACAATAAGGGTTCCTGGAACACAAGCACTGCCATACTGTAACAGTTGATCTCATAACTGAGATAGTTACTAAGTGACTAATGGTCAGGTAGTACATGCAGCGTGGAATAAAGCTGTTATAAGCATTCACATGCAGGTTTTTGAATGAATGTAAGTTCTTAACTTCTTTGATCATATGGTAAGAGTTTGTTTTAACTTCTTTAGATCATATGGTAAGAGTGTGTTTAATTTTGTAAGAAACTACCAAATTGTCTTCTAAAGTGACTGTACCATTTTGCATTCCCATCAGCAATGAATGAGAGCTCCTGTTGCTCCACATTTTTTCCAGAATTTGGTGTTGTTAACGTTTTGGATTTTGGCCATTCTAAGAAGTATTTATTGATATCTCATTGTTGTGTTAATTTGCACATTCCTACTTATGTATGTCCTGCATCTTCTCATATGCTTATTTGCTATCTGGATATCTTCTTTGGTGAGGTGTCTGTTCAGATCTTTTGCCTATTTTTATTGGGTTGTTTTCTTTCTTATTTTTGAGTTTCAAGAGTTCTTGGTATGTTTTGTATACCAGTTATTTCAGATATGTGTTTTGTAAATATTTTTTCCCAGTCTGTTGTCTTCTCATTCTCTTGATGTATCAGAATTTCATTTATTTTTAAGGGCAAATAATATTCTAATGCATGTATATATCACATTGCATTTATTGATTTATCTACCTATTCATAATCACCTTTTTGTGATTGTGAATAATACTACCATGAATATGGGTGTATAAATATCTAACTCCCTGCTTTCAATTTTTTGGGGTAGATCCCAGAAGTGGAATTTCTGGATATCTCTTTGCTTTTAAAAATTCTTTGATAGCACAACTAAACAATTATACTCAATTTTTATTTCTGTGAACAAAGTAGTCATGTAGCATTCACAATAAGCCACTATTATAACAATCTTTGCTCTTTGTGTGGCTTTACCATTTCTTGTTAGTAAGTGAAGAATGAATCAGCAGTCTGCCAGCTTCAGGAAAGCAATTATGATCCTTGACTGCAAATGGATTTGCCTGAAGAGAAAGTGAAGTGAATAGAAGCAAATGGCAATTTATAAAATACCTCTTTAAAAATATAAGCGATGCCTCATTGTTTCCAACTGAAGGGATAAATCCTGATTTCAAATAGAGGTCTGATAAAAGTAGATTAGAATAAAAAGCTCTAAAAAAGGATCACAGAGAATCCAAATGAAATCTAATTCCCTGCTTCCTCATAACCTAAAAATACCCAAAGTGGCAGCAGTATAATATCGTCGTATTTTCTATGTAAAAAATAAAATTTTCTATTCTTCTTAAAATGCCAAGAAATAGGGATCTCATGGAGATTTGCAATATCAACATACGAAAAAAGAAATTCTTTTAGATATGTAGCCTTTAACTAGGGTAACATTGTATCAGGTGTGCATGGAGATTACATTGAGTTTATGATGTGAATATAAAACATGCATTTTGTATTTGAGGTCTAGAAAATAATTATGACTTTTCACTTAATATCTTCTAAAAATAAAAAATATATTTAAGCAATATAACTAAACTTTATATTAAAAATATTATTCTTGGACAGGGTCAAGATGGTGATTGCACAATGCTGCTATCACGAAGAGAATCGGAAGTGGCAAATAGATATCCACCTTTGGATTGATCATCTGAGTGAGAGCACTGGGAATCCATGGACAGGAGGCAGGAGTGAAGTGAAGAAGGTAGAAGTGGGACAAGCTGCTCAGCAGGACTGGAGGTAATTAGGGAAGTTGCCTACAAGTAGGAAAGGGACAGAGGAGAGAATTCCCAGCTCCATGCTTCCCCTGAGGATACTGCAACTGGAGTGGTAGGAGGGCCCCTCCACCCAGCAGACCTCTAGATTGATACAGAGACTGATTGGAGACTGTGCAGTTGTGTTGCTCCTGAGAGAAAGGATGGCTTGCAAGCCCTAGGTGCTGCTGCTGGTGCTATTGTAACATGCCAACCCTGGAACACTACTTTTGCCCAGGGGTCAGATCTGTGACTACTGTTGCCCCCTTGCCCCTGCCAGGCAGGGAGGGAGCAGGGAATCCTAGCACTCATGTACGCCTTTTGGATAGATGATGTGCATCCCTGCTGCTGCCGGGGTCCCTGGGGAGAGCAGGAGACCATGGGGCCGGTGCCCACTGCTATGTCCTGGGTGATCCCATTCAACCACACTTCCTGTGGGACCCAGGTGGAGCATGTGCTCATAGCCCTTGGTGTCCACTGTCCACTGTTGAGGCAGTGGAACTGCTGCCACCATTGCTGCTACTTGAGAGGCCCCCAGTGGGATGAAAGCCAGCGCCACTGCTGCTTTTGAATCTGGGCAGACTGCATGCCATGGACCTGTGCCATCCTCCACAAGTGCCCTGTGTGCTGTGCCCTGCATGCATCCTGTCCTGCCCATGCATCCTTCCCCACAACATGCCATGGACCAGCTCCATCCCATGTAGGTGCCCTGCCCAGTGGATCTACTCTGTACCACGGTGCTGCTCCACCCTGTGCTTGGCACTGGGGGCCCACTATGCCCTGCACCACACCCTGTACTCACCTTGCCTTGCCCACATGCCTGGCACCTCCCCCATTCAGACCTACATACATGTACACTGTGCCCAGAGAACCTCCTTCATCCTCTGCACATGCCGTGTCCTGTTGGCCAGCCCCACTTTTTTGTGTGCACAGCTGGCCAGAGGCCAGCCCTGCCACAGTGGCCCAGTGATACCCACAGGGGAATAGGGGACATGTAGTAGAGCAGCTGTTTACACTCCATTAAAGGTTCATAGTACATCTACCCCTCTCCTGCCTGGTCAGGCTTCCAGAGTAGGATCCGAGCACACCATCCAGGGACCCATCCTATCTTCACCAAGAAATGGAGGGCCCAGCAGAGGAGAACAGGTATACCATATCTGCCATCTGTTTTGGGCTTAGAGAAGAGGCCTCAGATGAGAAGGAACCATCATAAAAACTCTGGCAACATGAAAAACAGGATGTCTCAACACCCTCAAAGGATCAGAATAGCTCTCCAGCAATGAACTCCAACCAAAAGGAAATTGTTGAAATGACAGATATGGAATTCAGATTATGGGTAGCAAGTAAGATAAATGGAATTGGGGAGATGGTAAAAGCCATCTCAAAGAAATGAGAAAAGTAATTCAGGATATGAACAAAAAATTCATTAAGGAGATAGATAACATTAGTAAAGAGAAAACAGAACTTAAAGGAATGGAAGAGTCATTTACAGAATTTTAAAATACAGCAGAAAGCTTTAACAACAGGGTAGGCCAAGCAGAAGAAAGAATTTCAGAGCTGGAAGACAAGGATTTTGAAGTTACCCAGTCAGTAAAAAATGTAGAAAAAAAGAACAAAGAAGAATGAATAATCACTGAGAGAAATACGGGATTATGCAGAACAAACAAATGTAAGAATTATAAGTATCCCTGAGGAAGATGAAGAAAAAGCAATGAGCATGGAAAACCTATTTGAGAAAATAATAGAGGAAAACTTCCTTGGTATTGCTAGAGGTTTAGATATCCAGACATAAGATGGTCATTGAACACCTGGAAGATTCATAGCAAATAGTGTATCACTAAGACATAGAGTCATCAGTCTGACCAAAGTCAAAGTGAAGGGGAGAATCTCACAAGCTGTGAGATGAAACCAACAAGTTGCTTACAAAGAAAAACCCATTTGACTGACATCAGACTTCTCAGCAGAAATCTTTCATGCCTGAGGGGATTGTAGTCCCATTTTTAGTCTTCAACAGAATAACTGCCAGCCAAGAATTTTGTATCCTGCAAAACTAAGTTTCATAAATGAAGGAGAAAGAAAATCTTTCCCAGACATGCAAACACTAAAGGAATTTGTCGCCACTAGACCTGACCTACAGGAAATACTTAAAAGTGTTCTATACATGGAACAGAGCAATCAATACCTAGCAGTGTAAAAACACTCCAAAATTAAAGTTCACAACTCTTATAAAACATTAACACAATGAGAAAACAAAGCAACTAGGTATCATCATTCAACAAGATGAGCTGAACAGTATTGTACATATTGATACTACCATTGAACTGTCTCTAGTAGATCTAAGCAAAGAAATAAACAGCAACATCATAATTACTGGAGACATTAACACTCTGACAGAACTGGACAGATCATTGAGGCAGAAGATTCACAAAGAAACACTGGACTTAAACAGAACTCTAGAACAAATGAACCTAACAGACATCTACAGAAAATTCTACTGAAAGACAGCAGAATGTGCATTCTTCTCATCAGCACATAGGACATTTTCCAAGATAGAACATATGTTAGCCCACAAAACAAGTCTCAGCAAATTCAGAAAAATCAAAATCATTCCATGTATCTTTTCAGATCACAGTGAAATAAAAATAGAAATCAACTCTAAGAGGAATTCTCAAATCTATACAAAGTTATGCAAATTAAACAAACTGCTGCTGAACAATCCTTGGGTCAATGACAAAATTAAGGTGGAAATCAAAAGATTTTTTGAACTGAATGGCAATCATGACACAAGTATCTAATATCTATGGGATACAGTAAGAGCACTGTTAAGAGGGAAGTACCTAGTCTTAAATACTTATTACATCGAAGAGAAGGAAAAATTATGAGTTAACAACCTAATGTTGCACCTGGAGAAACTAGAAAAAGAAGAGCAAACCAAACCCAAAGCTAGCAGAAGAAAATAAATAACAGAGCTCAGAGCAGAACTAAATGAAATGGAAACCATAAAACAATACAAAGGATCAATGAACCCAAAAGTTGCTTCTTTGAAAAGATAAACAAAATCAATAGACCTCTAGCTAGATTAACCAGAACCAGAAAAGATCCAAATAAGTTCAATAAGAAATGAAAAAGGATATATTACAACTGATACTACAGAAATACAAAATATCATCCACGAATTCTATGAAAACCTCTGCGCACACAAACTAAATTAGAAGAAATAGACAAACTTTTGGAAACACATGACCTCTCAAGCTTGAATCAGGAGTAAATAGAAATCATGAATAGAACAATAATGAGTAATGAGATTGAAACAGTAACAAAAATTATCCCAACAGAAAAAAGCCCCAGACAAGATGGATTCACGGCCGAATTCTACCAGGCCTACAAAGAAGAAATAGTACTCATTCTGCTGAAACTGTTCCATAACATTGAAAAGAAAGGAGTCCTCCCTAACTCATTCTAGACAGCCAGTATCACCCTGATACCAGAGCAAGAAAAGGACACAACAAAAAAAGAAAACTACAGACCAATATCCCTTATGAACACAAGATGGAAAAATCCTAGAGACGTAGACCAATGGAACAGAATGGAGAACCTGGAAATAAAACAATATAGGTATGACCAGCTGATTTTTAACAATGAAGACAAAAACGTACACTGGGGAAAGGATGTTCTTTCAATAAATCATTCTGGGAAAACTAGATAACCACATGCAGAAGAATGAAACTGGATCCCTATCTCTCACCATATATAAAAATTACCTCAAGGTGGATTAAAGACTTTAATGTAGGACCTTAAACCATAAAAATTTTAAAAGAAAATGTAGGAAAAACTCTTCTAGACCTTAGCTTGGGCAAAGAATTTATGAGTAAGAGCCCAAAAGCAAATACAGTAGCAATAAATATAAATAAATGAGATCTCATTAAACTAAAAAGTTTCTGCAAAGCAAAGGAAATAATCAACATAGTAAATAGACAACCTACAGAATGGGAGAAAATATTTGCAAACTATACATCTGACAAATCACTAATGCCCAGAATCTACAAATAACTCAAATAAATCAGCAAGAAAAAAGAAACAATCCTATTAAAAAGTGGGCAAAAGACATGAACAGAAGTTTTTGAAAGAAGATAGACAAATGGCCAACAAACATATGAAAAACTGCTCAACATCACTAATCATCAGGGAAATACAAATTAAAATTACAATGAGATACCACCTTACCCCTATCACAGCTTCTAATGGCCTTTATTAAAAAGTCAAAACACAATAGATGCTGGCGCGGATGCAGAGAAAAAGGAACGTGTATACACTGTTAGTGGGACTGCAAATTAGTACAACCTCTATGGAAAGCAGTTATGGAGATTCATCAAAGAAACAAATGTAGACCTACAATTTGATCCAGCAGTCCCACTGCTGGGTATCTAAATGAAGTCATTTTATCCAAAAGATACCAGCACTTGAATGTTTATCACAGCACAATTCACCATTGCAAAGGTGTGGAATCAACCTAAGTGCCCTTCAATTAATGAATGAATAAAGAAAATGTGGTATGTATATACCATGGAGTAGTTCTGGCTGATTTTCAACAAGATTTGAAACTCGTTGCTATAAAAAGCAACTCAGCCATAAAAAGAAATGAAATAATGTAATTTGCAGCAATGTGGAGGAAACTTTAGACCATTATCCTAAGTGAAGTATCTCAGAAATCAAAAACCAAACACCGTATGTTCTCACTAATAAGTGGGAGCTAAGAGAGGGACACACACTGGCACAAAGTGATATAAAGGACATGAAACCAAGTAGGGGAGAGGGCAGAAGAGTGGGTGTGGGATAAACACTTACCTATTGGGTACAATGAACACTATTCTGGTGGTGAGCACACCAAAAGCCCTGACTTAAGCATTATACAAGATATCCTTGTAACAAAGATACTTGTAACCCCTTAATTAATGTTTTAAAATTAAAAACAATGTAATTAAACACTACAGCGAAGTGTTCATTGCTTTCCTATGACTTGCATGGTACTCTGCTTACTCAGAAATCCAAAATATTTCTAGGGCCAGATCAGTATATCTCATTTTGAGTGTAGCTCACAAAGTTCTGTCTTCTCTCAAAGTCAGGTTTTCAGGCTGAGCAGAACATTCAGAGAGAAGACAGATTGAAAATACTACTCAATTCTAATCTGTAGTTCTGGCTGATTTTCAACAAGATTTGAAACTTGTTGCTATCCTTTCTTATTCTCAAGCCCAAGTAGCAGTGGAAACATTTAAGAATTTAATTTTACAACATGATTTTCCCAAATATTGATTTTCCTTTAAAGTCTAAGAATCATGTCATGTAAAGTCAAAACAATTTTTTCAGGCTTTGCAGGGACTTGTTTAACTGGCTATGTGATGAAAATATCTTCCAAGGGGCTAGTTTTCATAGCCATTCTTCACCTTCAAGGTATGTAGAAAAATCTGGGCCACTATCTCCTTGAAATTGCTTTTGCAATTTATCTTCCAACTAAAACAACTTGTTAAGGAATGCTTTGTCAGCTAAGCCACTAGATTTTCTGTGTTTAGGAGATTTATGTGTTTTTAGTTTAAATTTTCACATTTTTTTTTTTCTAGAGCAAATTGGTCTTTGTTTAATAAAGACCATTTAACATCATGTAGATCATTTTTCACTTCATTTTCAAGAATATTTGATACCAGAATTCCTCTGTGAAGAATGAAGCGTATTGTAACAAAGTCAGAATTTTCATGTTTTTTACAAGAGCAGTGAAACCACTCATGAATATATAATCAATTGAAGGAACACTGTCAGTCTAGATGTCAGCACAGACATTTTGTTTCTAGATATGAAGATAAAACATTTGCTTATTTCAGGCAGCTTTTGTAGCAGAAACAATTTCTTGAATTTCACCAGTGTACACAATTTTTACAAATCCTATACACCATAGCATTTATTGGTTAAATCTATTTGTTGATTTACCAAATTAGATAGCAAAGCTGTTTTTCTTCAGTTTATTACACAAAGTCTCTTGAATTTCACGTGACGTGTGATCAATATGGTAACTTATAACACTATTTGAGAGGAAACCTTTTCAGTTTTTTTTCAAATATTTTACCAAACATTTCCATCACCCCAAAAAGTTTTCTTATGTCCCTTTGTGATAAGTCCTCTTCCCCTATTTCAAGTCCCTGGCAATCACTGATAATGTTTTCTGTCACTCTAGTTTTGCCTTCAAAATTTCATATAAATGGAATCACATAGTACATACTCTTCTATGTCTGGCTTCTCTCAGTTGGTATAATGCTTTTGAGATACATTCAAGTTGCATGTATAGTATTATATTCTTTTTTATTGTGGAGTAGTGTTTTAGTTTTATGAATATGCCACACTTTGCTTAGCCATTTACTCATTGATTGACATTTGGGTTGCTTACAGTTTTTGTCCTTCCTTATCTCCATATAAATTTTGTGAACATGTGCGTTTTTTCCTCTGATAAGTAGTTAAGTATGGATTTCTGTGTTTTATTGGAAGTGTGTGCATACTTTAAGAAGCTTTCCAAAATATTTCCCAAAGTGTTTTTATCATTTTGCATTCCTATCAACATTGTATGAGTGGGTATATCTGCTCTACAACCTTGCCAACATTTGCTGTTCTCAATTTGTTTACTTTTTAACATTTTAGTGTGTACATAATGATATCTCATTGCAGTTATAATTTGCATTTCCTTGAAGATGATGTTGATCACTGTCTTATGTGTTTATTCACTACTTGTATATATCTTTTGTGAAGTGTCTGTTCAAATATTTTGCCTATTAAAAAATATGTTGTTTACCTTTTTATTATTAGGTGGTAGGGATTCTTTATATTTTCTGTATGCCGGTC
>CM052440.1:63077090-63127380 GCA_028533085.1 Varecia variegata
GGCGCGGTGGCTCATGCCTGTAATCCTGGCACTCTGGGAGGCTGAGGTGGGTGGATTGTTTGAGCTCAGGAGTTCAAGACCAGCCTGAGCAAGAGCAAGACCCCATCTCTGCTAAAATAGAAAGAAATTATATGGACAACTAAAAATATATATAGAAAAAATTAGCCGGGCATGGTGGCGCATGCCTGTAGTCCCAGCTATTTTGGAGGCTGAGGCAGGAGGATCGCTTGAGCCCAGGAGTTTGAAGTTGCTGTGAACTAGGCTGACACCACGGCACTCTAGCCTGGGCAACAGAGTGAGACTCTGTCTCAAAAAAAAAACCATAAAACAAAAAACAAAACTATACATTTAAGATCTATGTATTTTACTATATCTAAATTTTACCTCAATTAAAAAAAGAATTAAAAAAAGAACATCCAGTAGAAAGCTGGAAAAGAAGAGCAATAAAGGTTGGGGGTGGAGGAAACACCATATAGTAAAACTCATAAAATCTCAATAATTAAAAGAGTAGTACTACAATTTAAAAAGTAAATAATTAAAAAAGAGAAAGATTAGTATGGCCATGTGAATAAACAGATTAATCAAATAGAAAACCCAGAAATAAATTCAAGTGCATACAGAACTTTTAATAAAAAATAAACTAGCCATCAGAAATCCAATCAACTATTCAATGAATGTTTCAGGGATAACTGTCAATATCTGTATTCTGTTGGGAGAAAGGAAGGAGCAAAGGAAGGGGAAAGAAAAGTTATTCATGCTTAAGGAAAACCCCTCAGGCATTGTATTAGACAGGGTTCATCAGAGAACAGAAGCAATAGGATGTGTGTGCGTTTGTATGTAAAGGGATTTATTATAAGGCATAGCTCATGCTGTTAGGGAGATTAACAAGTCCCAAGGTTGTCGGGGTGAATCAGGAAGCCGGAGACCTAGGAAAGCTCATGGTGTAGTTCCAACGCGAAGCCTGGCAGGCTTGAGACCCAGGAAGAGCTGATGTTTCAGTTCAACTCTGAAGTCAGGAAAAAGCTGATGTCCCAGTGTGAGGGCAGATAGGCAGAAGAAATTCTTTCTTACTGGTGAGGGGTCAGCTTTTTTGTTCTACTCAGGCCTTCACTTGACTGGATAAGGTCCTCCCACATTAGGGAGGGTAATTTGCTTTACTCAGTCCCCTGATTTAAATGTCAATCTCACCCAATGCCCTCACAGACACACTCAGAATAATGTTTGACCAAATATCTGGGCAGCCCATGGCCCACTCAAATTGACACATAAAATTAAGCATCATAGGCATCATAGAAGATTTACATTCTCTATTTATTCTCTTTCCTGACATGTTGGTGTCACAAAGGATCATAATATTTGGTTTGAAAAGGACCCTAGAAGAGATATTTATTGCAGAATTTTGCAGCTATGTTTTTAATATGTGCACAGAATTTCTCCTCTACTTCTTACTGAACATGCCTCCAATCTACAACATAATATTTGTTTAATGAATAAATGTAGAGAAACTTTTGCTCTTTTCATAAGATGGAGAGGCATCAAATCATGTCACTTCCGGTTGCCCACTAAATTAAAATGGCCACTGGCCACTGACTTTCACATATTAGGATGCTGTCTATCACACTGTCTCCAGCCATCAGAGCCCCTGACAAATAGGGTCACACAGTTCTCAATTTTTTTTCTTTAATGGGTTTGGATTTGATCTGTGCTTTGTATGATCATCGGTGGTTAGTTTACTTTGATAGTTAACTTGGTATCAATATTACACATTGATATTGCATCAATATCTGGTATTGAACTTACTCTGATAGTTCAGTGAGTGCAACAGAGATCACTCAAAGGCACCTGCAAAAGTGAAATCGTAAAAATATTGTCAAGCATAACGTAGCGCTCATGTTTGGATCCTGCATGCTCCACAATTATCCAAGTCATCTCCCAATTTGAAACAGGCAGAATTTTTGAAGAGAGGCCTTTCTGAGTGTCCCACCCAGTGCCACTTTTAATCGTAAGGGCACCTTTCTGCGGAACATTTTAGTCCAGGGGAAAGGAAGAACTGAACTGCTAGCAGGGATCACCTTGGCATGGTTTAGCTAATTGGCATTAATCCCTCATGTGACTCTGATTTTGCATCTGTTTTTTGCTTTGAAGCAATTCAAAACCATATTGTTTGGTGTCCTAATCGACTCAAGAGAAAATCTTTCTGGCTTTTGGTGAAAAAAATCAATAACCAACCATAAATGATGAGTTAAGGCATTCTAGTTTCTGTATCCCACAAGAAGGATACTTTATCAAATAAAATTGGCAAGAATAAGCCTTTTAAATGACAAATGGTTTTGTAATATTAAGTCTCAATTACCATGACTGGGACATACACCTATTACACCAGAATCATTCTTTGTTCCTCCGGTTTTCCCATCCTGCAAATCACATGAATCTGTGTGTGAACTAGAGGAACTCATGACTGCCTTTCTTCACTTGCAACTGTTTTTTCTGCCAACCCCCTGATCATCATGGAAAACTGAAGAAAAAAAATAAAGAGTCCTTATAAGAATAATGAAACTGAAGTCCCTCTGGGGCTTAGCAAGGAAGCAGCTGTTGAAAGATAATGTGGTTCTTCTGTTTCTCTGGTAGGTTCCCAGGTGGAGAACAGAACTAACCCCTGCTCTGCTGGGTAATGGATTTTGATGTTTCCAGGAAAGAAAATGAAGTAGTTATTAGGCAATAAAGAAAAATATTTCCTTCCTCAGTATAGGTTTACACTGTTCTGTCCCTGAAAATTGATATCTCCACTAGATAAGAGTGTGTATACGTTTTTTAATAGGTTCAACAGTCAAAGAAGTAGGAATGTCTGCATTTCACTTTTCTCTGTGTTGTTCACTATTATAATCCAAGTGTCCAGAACAGAATAGTGCCCATCACCTTGTAGGTGTTAAATGTTTTTTGATATGTGAATGAATGCCTGACTTTATAGAGTAAGATTCATACTTGATACAAATTATAATATTACATGTATATACATTCGTGCTTAAATGCACCCATGTAAATGTTTCTGTAAATTGACCAAAGTTAACTTCACACTGTGAATTATCCCCTCCTTGATTTTTTTTTTGGAGCTTGCTTCCATCCCAGTGAATTCAGATCTGCCTTTCACCATCTGCCCCACCTCCCGCCCTCAGGAGGTACAGGAGTTCACGGGCGGGAGATGATGCTATAATTGAAGACAATTTCTTATCTGCATATGTTGGGGCTGGCATAAGGATGCTGCTTTTAGAGCATATCTATAGATAATCTAAAAGCCTCTGTCATAGGAGTGGCCCAAGAGATGGGTTTCGGTTTGTTTTAGTGGTCAAGTATTATATCATTGACCTTGTTTAGAATTGCCAGCACTTGGTGATGATAAAAAGCAGACTAGCTTTTAATCAGTTTTATAATCATTTGTAGACTATGTACTTCTTTATTGCCAGCACTCTGACTGGACTGCCACTGTTCTGTAAGTTCCTATTTCTAAGCCTTTTGATGTGTGCCTGTGAATTAAGGACACTGCAATCTCTCGGAGGAGCTCAGGGGCACTTCAATCTGTCCCAATGTCACTCTACTCCCAAGATGGGGTCTGATATGGAATATAAAACGGGGCCACTGAAGTAGAGGCAGAAATTATAGTGGCAAGAATAAGGGTTAAAATGGAACTGGATACAGGCAATACTTTCAACCAGGTTTCTCTGACTGCTCTGTTCTCATATCTCTTAGAATCTTTCCAGAAAAAGATCCTTGGGATTTCCGTATTTCCTGCCTGGCCATTGAAAAACCAAGTGGACCTTGGGTGCTGCCTGTATCTAACTATGTACTAAAGCAGGAAGGCCCAGGGCAGCTTGTGAGGTATGATGGTTAATTTTATGTGTCCAATGGGTTGGGCCACAGTGCCCAGATATTTGGTCAAACATTATTCTATAAGGGTGCTTTTAGATGAGATTAATATTTAAATCATTAGTGTTAAGGTTAGTTGGTGGATTAACATTTAAATCAGAGTATAGCAGACTGTCCTTAGTTCAGAATAGGGGTGGGCTTCATCTAATTAGTTGAAAGACTGAATAGAACAAAGACTGACTTCTCCCCAGCAAGAAGGAATTCTGCCGGCAGAAGGCTTTTGGACTCAAACCATAGCATCAGCTTTTCCCTGGGTCTCCAACCTGATGGCCCACCCTGCAGATGGAGTTCTTGCCAACCTCCATAATCAGATAAATAGGTTCCTTAAGATAAATCTCTCCCTCTCTTCCTCCCCACTCCCTCCCACTCCGCAGGATAATGCACACACATCTTATTGGTTTTGTTTCTTTGGAGAACTCTGACTAAAACACCAGGTATGAGACTACGTGAGGATTTGGGAAAAACTACCAGCTGGTAATAAAGAGTATGCCTGTTTGTGGAGGATCTTCTATGTCCATATTCTTCAGGGAGGTAGCTGGGGTGCTGGGGACAATGGGAAGTGGGTGGTCAAGAATTCAGAATCCGAGCTCTGAATATCTGTCTTACCAGGAGACATTACTAACCATAGCATAGTCTATAGCTGCCTTTGAAGAAGTAATACACTTTGGGAAACAATGATGTTTTTTGGTTTAAAATAACACAATCTTAAACTCCTAGTCCAACAATCTGCTTCCTATAGATATTAATTAGATTATTTTCTTATTCAATCAATAACAACAGACAAGGAAATAATTTATATAAATTACATTTTCCGAGAATGGATGTAGAACTACAAAAAGCTAGACAAATAGAAAGTGTTCTGTATAATGTGCTACTGTTTTAAAACAGTTTTGCAGACAGTGGGGAGTATTTAGAGGGAAGTTATGGATTTTTTTTCTGAGAAGCATAGGAAAAGGCAGAGACTATTTTACATAAGACTTCAGATGTTATTCATCAATCAGAATAACTCTTGCAGATAGATTTCTTTGAACATCAAAGAAATGGAAGATACCATTATGGACTCAGTTTTGGTCAAAGCGAGTAGATGTAAACAATAGAAACAGAGTCTGGGCAATTTAAGCAGAACATTTTATTTATTAGCAGATGGATGTCAGATTTATAGAAGATAATTAAAATGTCTAAAATTGGTGTAGAATTAATGTCTAGAAAGGACTCTTAAAAATCAACAGGACAAATGTAGAGAAACAAAAAGAAAAATGGGCACAGGATATGTCACAGAAAGAGAAACTCAAATGGCTAACAAATAATAACAATTAAACAAACTTAACTTAGAATCAGGGAAATTAACAGCACTTTTTTTTTTTTTTTTTTTTTTTTTGAGACAGAGTCTCACTGTGTTCCCCAGGCTAGAGTGAGTGCCGTGGCATCAGCCTACCTCACAGCAACCTCAAACTCCCAGGCTCAAGTGATCCCACTGCCTCAGCCTCCCGAGTAGCTGGGACTACAGGCATGCGCCACCATGCCCAGCTAATTTTTTCTATGTATATTTTTAGTTGGCCAGATAATTTCTTTCTGCTCTTGCTCAGGCTGGTCTCGAACTCCTGACCTCGAGTGATCCACCCACCTCGGCCTCCCAGAGTGCTAGGATTACAGGTGTGAGCCACTGTGCCCGACCTAACAGCACTTTTTAACTGTTAGATTATGAAAAATAAGAAAAGTGGGATGATACCAAGCATTGGTAAGGGTGGAGGGAAACAGGAAGCTATGTGTGCTTGATAGGAAAGGAGACTGATGGAGCTATTTTGCATATTTCCTATGATCCTTAATCCTCTTCACAGTGTAAACTCCAAAGAAACAAATACATATGTCCATGAAGGGATACACATGAGAATGTTTATTGCAACATTGTTTATGATAGCAGGGAGTTGGAGGCAACCTAATTTTCCATCATTAGGAAGGGGATAAGTAAAATATGATGAAGATTATTATGTATTACTGTGTGGCAGAGGCAATGAATTGCAGGAAAAACACAAATAGATATTATCAGAGTGTTTAGTGAAAAAAATAAACAGAGTAACAAATAGCTTAGCACAATTTATGGAAATAAAAAAAACATGTAATACCCAAAACAATGGTATAAGTTTTCAAAGAGATATTAATATATATAATATCCCTGTACATATACCAAGACATTAGAGTAGGTATCTTTTGTGGTGGTAGAATGAAAGAATCAAAAGTGAAATAATGAAATAAATCAGAAAAATGGTCTTCTATGATGATAGAATAGGAGTATAATTGAATCAGTTTTTGTTTGGATTTGAGATCCAAAAGAAAAAAAGAAATTCAATAAAAGGATATGGGTAACTTTATAAATTCCTAGAAGGAACAGAGAATGATGCACTTAGTGGCTATAGGACCTGGATAAACACCTAGAATCATGCCACAGAATGGTCCAGTGAGGAATCTACAGCAATCACCACTGAGCACTAGATACTTTCACTGGCGCTCGATGCTGGGTGCTGTCACACAGACCTTTGCACTGTTGGCCCAAGAACTTTGCCTTCCTGCTTCAGAGAGAATCATTTTTAGTCCCTAACAAGCTTCCAATTCAAAGTCGGGGTAAAGAGTACCAGTTTAGTGATGCCTATGTCACATATCCATAAAAAAATTGGCAGATATCCACCACAGACTCCAAAACATTGAGGTCCAGTTTCCAAAAACAACCAGACATTCAACCATGAACCAGATGCTGATGGGGTACCAGAACTGGAACAAGAAAACGAGGTGTCTTTTATTGCTCTCTTTGCAGATGGAACTCATATGAATGATGATGAACAGGCCTTCCTCAGAATATTGTTTCTTCTTGTGATTTCCAGAGGGATACATTGATGTTGGGATTTAAAATGTTATTTTTACTTGTGAACATGTGTCATTATCAAATTATGTTATGTTATCAAATTATGTTAAACACCATAATTACATGTGATTTAGTCTTGGAGATAAACAATGGCACATTGAGGCATGGTTGTGGCCCCACCCACAATGAAATGTCATGAAAGAATTATCTTTAAATTATTTATAAACTGATGTTTCAATTTTGCCATCTACTATGTTAATATGTCCTGTCATGTGTATAAATTATGTAACTTAGGAGTATGAGACCTCAATATAAAGAGATGGTGGAGGGGGCAGGAGAGGGGGAAAACTTACCTAATGGGTACAATGAACACTATTTGGGTGATGGGCACACTTACAGCTGTGGCTCAAGCACTACAAAAATGATCTATGTAACCAGACACATTTGTACCCTCTTAATACTTTGAATTAACAAAAAAGAGATGGGGAAAAGGCATACTAGAAACATGGGCAGGCAGGACAGCTGGTGGAAGAAGGGAGTGTCATGCAAGGGTTTACATGAAAAGAAGGCATTGAAGGAGAAGAATAGTATTTGGGAATGAAAGCTTTTAAGTCTACTTAGAATTTTCAGGAGCTTATTGTCCTTACTTCTAACATTTTCTACCTTCTATTATTTTATAATCACAGTATAATTTTTATTCTCTTTGCAAAGCATGCCTAGAAAAATAGAGGTGACACTCAAAATAATAAAATGTTTGATATCACTATTAACGTTTTTAATGGAATAGAAAATTTGATTTAAACATGATTTAAATGGGTAGCAGTCTCTATTAAAATAAATCTTCCTGGAGCCTAATTACTTTTCCTCTTCTTATAAAATATTTAACGATTATTGTTCTTCATAGATGAGTCATCTTCATTGAAATGAGAATGTTCTGTGTCTTGGCATCTGTGTGTGTCTGTGTACGTGTGTGTGTGTGTGTGTGTGTGTGAGCAAGTGCGTAGAACCAAGGGCATGTAAATCAACCAGGGGCTTGGCAAAGACCAGAATTTGGTCATATGGTTCAAATGAAGAGACAGGCTAATGGGCGACAGGCTTAAGGGGACAAACAAGTCATGGTGTGGCACTCAGACTAGCAACAAAGAGAAGCTGTTAGTCCTTTGGGACCAGAGGAAGATATATAGAGTGACCAGAGCCTGGTAGGAGCTGTGATTGAAAGGGACACAGCTGCCACCAGCAATAATAGTGCCAAGCAGAGAGAGTGATCAGAAAAGAAATGTCCCAACATTTTTCTTCTTCTGCCTTCCAATCACCTTCCAGCCTCTCCCCTTGGCCAAATCTACCTGGACTCCAACCACCAGGGAATTCTTGGGATACAATTCATGGAGACCAGCCTACCTGATACCAGAGAAGGGCAGGAAGTGGTGAAGAATAAATCTGGGTCCAGGAATTGAGAAAGACTGGCACATTTTATGTCTTTTGTCATATAGCATTCACTCTTGTCCATTATTTAGAAGATGAAAAAATTGTCACCCCTAACACTGAGGAGACACAAAATCTCATCAACTATCAGATGGAATGATGTATTCAGTTATAACTTCAAATGAAATTTAAATTGTAACATTCTCCATCATCGCAACCTTTCAGACAAGATATTAAGGAAAGAGGAGAAAAATAATCAATCAACACAAAATATGCAAAATGACTACAGTACCTGGCTCTGTATCCTGTTACTAGACCAAAGATTATTATATTTTTTTCTTCCAACATCCATTAAACATTCTCCTTATACTCTGCTAGTATTTCAGTAGACATGGGTATTTATCAGGTGTAGTGTCACAAGCCTTCATCTCTAAAATATCTGAGATCATAGTCTTATCTTTATTGAGTTGCTGCAATTTCCTATTGAGGAAATGGCTTGCACGCAGGTGGTTTAAATGGAAAGCAATCACAGGAAGCTTTAGTGAAAAACAGGGGAAGTAAAACAGGGAAAGGGTGAAGGCATTACAGGGTGGGTTGCATTATCAAGTTAGCTATGCTGTGGGTGACTGGTACTCAATCCTGCAGATCCATCTGAGGAGCCTTTAGAATTGCATCTCAGAACTGGCTTTCCCAGGTATAAAAAGATAGGAATTTATTCTTTGGTTTCTGTTCCCAGGAACAGTGCTCTATTGGTCTAAGCATTGTCACATGTATGTTACCTTCCATGGGTTAGGCATGCATGAGTACTGAGTAGATTCCCACAGGTGACCCCTGCTGTACATCAAAGGAACCACAGGCCAAGAAGCAAAAGGTACACAGCAAAGGGATGAGGTGAGATGCTGTCAGTTTGCAGTTGCACAAAGCTAGTCCATGATTTGTGGAAATAGTTACAGCAGGAGTGGGTGGAGTAAGGGGTGGCGCTGTGTGGAAAAGAAGTGGGACACCAGATATATCACAAAGGATAATGCAAGCACCAAGCACATAGGTAATAAAGCAATAACTAACAATGTTGAGAGTGGAGTCCAGAAAACCAGGAAAGAGGTGTTTAACCTGAATATGATTTTGAAAGGTGATTATCAGGCTGCGGGGAGGGGCATTTTAGAGGGACCAGTATGTGCAAAGGCCCACAGAAGTGAAACCATGTAGTATATGAGAATCTAAATCAAAGTGCGTGTTTTCTCAACATCCCAGAGCTAACTGTTCTTTTTCATTTAGTGATCTTTTAATTATATTTTAAGATACTTTGAAAAATAAGCACGTCCTCAGGCTATATGACTTTGGCAAGCCTATAGATATCTTTTAGCTGCCATTTCCTCATCTATACAAAAAGCACGTTGGAGCATGTGACCTCTAAGACCTTTTCTGGCTCTCAGCTTTATTGCTCTGTACATCATTTTGTGCATACTGATAGCATTACATACAGGCAGGTAAAATGAGCAGCTGCTGGAAATCAGCTCATATACACTTGTAAGAAGTCTGTCTACACAATGCTAGAATTGTCTAGAAATGGATTCTGGAGTAATAAATGTAGGAAAATGTGGAGGCTACATTATTCCTTTTGCTCAGCCACTCATTATAACTCATGTAGAAAACTCCCCACTTGTAATGTGTAAAGCAGTCTTGACTGCTCAGGCAGCATCCTAAATATTACCTGTATTAAAATATTTTGTTTTTAAATTTCTTACCCTTAACATATAATTTGCTTGATCATGTAGAGGGTAAATTGGTGGGAATAATTTGAAATGGGGAAAGTTTGATAGTTATTTTCAAGGTTATATTACTCTCTGCTGACTAGTTCTCTTATCCAAAGAACTGTAGGGGAAATAAGCTGGCTTATTTATAAAAACTAAAAATTCTGCAAAATGAATCATAAAAATGTTGTGTTTGTTAGCTTTTTAAGCTAGCAACTAATATAAATTGTTTTGGATTAGGGTAAGAGGTATAAACAAAGGCATTTATATATATAAACTAACATTTATACAATATACCAGGTGTGATAGGTGTGTTATAGGTGGAAGGTACCAGTGTTGCCTGGAATTCTATAAAACTTTGTGATCCACTTCAGGCTTTCTCAAATCCATTATATTTATAGTATAAAACAGTTACATTGTAATTGGAAACACTTCTGAATCATTTTCAAATTTGCCAGCTAGTAATAGACACAATTCTTTTATTCATGGTGATTTGAACATTGACATACTATCATAACTCGTGTTAAAATATCTCATATATCCATCTTTAGAGCTTTGCAAATTCACAGCTCTGGAAAGAAATATGTACTGTAAGACTGAATTCGCAAGGTACATCTAAAGCAAAGGCTGGCTTTTATTCTTTTCTCAGTGCTACAGGCCCAAATCAGCGGTTTTGTTAAGTGGCATTAACAAAATTTTTAACTGTTATTGTGCCAACAATGAACAAATAGAATTTGAAATTAAAACATTATTATTTAAATGAACACCCACAAAAATGAAATACTTAGGTTATGTATAAAACTAATGAAATCTATATAAGATCTATATGAGAAAGTTACAAAACTCTGATGAAAGATATCAAAAAAGAAATAAATAAATGGAGAGATCACCCATGATCGTGAATAGAATGATTCAATATTGCCATGCTGTCAAGTCTTCCTAATTTGATTTGTAGATTCAGCGAAATACTAATCAAAATTTCATACCTTGCCTTACTCTGCATTTGCACAGCACCCGAGAAACCTTTAAAACAGCCCTTTTGAGATACTATATAGAAGACCATTCTTAACATCTGACTATTAATAAGTATTATTATTAATAGATCCTAATCCTAACTTCACAACCTTTTATGTAACTAATCTGAGCCAAGTTCAACAGGTGCTTCAAGAATACGAAAATCACCATTTACCTCAAGCTGATGCTACAAACACCCCACCCCAGTTGCCCCAGGAGACTGAATTCTGCTCAAATTCTTGAAGGAGGGGGTCCCTGACAGACCAATTGTCCCCAAAATGAAAAGGCAAATTTTAATGAATACCCCCATGGCAGTTAAGTTGGAGAGAATACAACATTGGGTACACTTGTCTAAGTCAAGCCTGTTTCTCAGTCTTTGCAGACAGAAGACATCCCAGATGCTGGTCAAGACTTCTATTCCTTCAAACTCATTGAGGACCTCCCATATCTTTTCAAAAGACAACCACTAAGCCATTGCTCAGATGAGTAAATTTGCATTTTTTGGTTCGATTTGTCAAGCTGTTTGTTGGTTATCTTTACTTTTGTCCCTTTACATGTCTTATTTGTTTACTTGCATTTTTCTACCCACCTACAATAATACTGTTGGTAAATCCTAACAGTCCTATTACTTTTAACCTCTCCCTTGCTTCAAATAACCAAATCCAAATATGCTTTTTTTTATGGCTAGATTCCCTTTGGAGTTTAACCCAAGAAAAATGAGAACAAAATATGTATATTTAAACTTCCCAAGCCATGCCTTCCAGGGCTAACCTTACCAACTGCTGGGTCTGTCAACAAAACCCATACACTTTGCCTCCTGATCCACTAACCTTAGTCCAAAAAAGGGTTAATTTTTCCCTATCATTTATGAGATGGGCTACTCTCATCACTCCTATTGAAGGACTCCTTAATCCCAACATTTCCAATCCTAATTGGCCTTCCTTTATACTTCCCTTAACCAACACCTACCATATTCTTACCTTAGAGTGCAGAACCCCAAATGCAGGCAAGCCCCAGCAATGCAAGTCCTGTGCTAAAACCCCTCCTTTGGCAAAAAAAAAAAAAAAAAAAATGTGTATCAAAGGTCCTGCTGTTAGGGAAAGGCCACACAACCTCCCACAATAAAAATTCCTCTTGCCATTATAATTATAGTCAAAACACCTTAGTTTGATGCCAGCTATATACAATCACTTCCCCTAATTGCCAGCCCTACACTGTTCACATTCCCACCCTCAGCTGGCCTACAGTGTCTAAATTTTTAAGCCAGGTTATTTGAATTGAAGAGACGACAGCCATCTTATTAAGATTAAGCAGAAATCTTACTTTCCCCTCTAATGCCAATAATTCACATCCTCAGTGGGCCCAATTAATATAAACACTTAAGAAAAGTCAGCCAGTTCAGTTGTGTGCCCCTAGAGGTATGATATTCCTCTGTGGGCATCCCCTGAGACCTCACATGGGGAAAGACTATGACTACCCCTGCCTAGAAAATACCAGGGAATGCATATGAGGGAATGCACGCTAGGATACCTGACACTGAATGAAATCCAAGTTTATTCTAAGCCAAATACTGCCTGGATAAGAGGGCCAGTGGCCTAATAGTGGCTGGAATAATAGGTACAATCAGTCTACTTGCCCCTTGGGGTGGTTTTATCTACCATGAAAGCATCCCCAACACATCACCTCTTCTTTAGAAACCACCATTTATAGTCATGAAAATGCAATAAACCAATTGACAATCTCCCTCAATGCACTTACAAATTAAGCTTTAGAAAATTGAAGAGGATCAGATTACATATGGGCTACCAAAGGAGGGATTTGCACTGTATTAAACTCTTCCTGTTACACTTAGATTAATAGCACTAGCCGAGTCTCTACAAATTGACAAAAAGTTTACAAGACGGCTGAGTGGCTGCACAAGACAATCAAAAGAAAAAGACAGATGCGGCATCCAATATGTGAAACAAACTATACTGGTGGCACACGTTTAGACAAACGCTGTGGTCCTAGCTAGGGCCCTTTATAGTTCCCATTGTAATCATAATTTTTGCTCTCCTTTTTCTCCTTGCATTATTAAACTTTCAAAATTTCTTGTCTCTCAGGTTGTCTAGACTACCACACAATGAGTCTTGACATTCCAAAGGTTCCACCTCATTCATCTTCAGAAAAATGAACAATGAGATTATCAAAATCCCCTTAATCAGGTGCCTTGTTCCTTCTATCAGCAGCCACCTGGCGTACCTGAGGGCCCTGGAAGTCTCTCCCACAGAGTGAGGTGCCTTAAATTAAGCCCATGCCCTGACACCCACCCCATTAATAGAAAAGGAAAAATACATAAAAGACTTTTGTGCCCATAGGCAGGGTCAATGCTCCATACCAGCAAGAAGCAGCTTCAGAAGATAGATCTTCTCTCCTTGGCCTCTCTTGTAAGATTCCAAGGGCCCACAGCTCTGAAATAGGGGGCGGATATTAGAGTAGGAGACTAGGAGACAGGGCCGAGACAGGATACAGAGATTGGAAGATTGGGTGCGGTGTTAAAGTAAACAACCCTCAGGTGGAAGTTAACTAGAGGGCTGATTACCACAGACAAGAACCAGCTGCAACCAGCTTGTCAATTGTCTCTTTCACTGTACATGAACTTTGGCTAATGATAATATCATTTACATTGCAATTTTAAAATTTCTCCAACCTGGAAATTGCCATGACAGTTCTGAGACAGCCATATAAAGTATAAAAATGGGAGGGAACCCAAATTCTTAGCAAAAGCCAACCCCCTAGCTTTAACTATTCCTCCTCTCAGTTAGTAAGACTTCAAAAAACAAAAAGCCACTTCCTCCTGGTGCAGGTGCTCTTTTTAAGACTGCCCACACTCTCTTTCTTAAGAGTGTACTTTTACTTTCAATTAAAAAAAAAAAAGCTGTCACGTGCTTGGTTTACGTGGTACATCCTAAAATTCTTTTCTCCCACTGATCACCAAGACCCCAGAAAAACCTCCACTTGGAGGTCACTAACAGCTCCAAAGTTATTTTGAGTCTTATATGAAAAGTAATAAAATGAAAAACAATACAGGGACTTCTAGCTGTGACAGAGTTGCTCATTTAGAAAGCAGAAAATAATGATAAAAAGCTGTTTTCTTGACTCTTCTGTAGAAGCCTAATGTAAGCTGACATACCCTTAGTTGATCACTCACATAAAAATTAGTGGTGCTCATTCTTCAAACTTGCCTTTCCTCCACACCTTTGCTCATGCGATTTTCCCCACCCAGACTGTCTTTCTTTTCCCCAGCTTCATGAGTTGAATCTTTCATGGATAACTCATTAGCAACCTCTTCCCTGAAGCCTTCCAAGAACATCTAGTTAGAATTTCTCTCTCCATTCCCTAAACTTCTAGGGAATATATGATCTTTTAAAATCTCATATTTATATCAAGCACTGGCTTAATATATAGTTATTTGTGCATTTACTTTTAACTCCTCTATTTGTAAACTCTTGGAGGGAAGGCAATTTGACTTATATTTCATTGTATTTTTCATCATAATTTACAAAAGGAAGATGTTCAAAGCGGGGATATTAATAGCTACCAAATGAATAAATGATTATGTATTGAATACTTTTTGCCTCCAAAAGCTTTCCAATTTGTCACTGATGCCTAAAATTCAACCCTTAGAGATACATTTCACTGACTTAAGCACTGTAGATATTTCCATAAAGGCAAATAGTCCAACATTAATTAGTTGTCACTAACTACCTCGTGTGAATTAATGTGTATTTGTAAAGTATGTCTGGGCCATTATGAGAAGATGAGGATTTTGGGTAGTGGGAAGGAAAGGGCTACTAAAAGAGAGGAAGAGGGACATAAGAAGGAAGGCAAAAGTCTTTCAGACAAGCCAGCGGTAGATCTGTATTATGCTTTCTCTAAGCCTTGCTAGGTATAGATATTCTCATGAAGGAGCTCATCTAAGAAAACATTTTTCTTTAAACAGTTTTTTGTTCTTAACTTAATTCCAAGATGGAAAAGCTCAAATCTAAGGCCTTCCTGGAACCTGGTAAGTATTGGCAAATCTGATTCCTTCAAACCTTTTCAAACTGGCTGGATTGTTTGCTTGGAAGCAGCTAGGTTTGTGTCCACCACATTAAAACATTTGTCATCCTTCTGTCAATCTGTGGCAGTTGTTATGGCTGTCTTGCCGATTAAGCCCATTTGGGGCTTTCTAATTGAAGCTTCAAATAGTGGCATCTGTTCTTCATCATCTTAATCTGTGGTCATTTTCCTGAAAGGCCAAAGATGGCCAAGTCATCCTGAGACTGGAAATCAATACGCCTCTAACCTCATGTGGCCCAGATTTTATGAATAACATCCATGGTTTCATTCAGAAATGTTCCACCTTGCTTTGATTCTTGGAAAAATAGAGATCATTCTAACACTCTGCTTTCCAGATGGTTCTGTCTTTAGCTGACATTCAGCAGTGAGCCAGAAGCCGGTTCATTATGACAGTCCTGGGGAAATGCTCTCACGGGTATGCCACTGGGAATCCTTACTTTCTCGTCAGGTGCCACTGCAAATGGCCCTCTGCTCAAATAGAGATTCTGACAGGTTGAGCAACGGCAGGCATTTCCTGGGTTGCCACAGCCTTGAATGATTTTTAACAGAAGAGAGGTTTCATTGGTGAGTTAATTTAAGGTTTTGGATGCTGGGTTGTCTCTGGGTTAGACACATGAGATGTAACAAGTCTGTAAATTCAAAGAAATAAACTCACACAACTTCACATTCCTTGTGCCATGTTTGAATTGTATATTTTGTGAGCTTCTTTAAGGTAAAAGAAGTGTATTATAATAAAAGATAATCTTCATCAGGTGCCTTAAGTTTGCATGAATGACCTTTTTTTTACCCATTTGATACTTAAAATCTCATTTAACCTTCTCAACAAACATACAAATCAGTGTTGTAAGTCCTGAAGACAACTAAAATTAAACTATTATTATTAAGAAATACAACCTCCTCTCTCATATTAATAGGAATTCTGAGATAGGAAAAATTTTGAATTGGATGATCCCATATCATCCTGAACCATATCAAGTTATTTTTTATCCTTTTTTTTATTTTTGCCTCAGTCTTTTGCTCTGAACTCAGGGTTCCAAGATGGTGGTAGCAGCTCTAAGCAACACAATCATTCTGTAAATATTTAATGAAAGTCTAATTTGAGGTGGGTGCTATTCTAGGTACTGGGGATATGATAGTAAATAAAACAGATAAAATTTTATGCATTATCAGGTAAATGTATTATGAATATTTTCTTTCAGTTTGTGGCTTGCCTAATCATTGTCTTGATATCTTTTGGTGAGGAGAAATTTAAATTTTGATGAAGTCCAATATTAAAATATGTTATATTTTAAAGGTTATTGCTGTCTAGGGCTAAGAAATTTTTGGCTACTCCAAGGTTTCAAAGACATTCACCTATATTTCTTCAAGAAGCATTATAGCTTTAGCTTATAGCTTTAGATTTATAATGTATAATTGACATAGAGTAAAATTCACTTTTTTTAAGTACACAGCTCTTTCAGTTCTGCCAAACGTATACAATTGTGTAACCACCACCAAATCATAATATAGAACAGTATCATTATCCAAAAACATTTCCCAATGTCCCTTTAAATCAGCTCCCTACTCCACTCACAGTCCCTGATAAATACGGGTCTGTGTATGACACTGAATTTTTGCCTTTCTCCAGAATGGAATCACATGATATACAGTCTTTTGAGTCTGGCTTATTTCACAGGCTATAATGCATTTGGACAGTACTCATCTTGTATCTTTATCAATAATAGTCAGTTCTCTTTTATTCCTGAGTAATATTCTAGTGTATGGAAAAAAGAGCTTTTAGATCCATTCACTAGCTGAAGGACATTTAGGTTATTTCTAGCTTTTGGTGATCATGAGTATAATTACTATAAGTATATGCATGCAAGTTTTTTCATGAATATAAGTTTTCATTACTCATATGAGTCATATTGCTGGATTATATATGGTAAGTGTAAGTTTACCTTTACAAGAAATAGTAAAACTGGAGGACATAAGCTGCATGGCAGAATGGGAGGCTCCTGACTCTTCCTCCACCCATGGATGCACTGAATAAACATCTACACATTGATAAATTCCCTCTGAGAGAAGGTCAGAAACAAGTTGAGAGATTCCTATGCACTAGACAACTGAGGAAATATCCCTATTGAATAAGTAGGAAAAGGTGAGGCATACCCAGGCACCAATTCCTCCTTCAGTTCTGTGCTGTACAATCAGGAAGGAATCCGTAACACCCAGCTTCTCTCTGGAGTAAAAGTATGGAATTTGTGTATGAAATCAAAGTTAAGTTGTTATCAGCTTAAAATAGGCTGTTATAAGTATTATATATTTTATGTAAGCAAAAACCTATAGTAAACATACTAAAGACAAAAAGAAGAGTCAATGCCTATCACTACAGAAAATCATAAAACCACAAAGAAAGACAGCAAGAGAGGAAGAAAGAAATAAGGGATCTACAAAACAACCAGAACAGAATTAATACAATGCCACTGGTAGTAATTAGGCAAGAGAAAGAAATAAAGGGCATCAAAATTAGGAAAAAAGAAGTCAAATCATCCCTGTTTATAGATAACGTGATTGTATACAGAGAAAACCCTAAATACGTCACCAAAAATTTGTTAGAACTAGAAAACAAATTCAGTAAAGTTGCAGGATACAAAATCAACATACAAAAATTAGTAGTATTTCTGTATACCAATAGAGAACTACTGGAAAAAGAAATCAAGAAAGCAATCCCATTTACAATAGCTACAAATATAAAAGTAAAATACCAAGAAATAAATTTAACCAAGGAGGTGAAAGATATGTACAATGAAAACTATAAAACATTGATGAAAGATATTGAAGAGGACACAAATAAATGGAAAGCTATGCTGTGTTCATGGATTAGAAGAATTAATATTGTTAAAATGTCTGCCCTACCCAAAGCAATCTACGGATTCAATACAATCCCTGTCAAAACACCAATAGCATTCTTCACAGAAGCAGAAAAAACGCTTCAACAATTTGTATGGAACCAAAAAAGACCCCACCAAAATGGCCAAAGCTATCTTGAGCAAAAGAATAAAGTTAGAGGCATCATAATACCTGACTCTTTTTTTTCATCTAAAATGTTTCCTTCTTTCTGAGATCATCTGGCAACTGATATTTCTAGTCAGCCATCACATCAATTTTTTATAGTTTTCTTTTTAGAGATCTTTTATTTTTTCATCTAAATTTATTCCTAGGTATTTTATTTTTCTGTGGCTATTGTAGATGAGATTGTTTTCTTGATTTCTTTTTCAGATTGATTGCTATTAGCATATATAAATGCAACTAAGTTTTGTATGTTGATTTTGTATTCTGCAACTTTACTGAATTGTTTATCAGTTCTAAGAGGTTTTTGGTGGCTTCTTTAGGTTTTTCTAAATATGTATCTCCTGCAAACAAAACTAATTTGACTTTTTCCTTTCCAACATGGATGCCATTTATTTCTTTCTCTTGCCTAATTGATCTGGCCAGGACTTCCAGTACTATGTTGAATAGAAGTGTTAAGAGTGGGCATTCTTGTCTTGTTCCAGATCTTAATGAAAAGGTTTCAATTTTTACCCATTCATTATGATATTAGCTGTGAGTTTATAATGTATGGCCTTTATTGTGTTGAGGTATATTCCTTGTATGTTCACTTTGTTGAGGATTTTTATTGTTGGGGCTCAGAAAACAATACCCCAAATGAAGGCCTCAGAAACAGCCTCATAAATAAGTTTTCTCTGATCTTCTCCTATCCTTCTCTTCAGTTCCCTTCTTCCCTGAGGCTAGCCATAAAAACTAGAATCCCTCTTCCCCAAGGTGGGTCATAAAAGCCAAAACCCCTTTTCCCAAATGCCAGCCATAAAACCTAAATACTCATTATAAATAAATTATCTGACCTACCTTGTTTGACTGAAGATCCTAAGACCCCCATTCCAGAGAGGGCCCTGCCTCATGCCCAGAATTAAGGAATGCATGCTCACAGAGGCAAAAACAGGCCTTGCTGGGTTTCCCCACTCAGTATATTAGCATTAGATCATACCCTTTTTGTCCAATCATAATTCTACATGGCTGTCTATATTTTATTGAACCTAAGTACACAAAGGGACAATTTCTCCTATAACTTCACATTTGTATTCTGAAGACTTCTGTGTATACATGTTACATAAATTTATATGCCTTTTCTCCTGTGAATCAATCTGCCTTATGCCAGTAATTTTTGGGTGAACCTTTAGGGAACCAAGGGCCTTGGTCCCTACATTATCATGAAGAGATGTTGAATTTTGTCAAATGCTTTTTCAGCATATATTGAGATGATCATACGGTTTTTGTCCTCAATTCTGTTGATGTATTGTATCACATTGATTGATTTGTGTTGTTGAACCATCCTGGCATCCCTGGGATGAATCTCACTTGATCATGGTGAATGATATTTTTAATGTGTTAGTGAATTCAGTTTGTTAGTATTTTGTTGGGGATTTTTGCATCTGTGTAAATGAGGTGGATACAGAGTCTTTATAATATTTGTGATTTCCAAATATTTTCTTTCAGTCTGTAACTTGTTCTTTTATTCTCTTAACAGAAGAGCAAAAGTTCTTAATTTTATGGAGTCTAATTATTCAATTTTTTATGGGTTATACTTTTGGTATCACATTTAAGAAAATTTTTCTAATTCTGACAAAGATTTTCTTTTATGCTCCCTTCAAAAGTTTCCACTTATTAAATTGTCTTTGCATCTTTGTCAAAAAGCAGTTGGTCAAATAGATGTGGGTCTATTTCTGGATGCCACAATCTGTTCTATTGATCTATAGTCTAAGTTTATGCCAAGATTATACCTTCTTGATTACCTTAGCTTGATAGAAAATTTGAAATCAGATAGTGTGGGTCCTTTAATTTTTTTCTTCTTTTAAAAAAATTGTTTTGGCTATTCAACTTCTTTTGCTTTGTATACCAATTTTAGAATAAGCATACTCATTACTATGTACAACTCCTGTTGGGAATATCATTGAATTTAAAAATAAGTTTGGGGAAAATTGATATCTTAATAATTTTGGATTTTCCAGTCAGTAAATATGGTATATCTCTTCATTTGTCCATATCTCATTTAATTTGTTTTTTTAGTTTCCAGCAGAAAGATTTACAGATATTTTGATAAGTTTATACCTAATAAGTATTTTGAGTGCTATTGTAAAATTGTACTTTAAAAATTTTCTTTTCCATTTTTTTGCTAGTAAATGGAAATATGATAGATGTTTGTAGATTGTCCTGATGTCCTCTGAACTTGATAAACTCACAGAATAGTTCTGTTGCTTTTTTTGTTGATTAATCAGCATTATTTATGTGGACATTTATGTTGACTACAAGCAAAGACAGTTTTACTTTTACATTGCACAATGCATTACTCGGGTGTTTGAGTGATGCCATTGTAAACAATGCTACTGCACTCCTAGTCATATAAAAAAGTACAGTAATATCCTAGGCCTTCATATTCACTCACTTCACTCACTCACTGACTCATCCAGAGAAACTTCCAGTCTTGCAAGCTCCATTCACGGTAAGTACCCTATACAGGTGTACCGTTTTCTAGCTTTTATACAGTATTTTTACTGTATTTGTAGATATGTTTAGATACATGAATAGTTACCATCATGTTACAAATGCCTACAGTACAGTAACACGCTGCACAGGTTTGTAGCCTAGGAGCAATAGCCTATACCACATAGCCTCTGTGCGTAGTAGGCTATACCACCTAGGTTTTTGTAAGTACACTCTATGATGTTCACATAACAATGAAATTGACTAATGACATATTTCTCAGAATGTATCCCCATTGTTAAACAATACATGATTGTATTTTATTTTTTTATGCCGTCGACAATTGGATTGCTTTCTTGATTTCTTTTTCATCTAGGTCATTATTTGTGTATAAAAACACTACAAATTTTTGTATATTGATTTTGTATCCCGCAACTTTACTTAATTAATTTATTAGTTCTGGTGTGTGTGTGTGTGTGTGTGTGTGTGTGTGTGTAATCATTGGATTTTCTTACATCATCCTTGAAAATTGAAGCAGAGTCAGCCACACCTCCACAGCTCATAAACTCTGTGTCATGCAAACTTAGAACCATATAGACACCACCAAATTTTATGGACTGTACCTTCCAGAGCAGTGGCTTGAGCCACACTTGGGCCTACTTGAGCCACTGCTGGAGGAGCTGGTGGTGTCCATGTGGTGATGTGAACTGCTTAGAATCTGAGGCAGAAACTTGCTGCAGGTGCAGAGCTGCAACAGTGAGCCCCTGCTAGGGCAATGCAGAGTGGAAATTTGGAGTTGAAGCCGCCACAGAGAGTCCTCACTAGGGCAGTGCCTAGTGGAGCCATGGGAGTGCATTTACCTCAAGTACTCCAGAACTGGAGGGCCACCAGCGTGCAACTCCAGGCTTGGAAAGCTATAGGCATGAGACGCCAACCTGTGAGAGCTGCACAGGCTGAGCCCAGCAAAGCTGTGGGGGTTGAGCTGCCTGAGGCCTTGGGGGTTCAACCCCTGCCCCCAGTGTATCCCTGGAAGTGGGACATGGAGACAAAAGGAATTAGTCTCCAGCTTTAAGACATAATGCTGTGTTTCCTTTTGGGTTTTGGACTTACTTGGGACCAGTTGCCCCTCTTTTATTTTTATTTATTTATTTTTTACTCTCTCTCCCCTTTGGAATGGGAATGTCTATCCAATGTGTGTCCCATCATTGGTATGACCCTCACCAGATGCCAGCACCATGCTCTTGAAATCCCACACCCACAATCACAAGCCAAATAACTTTCTTTTCCTTATAAATTAGCCAGTCTGTGGTATTCTATTATAGCAGCAGAAAATGGATTAAGACACAGGCTCTCAATGGATTGGATGATGCCGACCTGCATTGGTGGCAGTGATCTTTATTCAGTCTACCAATTTGAATGTTAATCTCTCATGGAAACACGTTCACAGACACACCTAGAAATAATGTTTTATCAGCTATCTGGGCATTCCTTAGCCTGGTCAAGTTGACACATAAAATTAACCATCACAATGTTAGTGTGAGATATTGGCCTGTAATTTCCAGCTTCCTTCCTTCCTTCCTTCCTTCCTTCCTTCCTTCCTTCCTTCCTTCCCTCCCTCCCTCCCTCCTTTCTTTCCTTCTTTCTTTCTTTCTTTCTTTCTTTCTTTCTTTCTTTCTTTCTTTCTTTCCTTCCTTCTTTCTTTTTCTTAATAACTTTTTCATGTTTTGGTACTAAGATTTTGCCAGCCTGGTATATTCCCTCAGCAGATGTCCTCTGGAGTGTCAATGGTCAGCACTATGTTCTGTGTCCACTCTATGTCAACTACTGACAAGGCAATGGCTTCATAAGCTTGGTTCAGACTATTAAGGATTCATTCATGAGTGAGGGGCTGCTACTGAAACTGCATGGAGGAGGATGGCTGTGCAATCAGAGTTTTTTTGGAAGGGGGAAAAGGAATAGCCCTTATAATATATACCACAAAAGATATTATTACTATCATCTTCATTGACAGAAGGGGAAAAAAGGTGTTTAAGAGATGAAGTAGCAGGCTACCAAGGTACACAGACAGCAAGTAGAAGTTCCAGAATTATGGCATAATGAAAATAATAATACTCTTCATGTCAGAAAACCTAGGTTATAGCTTTATTTAAATCATTAAGTAACTATGCAACCTGTGGCTAGTCACCAAAACTCTCTGGGCTCAGTTTCCTCATTCCAAAAATAAGTTCTAAAATAAGCTCTATGAATCACATATTTGACAAAGACAGCTTCCTACATTATGTTCCCTAAATTTTTGTTGACTTGATTAATGAAACATTTGTTACCAGAAATATAAGAAACCGAATGCCAATATTAAACATATTAGAACAGAAAGCTACTAGAATTTTGATTTTGTGTAAGAAGGTTGGATCAAGAAGAGCTGAAGTTGGAAGCTAAGTTTACATGAAAACTATTGTAAAGGCCCAGATAATTCCATATTCATTTTCTTTTTTAAAGATGTATGAGTTACTTAGTTTTAAAATTTCTGCCACTTTATGTTAAATGAATATAAAGAATTAAAGCATCAAGATTTAAAGTTATGAGGGAGACATAATGAAAATAATATAAGCACATCTGAGTGTGAATATTGTTTTTGCCTCTTACTAGTAAAGTAAGGACAGATCACTTAGCCTCTTGACTCTCAGATTCTTTATCAGAAGAGGAGTAAGGGAGTCTGATGAAGATAATAAAATTTATCTCTCAAACCTATATAAAAGTTATGCAAGCATATATATAAAATTAATGGCAAAGTATCTATATCTAGTAGGTGCTCAATTATTTGTCCATCTCCCAATTTCACTTGTGAATGATGTTTATAAGTGTGCTTCACTATGAAGTGGGTATTTCTGGGCTGGGCTGGAGAGCCTACAATGTGAAGTTCTGGTAAATTAATATTGTGTTAATAATAAAAGCTAACGGACATCTTCTCTCCATAAATTAATCCGGACAGTGGGAAGGGTATTGGGGAGGGAGCTATAGCAATTGGATTTGCATCATCATGGCTTTGTGTAACTGTGTCTCACTCCCACTCCCGCCTGACCCCATCCCTGAGATAAATTATTTAAAGAAAAATTCTTAATTGTTTGTGACATCTGCCCTTTATTGTTAAGAGTACTTCTCACTGCAAGTAACAGAAAATCCAGCTAACAGTGGCTTAGATAAAAAGGGTTTATTTTCTCACATAATAAGAAATATGTTGCAGCTGGTATTGGTTCAGCACCTTGCAAATATCCGATCTGCTATCTCTGCAGTTCTCTTGACCTGATCATTTTCACACTACAGCTGCCAATGTTACAGGCAACAGATTCACGTTCAAGTCATGAAGTACCAGTGACAATTATGTCTGTCCCTTTTATCAGTGAAGAAAAGTTTCCCAGAGGGCCCCCCAGTAGACTTCCACTTCAGTCTCTTTGGCCAGAAGGATGTGACGTGGTCATCTGTAGCTGCAAAGGAGGCTAGATAAATGAGTATAGGTGTTCCCACTTCTATAGAAGAGACAGATATGAAGGTTAATTCACAATGGATGTGGCCTAACCAACCAGCAGTGAATACTTTAGTACCCCTTACCAGGTGCTTAGAACTGCGTCCTCAATGGAATTTTTCATCTTCTGCACAGTTAGAAGTTTTACTCCCAGGATTTACATAGCTGTGGGGAAAAATATATTCTACCTGAAAGTTTAGGGTCTCAAGTAATAGCTAGAGCTAGCTTTAATTCTACACATAGTAACTGATTTTAGAAACTTGGGAAGGCTGATTAATATCTTCCCTAGTTTTTCTTTATTTGCTGATGTATGCTTGAATTTTTAGTTTCACCCTTAATGAGCTATTTATTCTAATTAAAATATATAGAGCATCTCTGATGTGACTATTGAGTATGTTAACCAGAATTCCAGAATTTTACAATTGCTTGTAAAGTAAGAAGCTGAAAGTAGATTTTTAAAGATTAAGGATTGCATTACAGCACTGAAGAGAGAAGAATGTGAGAACCAAAGACAAATTTCATCTGCTTCACAATTTTGTTCAGAACTAATCCTTATAGGTAATCATCATAATGGTTTATACATTATCTGTCTCTGGGGTAGTCAGTGGTTGAATTGGATTCTTTGCTTCCTTTTTCAAGAGAGTAGATACCAACCAATATATGTCCCCAGCTTATCTCCTGTTGCTCTTCTATAGAAACCAAAGTGGCTTTCCTTGATGGTCTAGTATCAAAACATTCTGTGCACTTTGCTACTTCTACGTGTTCGCTTAGTGTAAGTCCCACCCAGAATGCCCTCTCTGCCCACTGAAATCTTACTCATGGTCCAGCGTCATTTTCAAATACTCCCGTCTTCATTCATTCCTTTCAGAGTATCGCAGTCAGAATTTCTCTATGCGATACTAATCATATGCCACCTTGTATGGCAGATATTGGGTCACACCCCTATTAAACCGTAATGTCCTTTACCTTGAGAGTGATAATTTATCATCTCTTTAGTGCCCAGTGAGGCAACTATCACATTATAGCCAATTAATTTTTACTCTAATGGTTGAGTTTTTACTGTATTTGTGGAATACATGTAGAATAAATTTCTAGAATAAATGAATACATGGAATAATATTGTGGCTTGAAAAATCATTGGCCTGAACAGATTGTAAACCTCCTAAATCCCTGCCAGCACCAGCACCAAATGGTATGTGCACATTTTTCCATGAACAGCTCACTCTTGGCACTTTCTGTTTGAGTTGCTGCTGTTGTTATATTTTAGAGACATCACTGAAAAGAATAAATGAAGAAGGACAATATTCACTAGATTATATAGAAAATGAGAATTCTGGGCATTTTGCACAAAAATATATGATGATCAGTCATTTATTTAGATCAGATTTTTAGAGAACTAAGTTGCTTACCTTTGTTACTTGCAATGACTGGTATTTGTTCGTTTTATTGTAGCAACCATTCCATCTGGTGATAGTCAGTCATTGAACTGAATTCTCCTTTCTCTGCCAAGAGAATAGATGACTTAATAAAACTGTGATGTTTCTACATAATATTAATAACATGTCATGCTTTTTTTTTTTGGTAGGTCATTTGCTCCAGACACGAAGACTCATAGATGAAGTTTCCTGCCTGTCACTGAAGATTAACTTAAAACAGATTCATAGTAAATGGAAGAGCAACTGTGGTGAAAGATAAGAGCTGACCATTGACCAGAGAAAAAGGTTGTTCAATGGTTCGTGCATGACACAAAGATGTGTTACTCCTGAGTCTTGCTGATGTCTAAAGATGCTGCCTATACACTAAATAGAGACCACTCTGAAAAAATCATTATGAACAAAATATCACTGGGAGGATATACATTTTTTAAAAAACTTGATATAAATAAGTGGTAATTTTCAATATTCTTTCCCTTAGCAGTATGTCTATCAAGACTTCAAAAATTTCAAGTGACTCAGACTTTGCATTTTTAAAAGTAGGTTATTTTCTGGTATGTCTCTGATGGAGTGATTTCTCACCCACAGAATCTAGGAATTCCCTGATTTTCAGTAGTATAAAACAGTCCAAGGCTAAGAGTAAAACAATTGCTAAAGATTCTACCAAAGTCCAAAATAGTTTTTGAATTAAAGAGATGCTAGACATAACTAAAGGAGAATTTCGATCCAATGAATTTCAAAGGTGTAGGGATGCTAATTTACCCCTTCTGTCACTCTAGGTGCTTCTGAGACTGTGTGGGAGCTCCCAAAGGGAAACCTGGAAGAACTAAAGCAAGGGGGACCATTTTAGATCTCTACAAGAATTCACAATGAGACTGTGTGTTGCACACCCACAGCCCCCACTGAGGATCTTCCAATTACAAAATTTCCATCCAATTTCTTTTCAAAATCCTAGCCTACAAATAGTAAGTCTTCCCTTTCTTCTTCTTGTTTGGGCTTGGGTTTCCTTTAGATCTGTGATGCTGTTCTTATTTCATGAAATCAGGGTTTCTTACCTTCTAGAGGTTGATTTACTGATTTGAAAAATGATTCCTCTTTTGTCAAGATCTCAACAAAATTTCCAAGGCCATATTTCTGAAAGAGGCTGTCTATGGCATTTTTAAGGCCAACTTCATAGACTTTACATTTTATTATTCTTGAAGGAACCACAAGATATTAGTCACTGCTAGTTGCATTCCTATGCTATGAAAGACTTTTATTACTTCTATTTCTATGTTTAGGAGAGTTTCCCTGTTTCCCCATCAATATTTAGAGAAACAAAACTTCACACTCCTGTACTATCATCCTTCTGCACCAAAGACTCTGCTGAGCTCAGTGAACACTTCAGAAGTACCTGGTTCTGAGTCATCTGAGGCCTTGTTCATCCTTTACCTCTGACTTGTGGTCGTGGCCAGGGCAGAATGTTCAAGTTCTTCAATTTCAGAGGCATATGAGCCTAGGAATCCACTAGCAAGGGCCTTGGGCTCAATCTTCTGTAAGTGATAGGTCCTGTAAAAAATCTCTTTCCACTTCATCATGGTGTCCTTGGATGGCCCTTAACAAGAAGATCAAGCCTGTAGTGAAAAGAAAATATACCACCTTACTCCTCTAAAATGAATACTCAATAATAGTAACATATGTACTTTTATATTCTGCTTTTTTACGCTTGACTTTATAACATAATTTTTTAAAATTTTGAGACACGGTCTTGCTCTGTTGCCCAGGTTAGAATGCAGTGGCATCATCATAGCTCTCTGTAGCCTCAAACTCCTGGGCTCAAGTGATCCTCCTGCTTCAGCCTACCGAGTAACTGGGACTACAAGCACACACCATCACAGCCGGCTAATTTTTTTATTTTTTGTAGGGAAGGGGTCTCAGTCTTGCTCAGGCTGGTCTTGAACACCTGGCCTCAAGAAATCCTTCCACCTCAGCCTCCCAAAGTGCTAGGATTACAGGTGTGAGCCACCACACCTAGCCTACAGTGTGATAATTTTTAATATCCTCAAATAATTTTAAACTATGAGTTGAATAGCATGTAATATGTTAAAATATGTCTGTACAACAATTTTTGAGACAATTTTCTTAATTTTTGATAGTGTCAAAATATATATTATAGCTATTTCTTCATTTTTAGACATTGAATCGCACTGAGCATCTTATTCTTAATGATATTTTTGTTTATTTATTTATTTTTTGCTTTATCTTGGGCTTGGAGTTTTCTAACTTTCCCTTTATCTCCTCTCATATTTATCGTTAAGCTTTTGGGACATAGAATTGAAAATAAAACAGAAGCAGGACCTTCTGGTTTTCCTTTATTTATTTATTTATTATTCTAAGTAGCAATTGATTGGCTCCAGAGAACAAAGCAAGAGAAAGAGTGTTTGGTGCTCTCAGGGTTGGCCTACTTGGTGCTGGTCTGAGTAGTAGGAACTACTTCCCCTGTGGCTACAGGGAGACAGTTGAGGATAGTGGGACACTCCTCATTTTGAACTCAGAGGTAGAAGCTGCTCTGAATCTGCTTTGTCTTATTGTTGCTTCAAACTTGGATGTCACTGTGACACGGGCAGTGAAAGCCAGAAAATTGGACGGCTGGTTTTAGTTTTGGACCCCTGCCAAGTGTGCAGTGGCTTTTGCCTTTTGCACTCTATTTGTTTGTGGGGTCACCCCACCCTGAAGCTTCTGTTTATTTAGATGGTTCTTTCTTAGTACTACGAATACATTTTCCTCTGTGTGCACTCTCACTCTTTAACCGAACCCCTGGCACACTAACTAACTTGCCCTGGCCCAAGACAGCCATAATTGATGATAGATAATTCGACACAATTTTAGAATCACACTGTACTGACAGCATCCCACTTTAAAAGAGCACCGTGTTATCTTTTCACTTTCTGTTCCAGAGCTATGTCATACTCTACAAGAGCCTGCAAGATCCTGCTTGGCCCATGCACAAGCTCAGTCCAGAAATTCAGGGTAGTTAATATTTGGCCAGAAATAGAGTAGAGAGTAGTATTCAAGTATTAAAGACTCCCATTCTTTGGACCATTAAGTGACAATTCTTGAAAATATTTTGCATGCTTCCCTTGAGGTCCTTGTTGCCTGCAGTGAGTACTTTAATAATAGTCCCTGATATTTCCTTCTCTTTCTTCCTTGTCTCACTGTCTTCATTACTTCACACCTGTATCCTGGGATCATATCTCAAATAAAATACTCTCATCCACATCTTTGTATCATCCTCTGCTCTCAGGGAACCCAAACTAAGACGGTTGGCATACAAGTGGTCCTTCAAAGGCAGTTCTCCGAATTCAACTATAGAACTGGTTCAGTCACCAGTCAGGTGCAGTAAGGAAGGCATCGCTGGTGCAAGCAGAGAGGTGATAAACTCTGGGGTAGTCACAGCAGCTGGCATATTGTAGCATTACAATTACTAAGATGCTCACCAGTGTTGGATTTGGAGGAGGTACAGATATAAGGAGAAACAATGGTAGGTATCAGGGATTGGCCTGCTAGAAGCTGAGTCACAGATGATTCACTGCCTAATTTTGTATGTAAAGTTTTGTTGAAACACAACCATGACCATTCAGTTATGCATTGCCTATGGCTAATTTAATGCTATAACAGCAGAGTTTAGTATTTGCAACAGAGACCATATGGCCCACAAAACCTAAAATATTTACTATCTGGCCCCTTATAGAAAAAGTTTACTGACTCCTGGTATATAGCATGGGTTAACCTCAGCCAGACTAGGTTTGTTGACTGCATGTTTATCTCCAGAGTTTCCAGAAGCACAGTATTGACCCTTGACCAAAGCTATAGGATGCACTGAGATAAATCATGTTTTGCAATCATGGGTCTGTGAGTTGTTTGGGGCCAAAAGCTAATTACCAGTCTGCATTGTTTAGTAATGTAACATATGTTACACGTTTTGGATTTATGATTTGCAGCTGGTTCTGGTAGAACCTGTGAGGTTTCAGTGCTTGAGGCTGGTCACATGGCTGCAATGTGCCGTGTGTAAACAACTCCTTATAAAGACTCCTGCTGTGAGCACAAATGTGTACTGTTGGTATCATAAGTGGGATTGTGAACAGAGCCCCGACTCACACTATAGAGAAGTGGCTAAGACCGTTTGGGGGGAAAAAGAGGGAAGATGAGGAAAAAGATTCAAGTGAACTTTTCGTGGCTGAAATGGTTACCAAGGCACCTCTAGTTTGAAGTGGCAAAAACTTTGTGCTCTGTGATGGTGGAAAACTTATTAATGGTGTTTAGAGACGATAGATGTATGGAACCTAGGGAAATAGAAAATGGATTAAAAGGGGTATGTGGGCTGATATAAAGTGACAAAGAGTTTTGTTAGTCACTTAGTTGGTACCAGTCACTTTAGCAAAATTAAAAGGAAAAACTCATCTGTTGAGAGACAAATGAGATTAAGATTTTTGCCTTTTGGCCAGCAAATTAAGCTCCAACCAAAACGATATGAACAGATAGTATATTTGCGAGAAACACTAGTCCTGTTTGACCATTACAAGAGGCATGATAAACGTGGGAAATGCTGTAGGACAAGAGAGCATAGAACTAGAGGATATATAGTTAAGAAATTGAGCCTCCTTATGGATGAGTCAAACAACCAAGGGATGGGAGTAGGACTGGCCCCTCCCATCACTCTCAGATACCCACTTAGCAAATTTGTATTCTTACAACCATAACCTTTGTTGGACCAGAGGTCCTAGATCCCCAGGGAGAAAGGCTTTTACTTGAGGACAGGGTAAGAATTCCATTGGCTCTACATGCCATCAGATCAGCATGCAATGAACAACACGACTAAAAATGGTGGGAGTGAGTAACCTGATTTTCATAGAGAGCAGTTTGCTACTACACAGGGCAGGAGGGAGGAGTATGTCTGGAACACAGGGAATTCACTGGTTTTGTCTCTTGCTGTTTCTATGTCCAGGGTTAATAATAAATAGGCAATTACAGCAATTATTTCCTGAAAAGTGAAAGACAACTAAGGGCTTAGATGTCTCAGAGTTGAAGATCTGCATCACCTCCACAGGAAATATAAACAAGCTAGAATGCCAACAAAAGTGAGGAAAATCTAAAATGGATAGTGAAGGAGGGAGATAATAAATATCAATTATTGCCTTGGGGCCACTTGCAACAGCAAAGACTTCAGTTTGTTCAACTAATCTGCTTATATGAAGTCTTTAAAGATATTGTGGCTGGTCACCACCTTGAAGCAGACACCGTGACAGATGGGATTTCATGGAGATCTCGAGCAGATCAGAGGGCTGTGAAGGGTGGATTGTATTGACAACTCTTGTACACAATTTCATATAATCTAAAGCTCACATCTCATACCCACCATTGTAGTGGAAACCAGATCTGCTCAGATTTTGACAAGCTTCCTCAAGTCATAATTTGATAATGTCTCAACTTGGGTCTCATGACATGCATTTTTTGCTTTCTGCTCCACAATTTGTCTGATGCCAGAGTTTGGAATGTCTGTGGATATTAGTTCAACAGCACATTGGGAAGTGCAGGAGCATTAAGGTTGGTAGGGCCACACGTGACCAATGGAAGAGAGAAGCTAATGGATGAATGCATCCCTCCTTTGTCTCTTGAGCAGAGACTTCTGAGACATATTTCATAAGTTTCCTTGGATAGTCTCATAAAATTAAGCTCCAATTGCCTGGAGCAGTGGCAAACTTTAAAACATGTCCTCCAAATGTTTTTTTCCTCTTTCCTCGTCCTTCACAACTGTTTCCTTGCTCACATTCTCAAATAAAACACCTGTATGCAAGGCTTTATCTCAAACTCAGCCTCAAGAGAAAAATAGTTGATTTCCACTGTATTGGGATTATTTGTTAACATACCTTTATCCACATTAGATTATGAGTTCCTTGAAAGCAGGAATCACTAGGTGGTCAATGGGTATTTATAGAATGAGTGGAATAAAAAGAAATTCAACAGTTGAACAGAAATTCAATTGTTTTCTAAGTATGACCCTGGCATAATCTATTCTCATGACAGAGTAAAGCATAAATTTCCAGGAAAGTGAATTTGTTTTAAAGGTGAAGACCATTTGTTAAATGAAGTTGTTTGTCTTTACCATTATAAATTGTCTTAAGTCTATATTCCTATAAAACAAGGGGCAGCTAAATAGATAAGCCAATAGAGGATGGAATATCTGAGGACTGGCTGCCATGATGTGGCCTCACTTGGGAAATAATAAAGGAGAATAAAAATAATTAAAATTAAAGGAAAGCTGCCCGCTACTAGAGTTAGATGAATTTGTCACACATGAAGGAAAGAGCTAGTCTAATTAATATAATTGCAACAATTACAATAATAGCTGCCATTTGTTCAAAATCAAATAAGTGCCTTACATGCATTCTTTTTTTTTTTTTTTTTTGAGACAGAGTATCACTCTGGTTCCCTGGGCTAGAGTGCCGTGGTGTCAGCCTAGCTCACTGCAACCTCAAACTCCTGGGCTCAAGCGATCCTTCTGCCTCAGCCTCCCAAGTAGCTGGGACTACAGGCATGTGCCACTATGCTTGGCTAATTTTTCTATATATATTTTAGCTGTCCATATAATTTCTTTCTATTTTTTAGTAGAGACGGGGGTCTCGCTCTTGCTCAGGCTGGTCTCGAACTCCTGAGCTCAAACAATCCGCCCGCCTCGGCCTCCCAGAGTGCTAGGATTACAGGCGTGAGCCACCACGCCCGGCCTTCTTACATGCATTCTTTTAGTTAATTCTTACAATCTCATGCAGCACAGATAATTTTTATACCTGTGGAAACTGAGATAGGGAGATATTAAGTAACTTGCTCAAGTTCATGTAGAGGAAAAATGTGTCAGGACATGAACTCAGATTTCCTTACTCTAGGAAATGTGTTTTCTACCACCATGGTATACCTCAAAGATATACACAAGTGATCTATTCATCCTGACATGAGTTCAAGGTTACGTCTAAGATGCCGAATCAATATCATTTTTAAATCTCTGACCCAAGATTCCTGACTCTATATTTCAGATCAAGCAAAATAATACTGCATACAAATTAAAAGATAATAGGAGTGAACCTAGATATAGCATATAAAAAAGCCCCAGTGTATGCTTTACTTTTTACTAGGACATCTAATATTAAAAGTACAAATGAATAATATGCAAAGAGATTTGTATTTTCATTTGTCTCACTTCTGAGCCTGTGCATTAGTTGACTCTGCCATGTGAATATAATTTAATGGGGAGAATACAGTCTCTGAGTTCAGAGACCTGGCTTCTAATCCTAGTACAACCATCAATACTTTAATTATTTAGCCTTCTGTGCTTTAGTTTTCTTCATTTGTCACATGAGTACCTGCTCTCCATTTAACCACAGGGTTCTTACGAGGTTATTAAAATGAATGTGGTTTGAGAAAGCTAAGTGCTATTTAAGTGTTTAGCACTATTAATCATTATTTTCCATCATTAACTTTGTTATGCATATGCTATATGACCCAGCACTATTCATTGTATAAGATCATCTTTCTTATAATCAAAATAATCCTTAAACCAAAAATGTTATTATTACCCTTGGGGTTAATACTATATTTTTAGAGATGACACAGTGAAAATATGCTTAAACCTCTGAGAATGCATAAATGTTTTCTTTTCCTCTCTTTTACTATTAAAGAAGCTATTGAGTGTTCTGGACAAATGCTTCTTTTGGGCAAGATTTATAGCCTCATTGGTTCAGTTTCTCTTCTCTTGGAAACTTTGTGATGGTTTGTGTAACCAGAATCCTTAGAACACTTGTTCATGATGCAGGAACAACGTCAAGTATAGTTGTTGGTCAAATTTCTATTTGTTTTCCAACCCAATTTAGCTGCCACAAGAATGGTTAGGCTTCTCTTAAACTGAAATGTGGGCAATTTCCATACAAAGCAAGGATACCAAGCCTCTGCACACCAGTGAAGAATGAGGAAAGGAAGAAATCACCTCGGTGGGGAGGGAAATGGAGGCTTACTGAAAACCAAATTGAAGTTGACTGACACACAAGCAGACTGTGAACTCTAAATAAGAGAGACTGGAGGGTCAGGATACAAAATTAATGCACACAAATCAGTGGCATTCATATACACCAATAACAGCCAAGCCAAAAATCACATCAAAGATGCCACACCTTTCACAATAGCATCAAAGAAAATTAAATATTTGGGAATACATTTAAAGAAGGAGGAGAGAGACATATATAGGGAGAACTACGAAACGCTGAGAGAAGAAACTATGAAGATGGAAACAGATGGAAAACCCTACCATGCTCATGGGTCGGCAGAATCAGTATTGTTAAAATGTCCATGCTACCTCAAGTGATCTACAAATTTAATGCAATCTCTATCAAAATACCATCATCAGTCTTTACAGATCTAGAAAAAATAATTCTATGCTTCATATGGAACCAGAGAAGACCTCATATAGCCAAAGCAATCTTAAGCAAAAAGCACAAATTGGGAAGCATCAGTCTATCAGACTTGAAACTTTACTACAAGGCTATCGTAACCAAAACAGCAGGGTAGGGGCACAAGACCTTTGGAACAGGACTGAGAACTCAGATATAAAATCATCCTCATATTGTCATCTAATCTTTGACAAAGCAGACAAAAATATACATTGGGGAAAAGAATCTCTATTCAATGAATGGTGCTGGGGAAGCTGGATAACCACATACAGAAGACTGAAACTGGATCCCCACCTCTCACATTTCACAAAAATCAACTCACGATGGACAATAGACTTGAACCTAAGGTGTGAAACCTTAAGAGTTCTAGAAGAAAATGTTGGAAAAACTCTTATAGACATCAAAGGCAAAGGCATCAAAGGCAAACAATTTATGAAGACGACCCCCAAAGCAATCGCAGTGGCAACAAAAATAAATAAATGAGACCTGATCAAATTAGAAAGCTTCTGCACAGCCAGGGAAACTATCATTAGAGTGAATAGACAACCCACAGAATGGGAGAAAATGTTTGCATTCTACACATCCAATAAAGGGCTGATAACAAGAATCTATGTAGAACTTAAGAAAATTAACAAGAAAAAATCAAACAACCCCATCAATAAATGGGCAAAAGACATGGACTGAAACTTTTCAAAAGAAGACAGAATAATGTCCAGCAAACATACAAAAAAGTGTATGTTTTTTCTCTAATCATTAGGGAAATGTGAATCAAAACCACAATGAGATATCACCTAACTCCAGTGAGAATGGCCTTTATTCAAAAGTCCCAAAACAACAAATGCTGGCGTGGATGTGGAGAGATAGAAACACTCTTACACTGCTGGTGGGACTGCAAATTAGTGCAACCCCTGGAAAGTAATTTGGAGATATCAAAAAGAGCTAAAAGTAGAAATACCATTTGATCCAGCAATCCCATACTCAGCATATACCCCAAGGAAAAAAAAGACATCCTATAATAAAGACAACTGCACTCTAATGTTTATGGGAACACAATTCACAATTGCAAAGATGTGGAAACAACCTCAATGCCCATCAATCCATGAGTGGATTAATAAAATGTGGTATATGTATACCATGGAGTACTAGTGAACTACAAAAAACAATGGTGACCTAGCACCTCTTATATTATCCTGGATAGAGCTTGAGCCCATCCTTCAAAGTGAGATATCACAAGAATGGAAAAACAAGCACCACATGTACTTGCCATCAAATTGGTATTAACTGATCAACACTAAGGTGTTCACATGGTAGTAATATTCACTGAGTGCTGGGCAGGCGGGGGTGGTGGGGGTGGTTAAACTCACAACTAACAGAGGTAGAGTGCACTGAATGGGGGAAGGGCATGCTTGTAGCCCTGGCTTGGGAGAGGCAAAGGTATTGTCTGTAACCAAAATGTTTATACTCCCATAATATTCTGAAATTAAAAAAAATTAAAAAATTAAAAAAATTAAAAAAATAAAGGAGAGAGAGTGACTCTTCTTTATTTTTTTTTATTCCTAGGACCTAGCAAAACACATTGCCAACATTTTAGTAAATGACTAAAAGGAAAGAATAAATAGAGATTTAGCCTAAGAAAATGCATTCGCTCAATAAAAGGACTAATTATGAAGTTGAAGTTAGAAAAATCACTATTCTGGCTCCTTCTCCTTATAATCAGTATGTTTATTCACTTTCTTAAGCCTAAAATTTCTCATCAGTAAGATGGGGATTAAACTGTCCTTCATATGAGTGACAGAGAAATCTATCTAAAATGCAGATCTGACCAAGACACTCTTGTTTAAAACCTGATAGTCTCCTAGATCACAGGAACAAAACATCAGACCTCTGGCTTCCTTTTAGAAAAAGCTGTTGGATAAATAAACTCTCTAAGTTGCAAAGCAACGGAGCTGGAAGATTTATAAATTGGTTGAAAGAAGAGTCATGAATATGCAGAACAGCTTTGTTCTTATAGTATCAGGTCAGCAATGAAGTTCCAGATGTTAGGAATGTATTCATTGTAAATATCGGAAAACTCTACCATAGTGATTGAGATGGACAGGCAGGAACATCAAATACAAAAGCCCTGAGAAGGGACGAAGGCTGGCATGTTCCATGAAGAAAAGGGAACAGTGAAAGGTACAAAACAGGCTGGAGAAGGCTGCCAGGGTCAGATCAAATCACATAAAGCCTTGAATGCCCTTATTAATCAGTTTGAGCTTTATGCTAGATGTGTTGGGATAAAGTTGCAGGGTTTTTAACCTGGTCAGAATAAACATACGATGAGAGACAGGAAAGAATCAAGAGTTTGGTTTCACAACTGAGTGAACAGTGGGGACATTTATTACCTGGGGAAGGAAGAAAGAAATGGATTTTGTTGGTTGTGGGGGCAAAAGGGAAGAAATTGAGAGTTTTATTTGAGACATACAAGCTTAGAGATGCCTATTAGACAGACATTGCTATAAATAGGTTAAGTAATTACTGAATATTAGAGTCTGGATCCCAGGGGAGAGATCTAGGCTGGAGGAAGCCTGTAAGAATTAGGAGTTTCCTTCCAGTGTTTACAATGGAACATTTCAATCTCTCCTCCTGGAATCCTAGGGGACAGAGCATCTTTAACAAAGCAGCTTTTGTTTTTGTTTTTGTTTTTTGCTCTTTAAATTTGTTTCCTACATATTATATGGATGACACATAAGATTTCATTTTAAAAAAGTGTTTGAAAAGTCACATCATAATAACAGCTAGCGTGTATGTAGTGCTTACTATTTGCCAAACATTGTTCTAGTGTACACATACATACATATATATTAGTGTGTGTGTGTATATATAAGTATATATATATAAACTAATTTAAATGTCACACCAACCTTGTACCACGGATAGCATTATCAGCCCTATTTTATGATGGGAAACTGAGGCAGGGATGTTAACTGACTAACCTAAAATCACAAAGCTAGTGGTGAAGCCAGAGTTAAGTTGGCACTCCCAACCACTATTAAAGAACAGTATTGAAAATTTCTAATAGGGTATGCAAGACTTTAACCCACTTTGCTGCCCCATTAAAATACTCCAAGAAGCCCATGCTCCAACTAGCCTGGGTTGTGTACTATTTCCCCAAGTCATTCACGCTCTTGCCTCTATGCTCTTATTCGTTATTTCCTTAAAACCCTAGCTAAATGTCAACATTTTGATAAAGGAGGTTCGGCTCCTCATCTTCTGAAGGCAGAATGTATTGTGAGCTCCCTTGAAGTTTTAGAATTCTCTGCTCATAGTCCAGTTACACCAATTACTGTGTGTGTGTGTGTGAATGGGTCTTCACACAGAGATTGTGAAAACCTTAGGGACAACAACATTTCTGCCTTGTTTAACCGAGCTCCATAAGGTCTCTGAACTTCTGAAACTGACAGTCTAGAAATAAATACAGACACAAACAATTATATAGCACAATAAAACAACTGTATAAAGAAGTAGTATTTCACAGATTCTTGAAACAGATTGCTTAGGTTCAAGTCATGGTCCTTCCACTTGTTTCCTAAACTTAGAGAAGTTATTTAGCCTACCTTTGCCTCAGTCTGTGCATTTGTAATATGCAAATAATAACATTAATTATTTCATAGTGCTATTTAAGGGATTACATAAGACATATAAAGCAGTGATTGGAACATAGTATGTATCTGATAAAGGTTTGTTATTCCTATTTCATTACCTTTATTACAGAAACATCTTCCAAGGTTATTGCCCCAGGTTATTGAATTTTGTATTTATAGCACTTACAATTATGAATGGCAGTACCTGTTTTTTTGAGTAAATGATTCAATTAATGGACAGACGACACCCACTGAGTCATAATTAATACAAAAAATATTTATTGTTTATCTACAATGTTCTATTGCTGTGCTACTTCCTGAAGTTTTATTAGTGACCCACATAGACAAGCTTTCTGCCCTCTCAGAAATCACAGTCTCCCTAGGATGGGGTGAGACTATATTTGTGGAGCAAACAAAGAAACAGGCAAACACGTAATAGCATAATAATAAGAAATATGATAATGGAAGTACAGAGTGCTATGGGAACAGAGGAGAGACCCTTTCTCAGATTTGGGATGTCTAAATGTTATCTAAACTAAGTCCAGCAGCTACCCAGGTGAGCAAATTGGTGGAAAAGAGAACACGAGACAATGGTTAAGCAGAGTACACACAAACAGGATGGAAGTCAAGGAAGAGCAGGGCCTATTGGAAGAACTTAAAAAGCTGGGTGTGACTGGATGCAAGGCAGCAGAAAGCGGCAGTCTCAGGAGTATTTTAGTTAGTTTGGACTCTCCTATAAGATAAATGGTTAGTTATCAAAGGTCTTGATCAGAATTGTGCTTTAATGATATCATTCTGGCTGTAGTATACAGAATAAATTGGACAAGGCTGAGACTGAATCCAATTTAGAGGCTATTGCAGAAGTCTAGGAGGCCAAGAGAAATGGGACTAAGTAAATTGGAGTGAAGATAAAGAAATGAGGGTTGGAGATAAATCACTGAGGCTTGGTGGTAGGTTAGAAATGAAGGTTGGTGAGGGAGACAGACAAGTCTAGTGTGATGTTTTACTTTCTGAGAGACAATTGAATAGGTAGTGATACTGAACTTGAGGATAGAAAATGTGGTGGGCTAGAGTTGGTAAGAGAATCATGAGTTCAGGTTTTGGATATGCTTAGTTTCAGTTGCTTATAACATTAGAAAAAAAGAAAGCAGCTAGCTGAATTAATCAGGGCTTGAGTTTGCCAGCCAATGATTGAATGAATAAGTGGCAAGATGACTGAGGATACTGTCAAGGGTTTCATTGAAGTGACGGTTTATGGAATTTTACTAGATAGAAAAGGAAGAAAAAAGAGAAAGTCTGGACAGACAGAAGAATAGATGAGTGAAAACCAAAGAAGTACTGTCAAAGAGTAGGCACAATGACAATAATAAGTAAGTAGGAAGAACAGAAGAACAGAAGTTATAGTTAAATTATTGGAATTTATGATTTTAGGGATGGGCCCCTCCAGAGTGATAACAAGGACCAAATTGTAGTCATGAGAGTCTGAAACAGAAATGGAATAAAGGCAAAAGTCAACAAAGATGAGTAAATCAAGAAACAAGGGGGCCAGGTTATTGTATGTATCATACAAGTACATTTCTCATCATTCAAGATGGTGGCAGAACTTGGGAAGGGGAGGAAGACTCTCAAATGGCGATGCAAGCCTTTAGTCAATACACTACAGCACGTGGACTGTTAGTAGATGACACCAGGGAGGGTATATGGAAAGTAGAAATAGTAGAAATCTGTCTGGGATTTAGACTTCCAAGGAGTCTCTAGGGGAGCCTAGATGCACTCCAAATTTAAAATATTATTTTAGAAAGAATATGGGCAGAGCAGATAATGAAGCCATGCAACAGAATTCGCCGGTGGGCTGCATTCCCAGAAGTGAAGTGGAAGCAAACTAGTTATCAGCACAAGCAGGCTGTCCACTTGGGAGCCCCAACCATCGCATGCAGTTCATTTCTTCCCTGCTTTTGAAAAATTGGCAACTGAAGGTAGAAAACAGTGAATGTAAGAAAATATTTAATATGAAACTCCTAATGAGAATTTATTATGTTTGAAAGGCTATTTTTAAGACCAGATTTTTTTATTTTTTAAAGAAAAAAATGTTTCAAAGCATCTCTCCCACCACCACCTTTCAGCATCTAGGTGGAAGGAAATGTAAAAACAAATCAGTAAAAAGAACTGGAAATTCTCCACTGTCTTGGTGTGTTCCAGTGAAAACATCATGGGAGGTGTGGAAAACTCCACAAGGCAACATTTCATAGGATCATAGCATTTTTGAGCTGGAAGGGACCCTGGATCAAATGGACCGGTGCTTCATTTTAAATGAGGGTGCCCTGAAGATGCCAACGGAATGGAAGGTAGTCAGTCTGGAACACTGCTAATTAGGAAAGTCAATGCATATTTCCCACAAAATGATCTTTTCCAATTTCATTGAAAAATTAAAATTCTAATAATTTTTGTGAAAATCATAGATGAATTTCATTATGGAAATGTAACTCTGATCAGAATTTTAACAATAATTTTACTGCTAATAAGACCTTGCTCATTTATTAATAATAGTTGGTTTCTATAAACTTATTATGTAATCTTGACTCTGAAACTTTGAAATAGCATTATACCTCCGTGGAATGGCATACTTTAAATGAAAACCCATTTTGCTGTTAATGCAACTAGCAAATCAGAAATGATGGTAATTAGGAAGCTCAAAACCATTTTTTTCCTTTAGTGCTGTAACTTACTACTTTTCTCACAGCAATTATGCAATAATCTAGATTTTTCTTCTTTCACTTAAGTGCTTCCTTCATCTATACCTAACAAGTACCTAACACAATAAATTAGAGAGGAGGGAACACTATCTTGTCACTGACAATGACTATAGGAAGGCAGGCAAGTCCCCAATCTAACATCCTCTTCTCTTCACCCTCTGACAATACGGCATAACTTGCTTGATTATATCTCCAGGAAAATCTCACTTTGGCTTTGTTCTGGTATCCTAAGACATTTTCAAATTTTTTATGAGCTGGAATCTTTATTCAAATGAAATCTTACCACTATGTAAAATAGATAAAAGCCAAACCAATGGCACCTGGCCCACAGCTCAGCCCACATACATTTCCACTTCCCAAGTCTCCATCCCGTACAGCTAAAAAAATTTTTGGAGCTGAATTTGAAAACCAGTGCCATAATGGTATCTATAAAAATCCCAGGCAAAGAAATATTTTTAGACTAGTTTGTTTATTTGCACACACACGTACACTCACACACACACATGCACACCCACCACTCACAGACATATACACAAGACGTGTACGTAAAAACTATGCATAAAGCAAGACCTGGCTGTAAAGGTAGCACTCTAGAAACCAAATATTAATAGAAAACCTTATGTCTGATGCATTTGTAAATGTTATGGGGAATGAATTTCAATCATTTACAAGGGTTTATGGTACATAGCATGGTCTGGTTTACACAAATTGACACTGGCTTCTTTAGACCAAGAACTGGATTTTATTTATATGCTGGTTGGAACCTTTGACTCACACGATCAGACACTCACATAACCCCTTTAGCTTAAAAAAAAAAAAAAAAAAAAACCCGAAAGTTGGATACACAAGAGTGAAGAAGGTAGAGTGTTGCAGTCTCCTTTGTGGATTGTGGTTAGTGTAACAGGATCGTGAACAAAAGGGTCACAAAACCACACAGTTTGGACAGGAAACACTTCAAAGCAGCAGCTGCCTTCAAACCAAAAAGTTTTATACAGGGAAATTGAGCATATGGTTAGTTAGTGTCCTAAGATGACTTGGGTGAAGACTGAAGACCTGAGGGAAAGGTGAAGGGTATTAAAAGAAAGATGCCGTCTTTGGCTGAATACCTACTGTACGTAAGAGACTTTACATGCATAGTCCCTTTTATTCATGCTACAGCCCTACTATGTTAATCTCCTATTTACAAAAGAGGACACTCTAGTTAGGAGAAGTTGATCAGTTTGTCCAAGATTATGCAACCTGTATTTGTTTTATCACATCACACTCTTTCCTTGCTCTTCCACAAATTTGCCAAGAATGCTCTCACCTCAAGCCCTTGGCTCTTTGCTATTCCTTCTGCATACAATTCCCTTCCAACAGTTATCCTCTTATCTCACTCTCTTGTTTCATGCAGGTCCCTGCTGAGCTGCATCTTCTTAGTAGGGTCTTCTCTGACCACCTTTCGTAAGATGTCACTCCTTGTCACTTTCTATTCACACATTAATTCTTGCTTATCCTTTTTTTTGAGTCTCTTGACCTTCCTGGACTTAAATTATCATTTGTAAGATCCTTTCTTGTAGGTTGGGTAGTACAGTGGACAGCTATTGAAGACACAAGTATATATACCTCTTGTTTCATGGTAATTGCATCAGAATATTCTCTGGGGGAACTGCCTCTTTCACATTCTTAGCAAATTGATTTGAGTGGATTCTTCTTATCTCCAGCTCCATGGATGGGTCTTGGCTGGCTTAAGTCAATTATTTTGGCCAATGTAATTGGCTCAGGGATGGTCACATGTCTGATATAAGAAAGTGAGATCAAGGAGGCACTTTTATCCCTGCCTTCTGGGAAAAAAGCATCCTCAGACTTCTGAAAAAGTTACTGACAGACATGATTTCTTTTTCTTTTGGGGCATGAACAAGTGATTGGGAAGATGTTAAGCAGGAAAATCCTGAATTGTAATTAGGGTTTATTCAATGAATACTGAATCTTTACTATATGCCAGCTGTCAGGTACTATTTTAGACATTGAGAATATAGTAGTTAACAATAGAGAGAAATTGTTTGTTCTCATGTTCTCATGGAAATCATATTTTATGGAAAAGACAAACAAAATAAGAAATCAAATAGTCAGCTAGTGATACGTGGTATAAAAAAATTAAACTGTATTACCTACTGATGAATAAATGAGGGCTTTCACCTAGTAATAACAGGGAAGGCCTATCTGAAGAGGGTTTCAAGCTGTCCCTATACCTGCCCATTTTGTCCAAAGTTAAGAAATATTAATAAGTCAATTACATTATTTAGAGTGATTTTGGGGCATAAGCAAGCAAAATTTAATGTAAAATTATAAAATAAAAATTGTAATATATATTATAGTCAATAACATTATGATACTACTATCTGTATCTTTTAAAATTTCTTATCAAGTATGTCAGAAAACATCTTCTTTCATCTCATCGACCTCTACTGAGTGAATGTGATCATCTCTAAACCCATTGCACCACCCAGGGTTATGGACTTCACTGATTGGCTTAAGCCTACCCATGGACCTGAGGGTGGGGTCAATCCCACCAAATTGTCAACCCTATTGACTGCAGTTGGGGAAGTTAAGGTGAATAATAGAGGAAGCATCACGAGAAAACAGACAGAAAAATGGGGAGATTGGAATAAAAAAGACCACGGAAGCTATAACCTCTTCTCCCAGCCCCATGCTGCAAACACATTGAATGTCTGGATAAGTATAACTCCGAGAAAAAATGTGGCAGCCTAAGGTGTCAGAACTCAGAGGAAATGCAAGGCAAAGGAATAATCAGGAGCCGATAACACAGCAGTAAAAGAGCACAAGTCCCAACATAAGGCATGGGATACAAAATATGATCTTCAGTCCACGAAAGAAGAATGCTGAAACAAATCCCCTGTATCAATGTAAATCTGGAAGCTTTTAAGGTCCATCTATTTATGGAAAAAGGACTAGAAAAACTCCACCTACAAACCTGGGACCAGGAACCCACAACAAAAATGCCCGTCGTTCACCTGGGAAGGTGCACAGGAAAAAAGTCACCTCTGGTTATCAACAATCCAGGTGGACAAATTACCATTTGTCAGAAGTTAACACCTTAGAAATCTTTTTAAGAATAAAATTCAAAGTCATTCCGAAGGGGACACTTTCACAACCCAGGGCACATAAGACTTTCACAAGAGGAGAAAAAAACATTGAAGATGAGCTGACAATCCAAATTTAAATAACCCACAAGGAAATAAACTACTTTGAGGGGCGATCATCAAAGTCAGCAATTACTTAAAAATGACGGTAACAAAAACAACCTGAATTTTCTAGGGGACAGAGCCTGTATTCTTATGGCCAGGAGCTGAGGTGGGAACACTTGGAAGCAGGGCCAGCGTGGAATGTAGTCAAAGCCCCAGAGGCTTGGAGCAAGGGCTGGAGTGGCTAAGAGTGCGGATTGCTAAACCAGAGTGGCAGGAACTCTGTCCGGGCCAATAGGCAGCGGGAATTTCCCTAAAGCCAGCCAGATTCCAATAACATCAGGGTTGAGGGGATATTGATTTTCAAAACGGCAAAGAAAGGGGAAGCTGAGTCTCAGACACCTGCTCTGAGCCAAAATAATTGAAGAGTGAGAGAGTGTCCCGTATAGGGGAATACATGGCTGACGGCAATGTGGAGAGTTGCTCAGAATAGGACTCTCAAAGACGAAAATAATGACTTCAGAAACCAGATGACCAAAAAGTGAGAAGTCAAGCAATCGTAGTGAATGAATGTCAACAGAAACAATATATGAAACATTTAGACTGACAATATTAAAATTAGCAGATGTGGAAAAATTCTGTATAAAAATATTAAAAAAAAAAAGTTATGCAATTACAATGATGAGTATACCCAAAATAGCAAGAGTAAACAGACTTTTCTTTTTTATTTTGTTTTTTTCAGCTTTATTGAGATAAAATTGTGGAATATTACGAATAAATGTGCAACTTGATGGTTTAATATACATATACATTGTGAAACAATCACCACCATCAAGCTAGTTAACATATCTGTCACCTCGCATAGCTGTCATTTCACTTTTCTTTCTTTCTTTTTTTTTTTGGTGAGAACTCTTAAGATCTACCCTCCTAGCAAATTTCAAATGTACAATACAATTTTGTTAATTATAGACATATTTCTGGACATTAGATTTCCAGAACTTATTCATCTTGCATAACTGAAATGTTGTACCCTTTGACCAGCATCTCCTGATTTTCCCCGCCCCCTCAACCCCTGGTAACTACCATTCTACTCTCTGCTTCTATGAATCTGACTATTTTAGATACCACGCAGAAACTTTTCAACAACAGATGGAAACTCTAGGAATAAAAACTATTGTGGTTATGTTTCAGGTGAAAATGTAAGAAGTTTGAAAAAGAGCAATGGAATATACTCCATGTGTTTAAGCCCGTTAGAGAATACTTTTCTCAGGGAGAGAAGGTGGTAAGACAGGTTGGGGAATATTTAGGGTTGCCAGCTGCTCTTTCTTTAGTAAATCGCTTCAGGAAGAAGTAGGAAGCACATATATATATTATATATATGCATATGCATATGTATATGTGTATATATGTATATTTTAACCTTCATGTTCTCCAATCCGGTTTTACCAAAAATAAAGTTGATATTTTGATTTGAGTCTTGTGCCTGAATTTTTAGTTTTACTTCTTTTTTGATATTCTTTTAACTTATTTTTTAATGTTTTATTTTGAAAGTTTTTAGCCTACTTAACACTGTAAGAATAAGGCAATGAATACCCATATACTTTTCATCTAGAATCATGAATTGTTAACATTTTTTCACATGTACTTTAATGTCTCTCTATAAATATTTTTATATTTGCATATTCTCAAAACCATTTGAGAGTATGTTGAAGATATCATAAATCTTTGCTCCTTAATACGTCAGTGTATATGTACCAAGAACAAAGACTTTCTCTTATATAATCATGACACTATTATAAAATTCAAGAAATTTAGCACTGACACAATACCATTACCTAGTATACAGTCCATATTCTAATTTTGCCAATTGCTGCAGAAATGTCCTTTATAACAATTTTTTTTTCTGACCTAGGTTCCTATCGAGGATTACACATTGCATTTGATTGTCATGTCTCTTTCATCTCCTTTAATCTAGAACAGCTCCTAACTCATCCTTTCTTTGGCTTTCTTGACATTGACATTTTTGAAGACTAAAATTCAATTGTTTTGTGAATGCCCTCTTCATATGGGTTATCTGATTGCTTTCTCATTACCAGTTATAGGTTTTGTATCTTAGCCAGGAATGCTGTATAGACAATGGGTACCTCTCAAGTCATCCCATTGGGAGGTATGTGACCTCAGTTTGTCCCTTTAGAGATGATGTGAACTCATCACTTGGTTAATGTGATTTCTCTACAATAAAGAAACCCCTTTCCTTTTTAATTAATATGTAATCTGTATGCAGATAGTTTGATCCTGTTCAACAACAAACTCTGACCCATTGGTTGTAGCTTCCACCGATGATTCTTGACTAAACCAATTATTGCTATGTTGATGGCTAAATGTTTTGTGCCTTTTGTTTTGACTGGATCCAAATCTGAAACTACAGGGAAGTGGTTTTTCACTCTTAAATCGAATGCCTGGTACATGAGCCTGGAAACCTGGAGAAATCAACATACAGGGTAGAATGGAGAGAAAAGGTGTCTTAAAGTTGCTTGGGTGGACACTTTTAAAAATAGGCCTAGTCAGTCTTTGAATTTGTTGGCTGTAGCAGTTTATATTGTGACTGGCGTCCGTAGGCATGTCATTGTTTTTAAAAAGCACTAATAGATTTTTAGGATTAATCCAACCTTTTTTGTGTGTGTGTGTGTGGTGTCTCCAAGTGTGGAAGTATATCTGGGTTTAGTAAATAAAGGCATTCGGTTTAAGGATTAAGGTAATTAGGGCCTTCAATTGAATGAGCAGATTCTGGAATCAGGAAGAGATTAAGATTTCTTTCCATCAGTCAAAAAAGACCCTCTTCACTCTGGAAAGCAGGCCTATTTCTTGACAATGTCAAAATTTCTCAAGGCAGAAAAGCACCTTACAGAGCTAGAACAGGTTCACCTCAAAAGAGGCAGTGCTTCTTTAAAGGCTCTCTGCCAGGAGGGCACAGAGCTACAGCAGGTGCACTCTGATCTCTGCTGTTCGATATCTTTGGCGTGCTGAGCCTGAAGACATGAGAATGTAATTGATTTTTGCTTTTAATTCCCCTACCCAATACATCTTGTTTCCTAACTTGTGCTACGAGACAAGACTTTAAGGAGTTCTGGTTCTGTGGCAAAGAGTAATAAGTGATGGAAAGGGAGTTTCAGACTGCCATAGGGAAGTCACCTTTATTTAATGGCTGGAGATTAAAAGCTGAAAAAACAAGGTTTGGGAAAAATTATATGTCTTCGGTCTCTACTTCTTACTGAAATTTTAAGGAAAATTACAGGAGCAGCAATAGGGGGAAGCAGACACGAGCCCTACAAAACTGGTACGGACTGGTTGGCAGGGCTGTGAACAAAATGACTTATCTTTGCTATTATCTTTTTGTCTCTTCACTTTCCCAGTGGATTATAAAGTTATGAATTACTTACTGTAATCATTTCCTGCTCTCCTAGAGTTATTGAGGATGGATATTATAGCAAAAATAGTCCAAAGAGGATTGTAGTAATGGAAGAATCAGTGTAGCAAGCCCTGGTCCCTCTAAAACACACACACACACACACACACACACAAAAGGCTGGGACAGTGGAGATGATATCACTTTCTTTCTTAAGAGGAGCAGAGTCCATGGAGAGGTAACTGTCTATGGAAGAGAGTGCCAGGGAGCCCCCCAAAACCTTGCTTAGGCTGAGCAAAATGACATTGGTGACCCATGTAAGTGCCACAGCCAAGGAGAACCCCCTTTTGGAGAGAGGATGGAGTGGTCCCCTCATCCTGCCCGGGACTCCACAGGATGATGGTTTCACCCTGTGTCCATGAATCCCAATTTAGGAATACAGCTGATAGGTGAAATTAACACTGTGCAGTCTTGCCAGAATCCTCAGAGCCTGGGGGAAAAGGCACATGTAAAGGGAATATAGCCACGATGGCTTTATCTGGTGGCTAAATAGAATGTCTAACTAAATCTTTCGGGAGCATATTCCATGCCAAGAAACCTTTGAGGGCCTGGCCCCTCAGTCAGACAGATATATCCACCCCCCCACCCCCCACCCCCGCCATACATACAGAATCCACAGACTGAGCCAGAGGAGCAGCGATTCATTCACTCAACAAAACATTGAGTGAATGCTTGCTATTCGTCAAGAACTGTTATTGGCAAAAGGATAGAGCAGGAAACAAGACAGATAAAGGCTCTGCTTTCCATTCATTGAGAGAGACAGACAATAAACAAATGAACAAATGGATACACAACATGAGATAAAATATGTTTTTTAAAAAACAGTGGAGAGCAAACTTACCTCCACTGGTAACACCACTGTACAAAATCATGGCCCACCCCTCCCAAGATAAGCTCAGAGAAGAGGCAGAAGAGAGGCAAAGAAGATGAAGGAGAACGTTATGATCCAAAACAAAAGTTCTGTGCCTCAGTAGAGGCTGGCATGGAGGAAGAGAAGAGGGTATATGGGCATAGGGTAGAGGAAGGGTACTTTGAACCAAAATGAGACTGAGATATTAATAACAAGAATTTTTTTTTAAGTTATTGGATTGGACTGATGTTAAACATATGAAACAGATAATTGGAAAGCCTAAGCAGCCTCGTTATCCATTAGTGTAAGATCTCTACAAATCAAAGATGGTAGTGATTATTGAAAATATGCAAAATTTCCTGTTTGCAGATTGATGCGGTGAAACTGCTTGATCAGACCTGTATCCTTTAGAATCCAAGTCTCTGCTACAATGTTTGACTGGCATCCCTCATGTGGTTGATGGTTGTGTTACTAATATATATGGTTTGGGGAATACCATTTTGCTAGAATAGGCACTTGCTGTGCTTTTCAGATTTTCTAGGTGTAGGGCTGGTGTTTCAATAATCTTATATATCTGATTTAATCTTCAGCTTAAAAAGAGTTGAAGATTTGATTACTTCAACTTTAGAGGTATTGGGCAAGTTACCTGTATTGGTGAAATACCCTAGGCTGTAGCAATGGAAAGAACCCCAATTCTACCCAGACATTTAATTGAAATCACTCTAGGCTGAGGTTGCGCAAAGTAAAAAATGGTGAAATGAGGAAAGAAAAATTTTAAAAAGTTTTTGTGCTTTAATATAGAAGGGGAGAAAGGAAATTTAATTTTTGGCTTTGACTTCTCTCGAGGAATTTATTCCTGGAAGAATATTCATACTCAAATTTGGAGACATTTTAATATTTCTGGAACTATATTATTATGGGGTAATTTGTGCAGTCATTTGGGCTCTTGACATAAGTTCTGCTGAGCTATAATAATGGAGAATGTGCCTGGACATAATTCACAATGGGAGAGAGATCAAAGAGTTTTGGCTTCTTGTGCTGAGTGGCTTTGTGTGTACCTTAATGTGTGCCCTGTTCTGATTCATCTCACGGAAAATTAATATTGCCTCCCTGAGGTCTCAGGATGGTCAATAAAGGAATTGGAAGAAGGGCCACATGAAGGAGGGATGGGGTCCTGCTTGATAAACTGTGGGACCTCTCCCCTAGGGCTCAGCCATAAATAGCAGCCTCGAATGGTTAAGCTTATTCGGTTACAGAACAAAAATTATAGAAGGATAGGGAGAAGCTTGTTCTCTCTCTTCTCCCTTTCTCTCTCTCTCTCTCACTCATTTGTCACCGGCCTGGCTCTCTCTTTGGGCAGCTTGCATCCTCTTTCCTCCTCATGGAAAGCCCTCTGGGGCAGGCCTGTGAGGAATGTCTGATCTGTAACTCTGCGTGAGAAAGGACAGGTTAGTCCAATTCAGGGCAGAGGAGTTTGAAGCCCGTTCTAGTCTTGGGTTTATGCTTTGGCCTCCAATGCAGCTGATACTAGTACTTTTTGATTTTTGTTTGACTCTTAAATCTATTTTCTCAATTGCCTCATCATTTAGGAGGGAAAAGGAGCAACTAGCCTTTGCAAGTGACACCAATGACCACGGCAGCATTGTGAGAGAGTGAGGGAGTCCACAGGACAGGGACACAGGCACAGGCTGTGGCGTGGGCTGCAGCATGGCAGCTAGACAAAGGGAGGCACTATGCCCAGCGTGGCGATGCCAGCAGGATTACCAAGCACCAGATGCTCTGTCCAGGGCTTTACACCTACTGTCTTATTTAACACTCATAAAAATCCAATGCAATAGATATTATTATTAATATCACCTCCAAGTAGAGTAGTCAGGCTTTTGCAGAGGTTAATTGTATGGAAGAAAGCCTTCTAAGCTAGTGGCATTCAAAGGTTTTTAACTATTGTCCACAATAAGAAATATATTTTTCATTGTAAGCTTACACTCTAATACTTACATATTTGATTGAAACAAAAATGTCCAAACTTCAAAGCTAGTAGTTACCATTTACTATCTGCAATGGTATCTGAAATTTTTTTCTTCTTTATTTTTTCTTAAAACTTCTGGTTGAAACAACTAAAGTATTTTCAACAGCCATTAATTATTACCCATGTCATTTTTTTAGAAATAAAAAGCAACCGTTCTGAGTAATATCATGTTACATAAATCTGGATTCAAATCCTGCTTTGATCACTTCTGAGCTGAGTGACCTTGAGCAAGTCACCTCTCAGAGCCTCAGATTCCCCATCTGTAAAATGTGATTAATCCCTACCTCTGCGTTTGTTCAGTAAGAAAAATGTGTCAGGAGCTCAGCTGAACTGTAGAGAGATGAGTCATAAGGGGTCAGAAAAACCCATTA
>CM052440.1:63127880-63150896 GCA_028533085.1 Varecia variegata
TTTTCTATTGCTTTTCTGCTTTCTATTTCAAATAACACTGCAGTTTTTCTTCTGTCCAAATGAAATACGGTCTCTCATTTTGCTCATCCAGCTCTATCTACTAGTAATCAATTTGCTAGCCCCTTGACAACTTTGAAAAAAATTGACCAAGTGTGTAAACTTCCCAAAGGTAACAAATTTTATCTGAGTTGAATTTGTGGCTCTTTTCATTTTTTTAAATTTAAAATTAAAATCAATATAATTTGTCAAATGCTTGTCATTTGTATTTTTGAAGATATTTTCATTAAATTTGATATATGAGTAGTGACTAAATTATAAAAATGAATTTCATCAAGAAAAAAGGCTCAGTCTGCAAATATTAACAATGACATGTATTGGCCCTAGGCAAAAAAATCATTACTGATGAACATCATAAAACAATTTATTATTTCTCAGAAGACAGTTTTTGATGCAGATTAAAGTCTTGGCAATATAGAAGTTCAGAACCAAATGGACCTCAAAGAAGACCTTGTAAAATCACATATCTGATCTTTGGATACCTTGCATCCCTGACAAACTCAACATGAACTTAAATGTCTCAGTGACTTGTAACTCACTTCTTTTGAAGCAGTCTATTCTATCTTTACCTAGTTCTGAACTAACATTGATCTCAAGGTAATTTCTCTGTAGCTTTCATACGTTGACCCCACTTGTCCTTTGGGGTCAGAAAGAACTAGTCTCATCCCTTTTCCACATGAAAATCCTTCTTATGGTTATAGAAAGCACTATGCCCCCTGAGAATTCTTTTAGAAAGGGAAAATATTCCCATTTTTCCCCAACTGTTCCCACTCATGACTTCCCCATCCTGATTGCTTTCTTCTGAATTGGCAAAATTTGAAAAAATTAATTTTTATTATATAAGTTTTATAAATAATATTCAAATATTTGTTGAAAAAGTGAATGAATAAACGAAATTTACTGCCGAAGGAAGATGAACTATAAAATACGGCCAGCAACTTGGTCTATATATTAATATTACTGCTAATTTTAGAAAAAGGAATTAATGTCTTTCAATTTTTTACTTGTCTATACCGATTTAGGGGAAGCTATGAACAAATATTCACCTTATACAACATATATGATATAAAGTTGTAATTTCTAAATGTCTCTAAATTTAAAACTGGCTTCTTAGCACTTTATTTGGATATTCATTCACAAGACAAAAATTTATAAAAATTTTCAAAATGAGTAAAAGTGTATAGTCACTTTTAAAATTTATTAACCCCTCTTCCAAAGTCAATGTAAAATAAGGGCTTTTTATTGTGGCATTAATGTGCCCCCCTAACACATGAATAGTGCTTTGTGATTCAGGAATTATTAGATCCCTTCCATTTCCTACCATTTCCTACACTTCCGTCTGGTGACTGACCAAAGGACATAGCTAAATCTGCAGAGCAGTGCTGTCCGGTAGAACTTTTTGTGATGATGGAAATGCTTGATACCTGCCTTAGCCAATACAGTAGCCATTGGCCGTATGTGGCTATTGAGCACTTGACAAACTGTGGACTAGAGAAATGGAGAAACTGAATTTGAAATTTTATTTAATTTTAATTAATACGAATTTAAATAGCTATATGTGGCTAGCGGCTATCAAATTGTACAGAACAGCTTTGGTTGGTGGATCCTCAGATATTCATCCTCTTAGGTATGTGTTCTAAGACCTATTAGCTGTGTTTGGATTTTTTCCTCCCCAGTTAACAGTATTTTCTTCGAAGTTACTGTCATTGTGCAAAAGAACAGTTTCAGTTACAACACAGACATTTACAAGCCATGGCACCTAAACAAATTTTTATTAATATTAATAATCTTTGCTTATTTTTCATGGACTTCACATTTTTGTTTTGTGATGTTTCTTTTGGTGATTTAAAATAAAATGCTTCCTTCGGTGTCTTAAATCCTGGATATGACTGTAAGTTGATATGCACGAAAGTGGGTATTTTTGAGGGGAGGAGTAAAAACAGAAGAAAAGGAATTACTTTTTAAAGTTAAAAGGTCACATATGCAATAGAGATTGCCTTGAATTTTAAAACCATTATCCTAAGAAAAGCAAAAACAAAACAGTAATTGGGATATCTCAGATATCAAGTGCTGGGATTATATGTAATATTTACCATTGATTCAAGGTTGATTTTTGCTGCTTTGTAAATAAACATTTAGCATATAAAATACTGATCAGAAAGGAGGAATGAGCAATTTTTTTGCTCTTTTTTGAGCATTCCAAGGAGAATTGCAAAGACTTTCATAGAGTTCACACTACTGATTTTTTTTAAAACCCTAGAAATCTCAGCCTTAGAGACATTGCAAAGAGAGTGTCCCTTGGGAGTTGTGGGCATTTTCAAAGACTTGTTGCTGTTTCTCATGGAGTTGCTCAGCTGGTTTGCTGAGGGCTTAGCTTTAGATGACAGTAGGCAATGACCAGAAAGGAGTGGGAAGGCCAAGAGTGAACGAACGATCAGTTGCCTACAGATTTCACTGTCACAAAATACTTCCCTTTCCCGTCTCTGGTTTTTTATTTATGATATTTCTTCTTCAAAGCTAAATCCATTCTATGTTCAAAGTCAAGATTAAATGTTACCACCTATATGAAGCCCTCTCTGGTCATGTGAATTGAAGCAAACTTTTTCTCCTCTCTCCTGTAGTACTTTGGTTATCCTATTCGCTATCCTCCCCCCCACACACTATCTGCACCCACAAGCTGTCTTCATTATAGTCTGGGAGATCGTCGAAGCAGGGTTTACATCTCAAGTATAATATCTTTGTATCAATCTCCTGTACTCAGCACGTGTTAATGATCTGAATCCATTCTCATCTTTAAAATGGGAATAATAAGTTATCACCTTCACATGTCTTTTTCTGGATGCTATTGTTGCATAACAAATTACTCCCAACGTAGCAATTTAAAATGAGCATTTTACTGTGCTCCTGATTTGCAGGTCAGGAATTCAGGCAGGATGTTTCCGTGTAGTTCTCACCGAGGGTCACGCATGCAGATGTAGTCAGATACTGGTTGGGGGTGCTATCGTCTGGGAGCTCAACTGCCTCGATGTCCAGGATGACTCACTTACATGGCTGCTGCTTCTCCAGAGCTCTGACTTGCAGACTCTCCAGTGTGGCAATGTAGGAGTAATCAGATTTCTCACATGGAAGTTTAGGGCTTCAAGTGCAATGATTCCAGCAAACAAGGTGGAAGCTGCATTGCGTTTTATGATTTGGTATTGGAAGCTCACAGTGTCACTGTTAATGTACTCTATTACTGGAAGGGGTCATAAGCCCACCCAGATTCAAGGGGAGGGGAATTAGATTTCCCCACTTGTTAGGGGATGGCTAAGTGATGTTGCAGAAGAGTAAGAGAGATAGGAGATGTTGTTATGACCACCTTTGGAAAATACAATCTGTCACATATAAACAATACGTGAAAACACTTTGGACGCCAAAGCATTCTGGCCAGAGTTGCTCATATTTTTCCTTCTGTCGCATCATATAGCCTCTGAACTTTGACCTGTTTATTTCTATGCCACGCCCGATACTTACCTAGTGAGTTCAAGTTAAGGTCTGTAACAAAAAATGCTAGTAGGCAGGGATTGGGCAATCATCTTCAGAATTGCTTTGAGTTTTTTGTCTTGCTACTTCACTTTCTTTCTTTCCTCTTTGTATCTTTTCACTACTTTTACCTGCTTTGTTGACTTTTTTCCTCCTCATTAGTACTCTCAGAGTATCCTCATCTTCTCATCTCATCACGACTAGGGAACAATAGAAAAGACTTAAGAACCTGAAATATTTGAAGGAAAATTTTGAGTTTAAGAAAATCCTAACCACTCTTCATTTATCCAGTGATAAATATGAAGCAAGAGATTTTTGATGAATAGAAACATTTCAGGCTTCATAGCAGAAGTTTAATTTTAATCCTTTGATGTTTGCCAGTTCTTGTAAAGAATATGGACTCATTATCTTAGGCCAAACCTCCTTTTGTTTTGTTTTGTTTTAATTAAATGGGGGAGAGGGGGTGAGGGGAGAGAGAGAGAAAGAGAGAGAGAGAGAAAGAGACTCTTTTTGCTTGGGATTCAGGGGAATTTCAATCAAAGTACCCTAGGAAAGTACCTGACACACAGTAGACCCTAAGCAGATATTTGTTATAAAATAGCAGGATATAAATCAACATTTATCTGGCACTGATCATGTACAAGACAGACACCAGTTAGCAGATTCAAAGAACGAAGTGTGAAGAGTCAGTCATCAAACAAGTTGGGAAAAAAACATCTAATCCCAGAAGTAAACAACTAACAAACAATTCTGTTCTTTGTAAGATCCAAAGTATAGTACAACCAAAAATTATGATCTTCGGAGAAGTGGACAGAGCTACTAGCATCCTTAGGACACCTTCTGTGTGTGAGTTTATCAGCACCCTGTCTCATTGAATCCCCGTAACAGTGCTGCAGAGAGGAACAGAGAAGGGGACTGAGGGGACAGAGAGGGGCATGAAGGGTCCAAGGTCTTACAGTTTGCAAGGAACAGAACCAGAACAAACTCAAACGTCCAACATCAATTCCAACTCTCTGTCCTTGGCTGTGACCCACATCCTCAGGGTAGCAAGATTCCCTTTCTTCTTTTTGCAAGATACAGCCCAGCTTAACTTTAGTTGCTATTAGGTGACTAGGGGTGATGAATAGGTAATTCTGTGATGTTCAATGTACCTTTTCTAAGGGACTATCTGGTGCCCAAAGTGATCAGAGTTCAATTTTTCCAACTGCCACTGGAGGGCTCCCCACTGTAAGCTTTACAGACAATCACCAGGTACTACTCAAATGCATTTTTGGTTTTGGGCTCTCTCTGAAGTTTGATTAATTAACTTCAGGCTTTTGGGAGGTAGTGAGTGACTTTGTCACTCTTAAAAATGAGAGACGAATAACATTTGGCTGGAACAGATGGAGTCAACTTCAGGCAGAGGTCACATAAGGATCTTGCCACAGTTCTTTATGTACCCCTGAGGCCAGACTGCCCACACTTGACTTCTTGTGTCCTGAGCCCACACGTAATCAGTCAATCCACCTGCACCTCTGACCCACAGCACTGCGTCTGCATTGTGTCTCCTTTGCTCACTGCCCTCCACCTTGGACTCTGCTCTGGGGGCTGAGGCCTCAGCCAAAGCAAAGACCTAATTTGTTCCCTGCTGGAGCCTTGGAATATCCTTCAAAGTGGGCCTGTCCGATCTTTACTTCTGTGCTGTCTTAAAGCAGGGGAGACCCACAAGAAGGACCAAGGAGGTTCTAGTTTGCTTTCAGTCAAATGTGTTCCCAACTCTCTATAACTTTTCCCTGCTAGTTAATATGTAACCCTACCGGATGCATTTATAGCTTAAAATACAGAGAGAGAAGGAAATGTTGAACACAGTGGAATGTATTGTGAAGGGAAGAATTTCGTATGTCAGCAAGATGAGACTTTTGGGCAAAGAGTCAGAGCCCTCCAAAATGTACCAAAAAGATCGATCAAATGTGGTGTTGGACCGGTCATAGATACTTGAACTTTTGAATAACGATTTTAGGGGATCTATCATGTTAGAAAGTTGTTTGGAAACTAAAGTGGAACTTTAAATAAGGTCTTCTTAATGAAAATCCTGCCAAAGTTTAAACCAGAATTTTTTCACTAAAAAGTAAATCACTCCAGTGATCTTCAGCAGGATATTGATCTCCATCAGAAGAAATCAGGACAGGGTGATGTCTTGGTGACAAAATCAGGTGGACAGAAGAACTAGTTGCATGCTTCCCAGCTGTGTACAATCAGCGACAATGGACAAAAATAGAGATTGATGGAATGCTGAATATCATGTTTAGAACTATGTTTTCAAGACCAGCATGTCAGTGCAAAGCATAGTCTCACGTTGACCAACAACATGTATATATACTCTATTCGTTTGAAGGATCTTGGTCTACTTAACCACCCACACTCCTACAAGTTGAAATCTTTGTTTTCAACATAGAAACAGACGGACAGCTGCATAAAGCAGGCAAGCAATTGACTCAGGTTTGCCAAGTTAGTGGTTGATGGCAATGAAAGCAGATCCGTTCACGTTTTTTTCTTGTGTGTATTTAACATTACGTTAACCGGGTCTCACCAATGTGCTTTTTATCTTCATTCACTCCAGCATGGAGATTAGAAGCTTGAGGCCTTTTGGCAGGAGACCTATATGGGTCTTGCTAGATTAGCTAACAGGCTTTCCAAAGAATCATCCACCCCACTGCCCCACGTCCCCAAGTAGTTTAAGAGTATGAATCACAAAAGTCAGGGACAAGACCCCGGGCCAAAACCTGGGAGTAGAGCAGACGGTCCTACTGGCTCACTGGATTCTGACTAGTCCAGTCAGAATTCAATTAAATATCCACCAACCTGTGGGCCTGACAACAATTTCCCACCCAGTGGGAGAGAAGTAAGCAGCAGTGTCTGTCTCTGTGGTTTGGTTCTAATGACGTTAAATTGCCAACACCAATCTCTGCAGCTGTTATCTCAGAAAATCACACCCTCCACAGTCCATGTTCTGCAATTCCACCCATGGCCCGGATTCTGGGATTCTGCTTGGATGGTATGTAGAATAAGTCCTACCCTGGCTAGATTTTATCCGTCGTTACATCATTATGGCTAAATAACTGCAGGTGGGAAGGCCTTTAAGACATGGGCTAGCAAGTGCCAAGGCAACTGCCTCTGCACCACTCAGTATTAATTATTTAATTGACTAACAGAGGAAATAGATATGTAATACTCAGAGAGCTTAGCCTCATCCTAGGTTCAATTTAAGCTAATCATCAGTATTTCTGGAAAATGCCTATGTGGGTTTTTCTCGGTAAGTGCAGTCAGCAAGTCTGAACAGGACCCTCCTATGCCGTCTGACACAGCTATGTTTAGACTCATACTTGGTGACATTGCATCACCAACAGGGCTTCGGTGGTGCTCTGGGCCAAGTGAAATTGGCTAAATGGCTAACACATGCCTTTATGAAACAAAATAGAAACTTCTCAGATGAAAATGAGTCTGAAAAAATTGGGTGCCGCATCTTGCAACTTGAAAGAAATTAAGCACAGAAGACTTACGCTTCTCAACCATCAGAGACACAGAGTAAGGGAAAAATTTGTAAACAGAGATATAAGGGAAGGCGGTAAGAGGAGCTATCTCTGTACAAGGGTGTACATATTTAGACAAGTCAGAGAATAATTTCTGTTGGCTCTTGGCACTGCTTTATCATAGCATGGTTGGATAGTTTGCTGGATATAGAAGCTGGAATGGCATAGAAGACTAGAATAACCCTGAAGAGTCTCCCAGCATGCAGTTTATAAGATACAGGACGTGAGATAGAGAAGTAACAATCACTTAAAGAATTCACCCTTTTGGAATCATATAGAAAATAAATGTTAACTCTGAGGCCAAGAGCTAAACTCTGGAACAGAGCTGTTGCCCATTAGATTAAAATAAGGGATCAGGTAGGATTGTAAATTATATGGTGTCCTTTGCATTTCCATTAGAGGGCATTCTTGCTACACAAATTCCTGGCTTTTCTTGCCATCAGAGAACCTTTTCTTCCAAGGCAGGTCTGCGTGATAGGTGGTCTAAACTTGCCGACTGTATGCCAAGCAAGGTAAGAGAAGTCAAGAGGAAACAATATGGCATTTCTTTTTTTTCCTGCTTTCAAATCAGAAGTGCATACCCAAGGTTAACAGAAAGCAGCTTGGGCCAAAACTGCTTTCCTGGGAATTTCTTCATTTCACAGACCTTGTACACAGTGCTACCATGGACTGCCAGAGCCTTCCCCGGGGAGGCTGAAAGGGGAGACAGTTGATTTTTCAGAGAGATTGTGCAAATGCAGCCAAGCAAACAGGAAGGTGCCTTGAGTCCTAGATGGAGGCCTTTCCTCTCCATGTGCAGCCACTGGGGCCCTGTGTGTTGGGAATGGAGCCAGGACAGCAAACTGAGCACCTCCTTTAGCATTCTCCATTACTCGTGCTGCTTTCCCAGCCAGTGGCTTCCCCAGTCTTGGTCTGGTCACAGTACATACGTTTGTGTGTATATATGTGTGTAAAATTAGGGATATGTGCATGTGTATAACTCCACATGCATGTGTAGTATGCGTGTAGAGTTATACACATGCATGCATCCCTAAATCAGTACTCAGAGCATGCACGTGGTTCTGGAGTTGTTTTTAGAGTGCTCAAGTTTTGGAGTATAAGACATGAAGAATGATACTAACAAAGAGGTTGATGCTTTCCCTGGCTGTGAATGGAGTTGCTCACTGCTCATGCTCAGAATGGGGGAGACACTTATGGAAAGTTATGGTTTCTGACAGATGGTGCGGTACCCTGCAGATAATACATATATCTCTGGGTGCACACGTGAGCATGAGACATAGCAAAGAGGAACTTGCTGCCTGTCATGGGAGGGATTGGCAGCACTGTGTCCTAAAGACAGAAGACAGTCCCTTGCTGCCTGGGGAAGGTCTTCCTCCAAGGCTATGGGAACACTCGGTGGGGTGAGCTCATAGGAACTGTTGTGCTCTCGCTGCTCGCCCTTAGGTGGCTCAGTCCAAGTCTCTGTGCCTCTCCTGGGTTCCCCACAGACAGGAAGATAGAGTTGGAGTGAGGATTCTTTACCGAGGCACTGGGTTGGGAAGCCAGGCTGTGAGAAGAGATATAACAAGGGTGTCGTTCACTTTGGGCCTAAGAGGACAGTAGCTAGGATTTCCTCCGGCTTGAGAAGAAAAACATAGTTATGTTACAGTGTTATAAAAATGTTTAATTTTAAGTGGTTGTAGAAAATCATATCAAGAGAGTAACAGGAAGGTAGCTTTTATGGATTCTTAAAGCACAATGCTGGCACAGGAATGAGGAATCTTGGGAGAAATCAGATGACTAAACTTGTCCCTAATGGGCTTAAGTTAGAGACCCTGGGCAGGAAAATAAAGCCTTCGGCAAGAGGGCAAGAGGGCAGGGCCTGGGAGCAGTACCCTTGGCAAGACCCTGATGTAGAGTAATAGTAATTATAGCCCTGGGAGGAAAAAAACCTTGTTCTTCTTCTCACAGCCATAAACCCCTGGTTTTACAACTGAAGCTCCTGGCCCTGGTTCTCATTTTGGGCTCTGCAGCAACAAAGCACCTTTGGCCCAAATCTCTGACTTTCTATTTTTAAAAGGTAAGGACTTAGGAGTCCTGGGGAGCCTATAATTTACCCAGCACTTGAAACAGTCCAATCTACCCCAAGGCGTGTATGAAGCTCAGATCCTCCTGCACAGGGTTTGATGGTCCTACCAAAGCACTTAAGGTTTTCTTTTATGTGCAGCATAATCATCATAATTCCCTCGCCGAGTGCATTTTATATCTCACGCAATGTAAGATAGAAGTGGGTGTGCTCATAGATTGAATGGAGAGCCTAACACTTGGTTCTGTTTATAGGCCTTCTGCTTGCAAAACATGGGATGGTTTGCCAAGTTTAGTACCCCCTGGAAACCTGTGGATTTGGAACTCCAGATAGAGTTCCAATTTTTTTTTTTTTTAGGTTCAAGTTCTTTTAACTTTTGGCACAGACGTGACTTCCTGTTTCTAAGAAAAAAAAGCTTTAAAAAGTTCCATTAAAAGAACTCCTCAAGAGCCCTGGACATACAGTGGTTTTCACAAAACAATATTTTGATGAGTTAAGTGTAAATGTATCAGAAACATATGGATTAAATTTCCCTTGAAAAAGGAGGGGTAAAAACCAGGCCAAACACACTTCAGGGTTTTACCGAACCCAAAACATTTGAAAAGTACTTTGAGGTGTTTGAGTAAGTCCAAGCCTTCAGGGCTCCCCACCACCCTAGAATGGCACACTCGCAGCCAGGCAGACACCCCTTTTCCAAGCTGTGGTGTTTGCTTAGGCAAGGAAACACACAGCGCCTGGTACAGCACTGCAACCCGGAACCAGAGCAGGGGTTGCCCAAACCCTGAGCAGGGCACATGCCGCACCTCCTTGCCCAAGTATTTCAGCCCTGAGCAGTGAGTGCATCGGGAAGTAGCTGGCTGTGCTTTTTGGGGTCTGATGACAAAGTACAATTCCTTATATATAATATTGCAATAAAAAGGATTCAGATTAGATGAGAACCAACTGAACCAAACTTTAATTGGACAATTGTGTGAGGAATGGAAACATTCCCTCAATTGCAGGTTCCTCTCTTCTCCTTTGCAATCCAGCTCCCGCTTTTGTCTCTTCTGGTCTTGGCTGGGACCACAAGCAAGAAGTCTTAAAAAAAAAACCAAAAAAAAAAAAACCAAAAAACAAAAACCCTCCAGGAAACATGTTTTCACAAGATTTCTGGCTCCATTCATTGAAGGCAGAAGTTTGAATATGGTTCACAGAAGCACCACAGTTTTGAGGGTTTGGGGGACCAATAACCTTTCTTGGGAATCACCTACTTGCTAAGGTTGAGTCTGGGGCATGTGGTTCCTGCTGCAGAAAACAGCTGCCTTGGAAAGGGAACAAGGGCCCACAGCAGTGTGGCCGCCTAGCAATTCAGTTTTTCCAGTAAACCGAGAATCCCCAGAGAGAGTAAAGAATTTCCCCTATTTTTCCATCCTGTTAACTTTCTTAGAAGATGATGTAGGGCTTCTCCCTTCGCTTCTCAAAGATTCCTTTTTTTCAGCTGTATACTAAGCTCCCGGTTACCTGCAACCTGACCACCTTCCTGTGAATAAACAGGGAAATAAAAGACTGAGACTGCCTCCCATTTCTCTCATGTAGGTTGATGTAGTTCAAGTCCTCTTGGTCACACACAAGCCTCCACCATCTCTTTTTTAAGCCTCGTAGGGGATTTCCAGCGGTGGGACTATTTACTGTTAGGCAAGCCCGGATAATACAAAAGCTGGAATCCCAGAAGTTCTCAGACCTTCCAAGGTCAAAACCGATTTGAACTAGCTTGAAGGAGAGTATTGTAGTTGAAAGAGCATTTGGCTGGGCATCAAAAGAGATGGGCAAAAGGTGTTTATACTATTAGTTCCTCAGTTTCCCCATATTCCAGAAAGGATACGTGTATGTATTACCTGGAGGATAATTGAAATGCTTCAAACTCCTTGAGGGCAAGGATTTCTGATTTAAAAAGTTAATAAACTACATTATACAAAACCTAGAATTATGGTGAAATCAAGTATAGTATTGAGGGTGTTAGGAAAATTGTTTCATTCTTACTTCCTGTAGCCTGTAATAATAATAGTAATTATTTATGTGGTGCTTGCTATATGCCAGGCATTTTCAGGTGTTGTATGCATATTAACTCATTCAGTCTACACAACAACACTAAAAAGTAGGTTCCTTTATTGTCCTGATGGGGAACCCAAGGCACAGAGAAGTAATTGGTCGAATTTGCCACCATAGTTTTGGTGGAGCCAAGGCTTTGAACTAAGGAAGTAAACTCCAGAGACCATATTCTTAATGTCTCATATACTTAAGAACTTTTGTCTGCAGGTTAGACTATCCCAATCCTATTCTGAGTTAGTTCTCTGATCTTGAAAATATCCTCATGGATTTTTCTTCCTCTCTCGTGTTTTACAAGCAAATAATTATGTGGAAATAAAGCATTTTCTTGTAATTTGCCATCTCAACATGCACTGCCTAGCAGAGACTGCCTCAAACAAACGTGCTTTGTCTTCGTGTGGAAAAACTACTGTGTAGGTTGATGTAAAGACCTATTTTTTACAAATGTTCATAAAAGGAAAATGGTCTGTCTCCTTTCATTAAAAGAAAATCTCTGAAGTCTCTGGAAAAGCAAGGAAAGAATACAGATACCTATTGAAGTTGGTGTAGAAATCAATTCTGAGGAAAATCTCAGGTGAGCTCAGAGTCTTAGAGGGGGAAGAAAAAAGAGCCCATATGTCAGGTTTCATCAGAGAATGTTGTTGCCCACTGGATGGGCGAATGAGGTGAGGGGGCTTTCTTTTACGATAGGGGTTATCAGAAAGCTGCTTTTCTTGCTATCAAAGCCCTAGCAGAAACAGGAGAGAGTGTTTAGGATATTTGGAGCGCTGCGAGTGTACACCGAATGGTTTGTGTGTAGGTATTGCTTGCAAGTGGAAGAAAGCGTCTGCCAAACTATGCTTAAGCTTCAAAGTGCTGCTGAAGCCCCGTGTCCCTGGAAGGCTATTTTGACTTTAAGGAAAGGCTTGTGGTAAGTTATGTTTCTATGGAAATAAAGCAATTAGGTTAAACAGCAATTGAAAACTATTTAGTGAAAAAGATACCAAATGGTATTGCTTTTCGTTTTACACTAAATTGTGCATTATTGTGTCAATTAGCAACTAGAGAACAATGTAAATGTACACTTAAGCTTATTTACAATGAAGTTTATTTTACTTTGAGAAAAACAGCATGATTGGACTGGGTACCATAATGTGAGACTCAGTTATATTGATAGAGGAAAACTTTCCTGTGTGACTTTTGAAGTTGTGTGTAAAACACCATGATTCTGCTGGAGGCACCTATATAACTTTCAGATAGCTTCTGGGATAATAATAACAGTTTCACACTTGCCTTAAAAACAATAAAGTGCAATGTATTGATTATTGATTATTTACAATTCTTTCTTTTTTTGATTTTTTAAGAGATGAAGTCTTACTTTGTCACCCAAGCTGGAGTGCAGTGGTGCTATCATAGCTCACTGCAGCCTGAAACTCCTGAGCTCAAGTGATGCTCCTGCCTCAGCCTCCCGAGTAGCTAGGACTGCAGGCATGTGCGGCCATTCCGGCTAATTATTTTAAAAGATATTTTTGTAGAGATGGAGGTCTTGTTATGTTGCCTAATCTGTTCTCAAACTCCTGGCCTCAAGAGATTCTCCCACCTTGGCTTCCAAAAGTGCTGGGATTACAGGTATGAACCACTGCTCCTGGCATACTTTACAATTCTTTAAAGGGAGAGTGGTCTGCTTGACAAAGGCTGAGAATAGGGTTAGGATAATGCTCTTTAGAATTCACCATTCTCTTCCTAATTATACACTTTCCTTCTCTTCCATCAGAGTATGCTCCCTATACCTCTTTTTAGGATGGATATAGTATAGTGCTTCTCAAACAATTTACCTGGGCTTCATGGTATGAAGATTCTGCATTCCCAGAATACAAATTCTGAGCCCATAGGTCTAGAGCGTGGCTCAAAATTCTGTTTTTCTAACAAGTTGCTGGGTGAGGTTCATGCATCTGGTCCAAAGATCATCATCCTTTGAATAAACAGCAAGTAGAGTGTGACCAACCTCTGTGTGCGTGTGTGTGTGCGCGCGCGTGTGTGTGCGTGTGTGTGTGTGTGTGTGTGTGTGAGAGAGAGAGAGAGAGAGAGAGACAGAGAATGGTTAGTGATGTAATACTTGCCTGATTTTTCCTCCTTTTTTCAAATATTCAAATATAAAAGTTGAAATTAAAATACAAAACAAAACAAAACCCTCATTTTCTCAGTCCTCATCCACAAATATCCACTGGATAAAAGCAGTCAGCCAATCCAAACAGCAAATAAAGAAGAGGGTCCTAAGAGTCAGAGTTTCACTCTCCTTGCCGCCGATCACAGTGGAATCGCACTTGCCCACTTATTTAATAAATGGTGCTAAGAAGGTAACAGATCTATCCACGTTACTGAGGGCATTTGCGGCAGCTTTGCTGATGTTTTTCTTCCTACCCCACCATGTGTTAGCTCCCTCTTCCTCAAATCTGCCACACTCATCTCTCAGTAAGTTATGTGCTTGTGACAGGTGACTGTCTCGGTACTCAGAAGCCATCGTGTCCTGACTCCGTGCTCATGGAAGAGTTAGATTGCCTTAGTTCTGCCCGAGGAGCAATTGCCAGTTCACTCCAGTCCAGGTCTATGAGTCCTTTTTATCTCTGAGCAAATTCAGGGGTTCAAGTAAAGGGCAGGTTATACTTTGATTTGGCTCCTCTTAATTTGTATGAAGGTGAACTGAGAAAACATCAACTCAATTTTTCTCTCATTGCCTTTTTTCTCGCATTCTCAATCCTCTTTCTCTTCTTTATGAGAGCAAAAAAGGTCTGTTCAAGTGAATATTATATTTTATTAACTGCTGATGAGGGATGAGACAGGCGGACTATGTTCTGCACCTGAGAATCCAGGAGTAGCGCACTCGGAGCCTGAAGTGGGTGACTCTTCCCTGACATTCCTAAGCTTTGAGGTGTCCTGGCATTTTCTGTAACATTCATCTTTTGGCAAGGCCCGGGGAATGAGGCGGAGGGAGAGGGCACAGAGAGGGATGAAGGGCCAGGCACTGGGAGTGGAGTGGCTTGTCCCCGGGGAGGACTGGGACAGTTCACAGACAGGGGAAGACGGTTTGTATGACAGAAACAATGATCTGGAAAAGTGACAAAGGAATGAGAGAGGGACAAGTAAGAAGGACGTATTGCAACTTGTCCCTCAAATGAAGCTGAGTTTAAACACGCACTTTCGGCCAAAGATGAATGATTTAAAGAGATAAGTCTTTATGACTACTGAGGCCACAATTAGGCAATGAATTTTCCAACAAGAAGAGAGTGTAGACCAGGAGTTCCTTCAGTGCTCCTGGGAAATAAAAGGGAAAAGTGTTTCTCAAAGGTGGTAAAAAGCTGGGTGTCTGGGGGCCTGGAACGGGAGGGAGAGTGAGGGGGAAATGCAAAATGAACATGCTGCTCTTTGGAAGCTGGTTTCTGCCCGAAGCTGCTGCAGAGATTCGAACTTACAAAGGGCACCTACTCTTCTAAACTTATTGTGCACTTTCCAGAATCTCACTCCATCAATGACACTAACTTACCTGAGCCCTGAAAGCCAAAGCACAAAAGGAAAGTCCGTTCTCTTAAAATGCCAAGTTCTCCTCCTAGGGTCAGGTTGAGGGCATCCTGGCAAATCAGAAAAAATGGGGAGTCTTTTTTCCACTGCCTTTGTTTAAAATAAACAGTTATTTGGGCTCTTTTATAAGTTTGAGACATAGAAAACATCTTAGAGGCAATATGGTTTTACACCTCTTGTTTTATAGGAGAGAGAGAGGGAAGTAACTAGCCCCTGGTTACATAGCTGGTGAGTGATTTGATTAGAACTTGGTTATTATTTCATTTTTTAAAGCTCTCAGCATAGTATTGTGTTTCCTTTGCTTTCCATGTATCAGCTTTCTTTCCGTGATGTTTTCATTAAATATAGAATGAAGTCTTCTTTCAAACAAGAGCAGGATTAAAAAAAGAAGATCCAAGTTAAGGAAGCTTCCATATGTTAATATTGCTCTTCAAATAGTGATGTTTTTAGGGGAGACTGAAGGACCTCCAGCAAGTTTCTTCCCTTCATCTGGCTGACCATTCTGCTTCAGAGATTAATTAGGAAAGGATAGAAAAAGGACCATGGCATTAGTTTTGACATATTCCCTCATCACTCAAACTCTCCATGTGTATTATGATGTTCCCCTTGGTCACTTCTGACTTCAGAAAGAATTTGAGCTCGTGTGCTTTTTATTAGTTTGGATTTTTGTTCTCAGCCAGTTGCCTATGAAAGCTTCTGTGAGAATTACTCCTGATCAGGACAATATCCATTAGGGGAGAACTGATCAACCCCAGATACACTGTCCTCTGCACAGAGCAATAAGGCTCTTGGGACCCCCGTTCATGCTCCAACCTTGAGATCACTTTGCTGTTTTCCCCTCAAGCAGATTCCAGCAGCAGATACAATCTCAAGTCTCAAAAGTCAGTGCTGGAAACTAAACGACAACTTGGCTGTCAGTAATCTGGGCTTGAACCTGCTTTGGCATGGGAGCGGATAAGATGACCTCATAGGTCTTTTCCATCTGCAATTTCTGTGAACCATTGTTCTTGGGAATAGATGATTTAATAGGCTAATACATATTTGTGTTTGCCCACTCTTCTGATCCTTGTATTTGTTATATTTTACTTGGTTACCCTGGGAAGAACAAATACATTATGTAAGTCCAGAGACACTCAGAGGTCAAAATCTGCAAAGGGCAGAGTTTGAAGTGATGTGGTCAAGAAAGAGAGAGATGGTGGTGAATAGGAAACCTGAGCTCACAAGTGCTTTCTAGATGTTTCCAGAGCAAAGCTTGAGGAAAAGTACCAGAATGGGATGTCTTCTGGTGCAGTGAAAAGGATACAAACATGGAGACAGAAGACCTAGTTTGAACTCTGACTTACTGACTTCTAATGATCTCAGCTTCCACACAGATAATGGATTCAGTAATACTTACCCTATGAGAGAATATGTGTTTGCGTATTGTAAGTGTAAAGTGATATATAAATTAGGGATATTGTTACCATTTAATTAAGTGATTGTTATACTCAAACTGAATAGAAAAGTTTGTATATAAAGAGCTATGCCAAAAACAGCTATGTTTTCTGAAAGCAATTTTTGGAGAAAGGATAGAAATTGACAATAGGAAATTAAAGTTAATCAGTGCACAGGAAGAAAGAGTAGTAAAACCTCAAATGTTCTCATCTTCTGGTTTGTTCAACATGTAAGTTAAAACTTCCAAACTCTGAGAAATACTAAAAATCACCATTGATTTTTTTCTTATTTCTCCTAGATATTAACGTAATATTCTAAACAGTCTCCTATCCAAGAAGCTGATTGAAGTAACCTAATTCAGTAGAGATTTTTCTGAGTAGCTTCTAAGTACAAAAATCAAGACTTAGAGGGGGAAAAACACATTAAGAAGATATGCATCCTGACTTCAAGAATTGCAATTTAAATGGGAAAAATGTGTTCACAAATATATCTAATATTTCCAAGGGTTAAAATAGGATCAAAATAATTCTCACAGAAGAGTTTTTCTTCTATTTTATTTCCTCTCAAATTACTCACTGGTGCCTAGGGGTTGTCTTACAAGTTGACCTGCTCACTACTCATTGGCCACCATATTGCAAATGGCATATGGCATTCTCTCCTATTCCAGCTCATGGTGTTAATGCCACCTGGCTGCGTCTAAATCCACAGAAGCCTCTGACACTGCTGGCCTTCAGATGTGTCTCATCTACCAGTCCCTATTTGAAGTGCCACTACTGCCCATCAGTGTCCCTACTGTGCTAGTAGCACAAGGAACATTAAATATACAAGCCAGGCAGGTACAGAAACAGAGCATAACAGGAGTGCCTAGTAGGAACCTGTTGATTCTGCTCAGCTAGGAGAAAGTAGAGGGGCCACAGAATGCTCTGTCTGAAAGAACACATTTATTTCTTAATATGAACTGTGATTAGGATGTCAGTAAACAGAAAGGGGAGAAGGGGATCCCAGGACTATGGAAGTATATGGACAAAAGCAGAGAGATGTAAGACTTCATAACCATAGCCTAGGAAAATAAACAAGGATATCTCTCAGAAGAAGCATAATAGAGTGTTAAGAATAACAATAGGAAGTTAGAACAAGGCCCAATAAGGTCTACAAAAGATGGGTTGTGCATTTCTACTTTTCCACCATTGTACCTTCTACAGTGAGAGGTGGAGTTGATAGTATTTCCCTTCTCATTAAACAGTAAAATAGGAGTCCAATTAAAATCTTTTAAAATAAAAAACATCCACCAGAATTTGAATTAAAAACCCTCTGAGTGAAGTCCTGCAGTAGAGATGGGAGGTGTTGAGAGAGTAACGAAGCACATTATCAAAATGCCTGGACAGCTAATCTCTCAGGGCTCAGAAGCCATAACTATCATCTGCTGAAGTCCCCTGGTGATAGCAAACATAATCTTTGTTCAGTTGTCTGAGACTTTAGATTGAATAGTCTTTTTGCCATGACCCAGAAATGTCTGATATAGTAATTAGTACATTTGTTAAATTGGATTCTAAATACCACTACGTTTTCCAAAACGTTGAGTCATTTTGATTATAGGTTCTGCTTAAATCCACAGAAAACACTCAGGTTTTATTCTAAGGGATAACAATTTGTGTTGAGATCCATGCTCCTGCACACACACAGCTTTACACAATGTAAGCAACGTGGTTTTCTCACACCATCAGCCATGACACTAGGACAACTCAGAGGTAGCCTTTTTGTATTAAGAAGATTGCTTTCCTTTTTGAACCATATATTCTTACAGATTTCTTTGTTTATACTTCCTCCCCCATCTCCCTACCCCACTCAATAGGAGCATGCCTGTTGATTTACAATCTCTGCCAGAGACTCCAGCAATGTTGTTCTGGTTTGGGTTTTTTCTTTTTCTTTTTAGTGTATATGATGTTAATTGTGCTCTATATTAAATTATAAGCTTTTAAACGGTAGAGTCTGGCACTGTTTGAAAATTAACTGTGAATTAATGCTTTGAAATTATGGTAATCATAACGATGCTGTCTTCTGTTCCACATTATCCACTTTGGTTAGTCAATGTCCAAAAAGTTGCACCTTTTGGAGCAGTACAGGATTTGAAAACCTCCCAAGAATTTTGGAGACAGCTAGTACTCATGTGCTCCCAGAGAATTTATCATCGTAACTAATCCATGCATCTGGTTGAATAAAGGTGTTTTCTATATACTGAAGATCAGTGTATAGAAAAACAGACCCCAGGGACACATTGGGAACTGCTGGTTTGGCCAGCAAAAGCATGCTAGTTTCATTCTCTTTCAATCTTACCCTTCCCTAGCCCTCCTCTCTGCCAAACCCACACACTTCCAAAACATGACACAGTGTAAAAAGAAGATAATAATCAAACAACCCCATTAAAAAGTGGGCAAAAGACATAAATGGAAACTTTTCAAATGAAGATACACTAATGGCCAAGAAACGTATGAAAAAACGCTCAACATCTCTAATCATCGGGGAAGTGCAAATCAAAACCACAAAGAGATATCACTTAACTCCAATGAGAATGGCTTTTATCCAAAAGTCCCAAAACAACAAATGCTGGTGTTGATGCAGAGAGGTAGGAACACTCATACACTGCTGGTGGGACTACAAACTAGTTCAACCTCTATGGAAAGTAGTATGGAGATACCTGAAAGAGCTAAAAGGAGAACTATCATTTGATCCAGCAATCCCATTACTGGGTACTTACCCAAAGAAAAAAAAGACATTCTATAAAAAAGACACCTGCACTCGAATGTTTATAGCAGCACAATTCACAATTGCAAAGATGTGGAAACAACCCAAGTGCCCCCAATACATGAGTGATTGATAAAATGTGGCATATGTATACCATTGAGTACTACTCAATCATAAAAAAAAAATGGTGAACTAATACCTCTTGTGTTACCCTGGATGGAACTGGAGACCATGCTTCTAAGTGAAGTATCACAAGAATGGAAAAACAAACACCACGTGTACTCACCATTAAACTGGAGCTAATCGATCAACACTTATGTGCACATATGGAAACAGCACTCATCAGAAATCAAGCAGGTGGGAGAGGGGGAAGGGGTGGGGTAAATTCACACCTAATAGGTACAATGCACACTATATGGGGGATGGGCACACATAACTTTGACTGAAATAGTACAAAAGCAATTTATGTAACCAAAACATTTGTACCCTAGTAACATTCTGAAATAAAACTTAAAAAAAAAGTTGTACTTGGATTTCAAAGCTTTTAAGACCTAAATGGAAAATACTCCATGTTTTTTACGGAAAAAAATAAAATAAAAATAGGGTTGAGGACTTACTACGTACTAGGGTCTGTACTAAGCCGTTTTCATAGAGATAACATTTGTTCGTCATAGTAACTCAGCGGTCCCCATGTAAAGACACAGAAACTGAGGCTTTGCACAGGTTAAGTAAATTTCTCAAGGTCATGGGACAAGCATGCAGCAGGGCTGGGACTCAAATCCAGGCGTGTTAGCTCTAAAATCCATGCTCTTCAGTCTCCTCCATTCAATAACAAGGCTGATCTGTGACTGGGGAGGATGGGAAAAGGGGCTTATCTATCACCGTGGATCTTGAGGCTGCTTTATTCCATCTTTTTTCTAATGGCATGAATGATAAACATAGCAATTAGCTCATAAGATCTCTGGATGATGCTATGGTAAGGCATTGATCATATTATCTTGTAAGACTTTTTTTTTAAAAAAAATAGAGAAATACATGGCCTATAATGGAATGATGGCTAATAGGAAAAATACAAGGACTTAATCCAGGCAATAAATTATAAAATAAGGAAGGACTAATTGACACAAGCTAACCTGAAAATGATCTGGAATACAAAGTGTATGTTGTATTATCTTTCCAAAGGAGACAGGAAAAGAAAAAGGGAAGAATGAGACAGTCTGTGGCATATGTTTGAACAGAGAGAGACCAGGAAAATGAGCTTTTTTCCCATAAACTCAGAAATAGTCAATCTTTTACTAAGGTAGTAAGTACAAATTTAATTTCCACTTAAAGAAAGGACGGAGAAGTTAAAGATGATTTAGAGAAAAACTACCAAAAGATAGAAGAAATCGAAGATAGGAATTGTGGGTAAATGTTTATGACATTTGAGTTGTTCAGAGAAAAAGATCAAGAGTAGCACTCAACTGTATACCTAATATCATAAATATTGCATTTTTTCTTGGCTTCTACTTTTACAGAAAGCTAAAGAAAACATTTGTTTTCTTATCTCACTTTAGGCAAAAAAGTGATTTATTTCACTTTAGGCAAAGAAAGTTTCTTTTATGAAAAATTACATGTAAAGCAAGAGTTTTAACCAAAATCAAACTACGAACTAAAGAGTAGAAGGAATTCCATTAATGGATTCAAGTCTGAAAGAAATCAAACCCCTGAATTATTCTTTTCTATGGCACTATGAACAAACCACAGGTCTCCCTAGTCTCAGCCACCCTCCTTCCAAAAAGCCTCTGGGAGTCAGTTTGAGCTATGACTGACATTATGCATTTTTCTAAAGCACTTGAAATGGAACAAAACCAGAACATCAAAATACTCTCCAAACCCAACCTGACCCAACCTGATATTTCACTTGGTTTGAGTCCTTGGTGTTAAAAAAAAAAAAAAAAAAAAAAAAAAAGTTGAGTCATAGTTTAAATGCACCAGAGGGCACAGCTATTTCAAAAAGAAATGCTATGGTGGATGCTTTGAAAATACAAAGACTTTTATGAGATAAATAATCATCTACTGACCTATTATTTTGAAAACATTAGCTTTTGGAAACTGATTTTTTTCAAACTACCTGGGTATTTGTCAGCTTTGATCGTGATGATGTGGCAAAACCAGGTATAGTTGATGCTATTTTGTCCCCAGCATCTACAACTGTATTGACAAGATGGCCTTGCTGATTATTTTAAATTAAAAATTAAGTGAGTAATTTTGGTGAGAAATGGCATGATTTAACCTCTTTTACAGAAACAGAAGACTGGAGAGGTTGACATCTTACACTCTCCACACTTAGAAATTTTAGGAACCTCGAGAAGCCAAAATTATCCCATTCACTTTTACAGGTCTGCGTCAGTGCCCATTAGGGTCAGGCTTGTAAGATACGAGTGCTTTCTCCTCCCTTTGCTTTTCCACAGGAAGACTGGGCAGCCCTTCTGGACAGCAACCTCAGCCAAGGAGCGGATGCCGGGATTGGTTTCCCTTTACCTCACCACTGGGATGGTTCTGAATACTTGATAGAATTCATTCCCTCAAGCTTACATTCCTTATTTCTCATGGAAGCAAAATACTACATTTCTTTTTCCTAATGAAAAGGACCCTCCATGCCATACTTTCCTTGGTCTTGGTTGCTGGTTCCTTGCATTTGGCTCCTTGGTGGGGTCTTGGGGATAATAGCACCTTGGTACTCTCCAAGCTTTCAGTTGTAGGTAGAGGCTTATTTCAATCAACCCCCTAACAACAAAGAGGTGTGTGTTAGGAGGGGTGGTGGTGGAGATGATGGTGATGACTCAGGGACAGATAAGTATAACTTCTCTTCCTAAGATGTGAAGCCATATAGCCTAGAGGAGAAATGTAAAAAGCCCCTAGTAGAATGTCTCCTTCTACCCATTTCACCCCTTCTTCCTATTGCTCTAATTGTAGGTTGGGACCCATGAGAAGCTGATTGAAGGTTAGGGAGGGATTGGCTACTTGAATACTGATTAGGCAAGAAATGTAAGACCAAGGGAAGAAGTGGAGCCTGAGAATTTTCCTAACCATGAAAAAAAGAAGGAAGGAGCAATTTTATAAAATAGAAAGACAGATACATACGGAGTGATGTTAAATTTTACTGCCAGATATGTGACATTCAAATTATTAATAGCAGAGAGACCTTTATTTCAAAACTAGCTGTTTGATCTTGGGCATGTTATATAACCTCTCCCATCATATATTTCTCTAAAGATGATCAATTGGGAATTATCTTTATCCAACAGTGTTATTTTATGGATTAAATTGAAATATAGAAATTGGCTAACATAGTACCTGAAGCATAATAGACTCAGAGAATATTAATTCTCTTCCTTTCCATAAACTTAACTATTAAAACAGGCAAGTGTATACAACAGTTCTATCATCTACTTATTAGGTGCTTTATAGATTTTTGCCTACATTGCATAATTTAATTCATTGTGTAAATTTATCTTTGTCTTGTGCTGTTGGGTAAATGTTATCACTACCTTTTTCTAGATGAACTGAGACACAGAGAAGGGAAGTAACACCTAAAATCTCACAGCTCCTAAATGGTAGAATCAAGATTTGGAGCCATGAACTGTGACACAAAATTATTACGGCATTTTCTTTCCCAAGCCTGCTAATGAAGCTTGCACAATAACCTCTAGGAAAAAGATCTATAGCTCTGCTTTACTTTTATTTTCTTTCTGTATTGTGGTATGAGAGCAGGGGAAGAACTTTCTGTGTTTTTTCTTTTTTCTTTTTTTTTTTTTCAAGATAAATTCAAAAGGTTTATTGCACCAAATGCCACAGAAAAAATGGATCAAAATAATACATGAACAAGTTTTAAAAAAAATTTCCACACAATGACATTGGTAGCTATTCAACTGATCAAAAATATAAAGTCCTATGAGTTTCTCTTAATGGAGCTTCAAATAATAATAAATCCCAGAATTTTCT
>CM052440.1:63151396-63173577 GCA_028533085.1 Varecia variegata
CTTCCAAGATGTATGGTTCATCAAATCTTGACATTTAAAAATTAACATTCAGAGGGGGCTGCTTGATTTAGGCAAAAATTATATTAAAATATCATCTCCCCCAAAGCACAATAAAAAAACAAACGGTTCACATTTACCAAGAGAAGCTAAAGACTTTTTCAATTTAATGGTGAAAATATGCATGGACAAAATGCTCTCAAAAGTACATATCTGCGGGCGGCTCCGCCTGCCGCGGTTTGCCGCAGGGCCCGCAGCGAAAGACAGCTAGTCGCTTAAACGGCGGTTTTCTAGCCTGCGATCTGTGTTTTTTCTTTTTAATTTTTTTTTTAACTTTAGATTTAGAGGGTACAAGTTGAATTCTGCTACATGTTTATCTTGTATGCTGGTGGATTCCGGGCTTTTGGTGCACCTATCAACCAAGTAGTGTGCATCGTACTCCACAGGTAATTTTTCATCCCTCATCCCTTCCCCACTCTTCCCTTTTGAGTCTCCAATGTCCATTATACCACTTTATGTAACATATGTAGCCATAGTTTAGCTCTCACTTACCAGTGAGAACATATGGCACTTATTTTTCAGTTCCTGAGTTACTTTATTTAGGATAATGGCCTCCAGTTCCATCCAAGTTGCTGCAAAAGACATTATTTCTTATTCCTCAGTAGTACTCCTTGGTTATGTGTGTGTGTGTGTGTGTGTGTGTGTGTGTATGTACACGGACACCACATTTTCTTAATCTACTCATCAGTTGATGGGTACTTAGCTTGACTCCATATCTTTGGGATTGTGCTGCAATAAACATATGAGTACAGGTATCTTTTTGATATAATGATTTCTTTTCCTCTGGATGGATACCCAGTAGTGGCATAATGAAGTCTTGATATCTGATATCTGGGAGAGCAAACCCTCTTACCTGGTTCTTCAAATGGGTCTTGGATAGCCCTGGCTTCCTTAAACTTTTGATATAAATTTTAGAATCAGCTTGTCAAGATCCACCAAAATTATCTAAAAAAACTCCTTTAGAATTCTTGGGGGAATTGCACTCAATCATTAAGATCAATTTGGAGAGAACTGACATCTTAAAAATATTGATTCTTCCATATCTATTTATTTAGGTTTTCTTTAATTTTTGTGCTATACCTTTATAAATTTCTGTGAAGAAGTCTTACAAAGCTTTATTTAGATTTATTCCTACAAATATGGTATTTTGAAAATGATAAATGGCATCTTAAATATTATTTCCATTTGTTTGTTGCAATTGAATATAATGCAATTATTTTTTATATATTGATATTTATCCAAGAATTTTAATGAAGTTATTTGTTATTTTGAATTTTCCACATAATGGCATAATTTGTGAATAATAAGAGTTTAGTTTCTTTCTTTTTAATCCTTATACTTTTACTTATTTTTCTTATCTTGTAGCACTTTCTAGGACTTTGAATAGAAGTGGTGATACTGGGCATCTTACTGTTCCTAAGCTCAGAGGGAAAGCTTTCAAAATTTATTACCATTAAGTAAGGTGATTCCTGAAGGGTTTTAGTAGCTACTGTTCATCAGATTAAGGAAGTTTCTTTATATTCCTAGTCTGCTAGGATTTTTTAAAAAATTCATAACTATATATTAAAAACTTCAAGTATTTTTCTGTAAATATTGAGATAACCATAATTTTTCTCCATAATCCTTTTAATGTGATGAAGTATACTGATTTCATTTCCTAATGTTAAACCCACTTTACTTTTTTGATCTAAACCCAAATTGGTCATGATATATTAACCTTGGTGTGGTTTGCTAATATAGTGTTTCAGATTTTTTGCTTCTTTGTTCATGAGTCGGGCTTACCTGTAATTTTCTTTCTCGTAATGTCTTTCTCAGACTTTGTTATCAAGGGTATGCTGGCCTCATAAAATAAAGATGGGAAATTTGCCACCTTTTCTGTTCTCTGAAAGTGTTTGTATAAAAATGGCATTACTCCTTCCTGAATGTTTGCTGAAATTCACTGGTAACCTCTTTTGGCCTGGAGTTTTCTTTGGGTGAAGATATTTTTTACAGAGTTTATTTAACTAACAGCTTTAGTATTTTTCATATTTCTTATTCCTTCTTTTACCTTTAGTAATTGTATATTTTTTTTGTAAGTTGGACTTTTTTGTTAATTTTTTCATGTAGATTTCCAAATTCATTTTTTTAAGTTGTTTATAATTGTAGTGACCATACACTTTATCATCCCAATGGGACACTTTTGAGAGCAAGAGTAGTACTACAAATACTGAAAATTGTATTATTTTTGAAGTGTTTATTTATTGACCTAAAATTGATTTTATTATTTTGGGGTTCTCATAAAAAGGTTTTATTGAAAGTCTATTTTCAAAAATAAAATCCATTCTGTAAAATATAAATAGCATATCTATTTCCATTAACACAAAAACCTTCTTTATATTGAGTACTTATGCATAAAATAACTTAAAATTTATTCTTAGTAAATATTCATGTCATTTGATTAGTTTCTTAGCTGTACTTGTCACTGATATTACTACCATTGATATTTTTCTGAAAATACATTTTTCCAGTACTATCTTATTTTTAATTTTTTCACATAATTGCCTGCAGTCTTTTTCAAAGTCTTTCTAAATTTGAAATTTATGACACTTTCAATTAACTTTTCTTGGTAGGTTAAAATATTTTTAATTGAGAGCATACTCTTTCTACAGGTCATTGAGGTACTTCAAAAGCTCATAGTAAGTTCCTAGAATAAATTTTATTATTTTTTCATAATGAAATATATAAATATTACAGTCCAAATATTTTCCCAGGTTCTGTCTTTTTGCTTCAATTCAGACTAAATTTCTTTGAAAAAATATTTTTCCAAAGTAAAATTCATCAAACAAGTTGTTTATGGCTATGATTCCTTTGAGCATTCACTAAATTTATATCCTACAAAATTATAGGCCTTTTAAATTTCATTTTACTCCAGTATAGAATATAAACTTATCCAATTAAAAAGAGGAGCGTCATCAAAAGATTTTTATGACAAGTGAAAATATCACAAATCTCAATTATAATGTTTTTACAGTTAAGTCTTGTACACCATTTGGGTTCTTATAGTTTATTTCTTCAGTTCTTCCTTGTTTTTTAAGGGATAAATTTGTTTCCTTTTATTTGAAGGTCTTATAAACTAATTGCAGTTAGTAACTCTAAGAGCTAAAGTTTTATGTTGTTCCATTTGTTAAATATTTTCATTAAAGTTTTCCAACTGATTTCGAGAAAAATAAACCCAAATTTTGGAGATCTCGTTTACAAGGAACTTCAGAAGCATTGTAGGACATTGAGGTTAGCTTATAAAGGAATTCTTCAAAGTCCACCCATTTCTAAAATCTGACTGATGGAGAGTAGCAAAGGCAGTATGTGGGGCCTGCCATTTAAAAAAAAAAAAAGTCATATAGTTCATTGTCAAATTACATACTTCTGTAAGTACTACCAACTAGATCTTTTATTTATTTATTTTTTTAATTTCAGAATATTATGGGGGTACACACATTTTGGCTACATAATTTGCTTTTGTACAGTTTGAGTCAAAGTTGTAAGCGTGCCCTGCACCCAGATAGTGTGCATTGTCCCCATTAGGTGTGAATTTACCCATCCCACCTCTCCCTGCCATCTATTTGATTTTCATTGAGTTTTGCTTCCATATGTGCACATAAGTGTTGATTGATTAGTTCCAATTTAGTATTGAGTACATGTGGTGTTTGTTTTTCTAGTCTTGTGATACTTCACTTACAAGAATGGTCTCCAGTTCTATCCAATTTGTTACAAAAGGTGTTAGATCACCATTTTTTATGGCTCAGTAGTACTCCATTGTATACATACACCACATTTTATTAATCCACTCATGTATTGGTGGACACTTGGGTTGTTTCCACATCTTTGCGATTGTGAATTGTGCTGCTATAAACATTCAAGTGCAAGTGTCTTTTTTATTAAATGTCTTTTTTTCTTTGGGGTAAACCCCTAGTAGTGAGATTGATGGATCAAATAGTAGGTCTACTTTGAGTTCTTTGAGGTATCTCCATACTACTTTCCATAGAGGTTGTACTAGTTTGAAGTCCCACTAACAGTGTATGAGTGTTCCTTTCTCTCTGCATCCATGCCAGCATCTGTTGTTTTGGGACTTTTTGATTAAACCCATTCTCACTGGACTTTATGTCTGGACCGTGCAGTTGTTTTTCCACAAAAACTTCTCATTCCTCTAATTTCCTACTTTTCTCACAGACCCCACCATTGCTGCCTTGTGGCTTCATGCATCTCACAGGTTGCAGCATGAACCTTGGCACAACTCACTGGCATACCACGTAACTGACAGTTGAATATTCTCCCACCACCAGAACCAGGAGTCAGGTGGTGCTGTTTATCCTGTCTGAGTAACCAGTGAGTACCATTCTGTTGCTTATGAAGGAAGGTGTTGGTTATGCTGTGTCTGGTTAGCATTAGTGCAACAGAGACAAATTATCATCTATCATCTTCAATTTTAGAATGAGAACGCTGTTCAATTAAAGTATGTCTCATATACTACTAGATCAGGGCATGGCAGAGATGAAAGTATAAAGGGAGGTCTACCCAATACATCCTGGGTTATCTTACTATAAGTATTAAAAGTAATACTTTGTTACAAAAGGAAAACTCAGTTGAAATGCAAAGCAGTTGGATTACCAGGACAGGAGCTGTAAACTGGGACATACAATCACTTTATAAATACCCTTTGATAAATTTTTATTCTCTCCCTCTCTCTGGAGAATTCGAAGCATATACCAAGTCAGAATAGTATGATGAATTATAAATGTTCTTATCTCACAGTTTCAACAATTATCAACACATGGCCAATTTATTTCATCTATATTCTTCCAACTACTCCCTTGTTCTGGATTATTTTAAAACAAATCTCAGATATCATTTCATTCATCTAAAAATTCCTTCAGATGTTTGCAGGATCTTTAGTAGTACTGTCCCTTTGTCATTTTTTATTTTTAATTGTATCTTTTCTCTTCTTTCCCTGAATGTCTTGTCTGACATTTATTAATTTTGTTAGACTTTCAATGTTTGTTTGTCTTCTCTATTATTTATTGTATCATTAATTTCTCTTATCTTTATTATTTTCTTCATTGTACTTTCTTTTTAATTGGATGTTCTTTTCCTAACTTCTTAAAATGTATGACATCTCGTTGATTTTCACCCTTTCTTCTCTGTCAATAAATGCATCCAACATTACATACTTCTAAGAATGCCATAAGTAACATTTCACAAGTATTTCATATAATATCTTATTTTCATCTGGCTCAAAATATTTTCACATTTTCATTGTAATTTTTTGATTCAAATTCTGAAATGTATTTTCAATTTCAGTTAAGTCAAAATGTTTTCTAATATTCACTGTAATTTTGAATGGCCCATGTGTTACTTAGAAGCGTATTTCTTAATTTCCAATAATAGAAAGATTTTCCATTTTTTAAATTATGGGTTCCTAGATTAATCTAATTGTGGTGAGGAATCACATCTTGTATGCTATCGGTTGAGATGTGTTTCATGTTACTCTTCATTTCAAACAATCAATTTTTCTAAATTTTCCGTATGTTCACAAAAAGAATGTGTTTTTGGCAGTGGTTGGGTGTGGTGTTCTAAATAATCAATTAGTTAAACTGGGTAATGATGTTATTCAAATCTTTACTTTTTGCTGTTGCTGTTGTTGTTGTTTGCTTGTTATGTGAGTTACTGAGAGTAGCGTGTGAAAATCTCCCACTATAATTATGAACTCATCTATTTCTCTTTCTGTCAAATTTTTAAAATATATGTTGAGTCTATGTTCTTAATTTATAATTGATATATATTTTTTTCCTGGTGCATTAAACATTTTATCATAAAAAATCCTTTACTTTTATAATACTTTTTTTTTCAAAGTATACTTTGTCTGATATTGAATAATTTTGTCTGATGTATCACCTTTCTTTAGTTAGTATTTATTTGATATAATTTCCCCATTATTGTATTAATAGTTTCAATCATTATGGAGATTATAATATGCATTTAATGATTTAAAGACATCAAATATTAATTTCTATTTTGCACTTTTCCCAAAGACAAATGATTTTCCTTATTTTTCTCATTATTGACTTATATGCCTTTATTTTTATGAAAATAATATTTATTTATATTTTACATATCTTAACCCATATGGAACATTATTGTAATTGACTATATAGTCAAAATAAGTTGTACTTATTGCCATATTTGCTATTTACCTTGCTGCCTTTTCTTCTTACATCTCTGCGCTTCCTGTGGGAATTGCTTTCTTTCTACCTAAGTAAACCCTTCGGTGTAAGTCATCTGGAGACAAATGTCATAAATTGTTTTGGGCTGAAAATGGCTTTATTTTATTTTAGTTCTAAAGACTATTTTCTCTGGGTATAGAATTCTAGGTTGGCAACTGTTTTCTTTATTATTTCACATTCTTCTGGCTTCTGTTATTTCAACTGAGAAGTAAGATTCACCTTACTGGTACTTTGAAACCTTCAAATAGACTTTTTAAAAATGCTTTTTGTCCAACTTTTCCAGTTGTCTTCAGTGGAAGGATTTATCTGAATTCTCTAGCACTCTATTAATTGAAGCATTTATATAATTTTTCCCAGTATGAATGAATGAATATCATAAAATATCAACTTTGCCTGAAATATTTTTCTTTAGTCATTTTCTTCAAATAAAGTAGTAATATAAATGTCCAACCTTGAATTTCAACCAAGTTTCTTGCTGGCATTCAGATACATCTAGTCGTGTTTAGCAGGCACATAAGTACATTACAGATATCAGTTGCCAAGACTATATTGCAGATATAAATAAGGAGCCTCCTGGGAGAGAGCTTTGGTGGCAGAGTGGCAGCTAGGATAACAGTGCCTTAGTAGTGAGGGTGGTAGTGGCAGTGGTGGTCTCTTTTCTCTTCACTTGGATTACCACTTCCTTCCCCTAATCAATCTGAGCCTCTACTGGCCTCATGCTTGAGTCCAATGCAATAAGGCACATTAAGAAAAATCGGCAAGCACTGTTTTCATTGAAATATCTGCACAAGATTAGGAGATAAGATTGGAATTGTTTTGGAATCCATTTCATAGTTTAATCTAGAAGGAGCAAAGAGGTGTTCACTCTGTTTTAACAGGGAAACATGGCACCATTTTGGAGTCTTTAATGCTCCATGACATGAAAACAAATCACCGTGGTGGTGATTACGTCCAAGGTTGGGTAGTGGCACTAACTACTTCCATGAAAGCCTTGGTGACCAGTAAGCATTAGTTGTGATCAGCACCTGTGCTTTTGTGGACTGTATAGCCTTCAAAAACACAATCCATGAAGGATCTGGAGCTGATGAAGAAAGTGATATATGTCACACTAGTAACTAGCTTTAATTGTGGTTCTTAAATGCATCCATGACATCTAGAAAACAAGAATAATGCTGATTTCTGAGCTAAAGATTTTTATGGGAAGTTGTAGAAATAGTGGAATAGAGACCCTTGTTGGTCACTATTATGATGCCAAGGTGCTTATACATTATGATGACTACTGTGCCTTACCATCCACTAGGTAGCGACCATTGTAGGGAGCAGAATTAATTCAGAAAATACTTTTCATACAGAGTGAGTAAAGTACCAGATTTCCCAAAGCCAGGGTCTGTAATCAAAACAATTCAGCTAAGACTCAAATCAAGGGACTGTGTTGAAGTTAACCTATAGAAATTACCCCTTTCTCTTCTGCCATTTAAGTCAATGTGACCTATGTGAAGTGGCTGTCTTCATATTGCTTTTTACCATCAATTAAAAATATTTTTCCATATTAAAGCTACATTAGGCATCTACTACATGACAGGCATTGTATTAACACCACACATGCAATTTCTCATTGATCTTTACCACAGTATTGTGGATTAGGCATTATAAGAAAACTGAGGCAAAGGGAGATTATCTCAACCATGATTATAGAGCTGGTAAGTAGTAGCACCAATGTTTGAAGTCATGTTTGTCTATTCTAAAAGCTATGATTGTTCCAACCCTCAACACTGCCTCCCTTAATCATGAGAATTTATGATCATGTTGGAAAGGAAACCTCATGGTATGAAATTTCTTTACAGACTAAACTGAGTACATTCACCTCTAATTTTTCCTTGCCTGTATTATCATTCAGGGCTGGACCATGGCTGTCACAAAGGATACCTGGCTTTGTAATGGATGGGGTTTCACCATCAAAACACTGGGGAAATTTGAGAGGAATTCTACCTAGGTTTCTGGATGCTATGCCCATTTCTTCAAAACTGTAGAATACATAAGTCAAACATACTTCTTGCCTGGAATAGTGCATTCATTTTAAGATTACAAAGAAAGCTCTTCATGTCACATAATATAATGTTACATGGAGATAAAAGAAGTATTGCTATTGAGGGCAGAAGAAAAGAAACCAATAAAATGATGCCCTACAGCTAAAAGGTGTGAATTTACAGGAGGATAGAAGGAGAAGGGAAGGAGGGAGGAAAATATAGAAGAAAAAAAATCAGAGCGAGAAAGAAGAAAAATTAAATAGAGCAAGGGAATCTAATCCAGTTTATGCCTATGGAAGAAGATGTCCAGGGATTTAAATATTTACCCCCTTTGTAGGAAGTTAGTGACATTTAAATTAGGTTTTACCGCTTATATAATGAAGGGAAAATCCTAAGGATTAAATGAGTTTTGTTTGTTTGTTTGTGTTGAGGATATGTCACCATATAATTACTGCTTTGTAAGTATTAACCCTTATTTTGTGATTCTTTTGAAAATAATACTTTTCAATTCTTAGCAGATTGTTCTGTAGGCATAATTAGAGTTGGATTTTGCACAGCGCAGAGTAATTGGTGTCTTCTTCTTTATGTCAAAAATTAAAAAAAAAGAAAAGAAAGAAGATTAAAAATGTAAGAGAAGGGCAGAGTTAAATGTTAACTGGAGTCACTAGCTAATAAGCTTGGTTAAGAAATGAGTAGATATTTCTTCACTTTTTCTAGCCTTTTTATGCATTTATTAAAATGACAGAAGTCTCCACGTTGCTTGACCCCCTTTTCTATGCTGAGACATGTCTTTTTTTTTTTTTATTTTTTTATTTTTTTTTCTTTTTTTTTTAAATGCTGAGACATGTCTTGATGATGCAATAGCAATACAATAAATCAGCCGTAGAGTTCAACTGGGTTTTGCTAAAGATCAGAGTGGCATAGGCTGGTGGACTATTTCCAGAAGTTTGCAAAATAAAAGAAATGGAGAAACTAGGCAAAAACCATGGAAACCATAATTCTCAGGCTGATCAGAGGCTACAGGTCAAGCTGACACTGTCATGGCCTAACCCTGTTTCACTCTGGTCCTAGCGTTCAAGAAGCACCACTTATTTATTTCCTCATTTGCTCCAAGCTACTCACCCTACCAAAACTGGATTAAGTTAAAACTGCTGGGTTTCTCTTGGAGACCTCAGAAAGCTATGCCCCACAGCTTTTCATCAGTGTCTCAAATGCGTCTGCCAACAGTGAAGATCTCTCAGGGAGAAACATGTCATCAAAAATTTGCAAGTTCTCAGTCACACCTTTTGATGAAAAAAAAAAAAAAAGTTTCTCTCCCCACCACCCAACTCCAGCCTCTCCTCTTACGCAGACCTCTTTAAATAAAACAAACAAGTTCTGAAACCTCCAGGGTCACTCTTACCCTTGTCAAGACTGTGTTGCCCACTTTTGGCAACACAGATCTGGTCTTTTTCCCAGTAACCTGGTGGTCTTGGCAAAACCTTACGTAGGTTCCCATGCTACACATCCAGAGATTGTGGGGTTTGGTGGTTACAGGGAACGAGCCAGAGAATCTTGTGTTTTAGTCTCTGCCGAGCAACTCAACTCTCTGACCTTGCAGATGAGTCATTTGGATACCATTGACTGAAACGAAGAATTTGGGGCAAATATAGGAACCTCTGAAATCCAGATGCTGTCTGTGATCTGTGTTTTCCCAGATCAAATAAACAAGCACAAAAAGCAGTCATCCAGGCCCCATGGAAAAATATTATGTGCCCCAGATACTTTTGTGGCTGGTGGGTGGCTAAATTAGGTTCTTGTTTTGTCTAAAGGCATTTGAGTATATATAACAAATTGTATAGCAAAAATATGGTGTCCTGAATCTCTCCAATTATAAAAACTACTAGTCTTAAAAATCTGTCAGTGACAAAGCATAAACAAATTAAAATCCAATTTACCAATAAAACATATTGCTTGCATATTGCACAAAAGCTAAATTCATCAAGTCAAAACATTTAGATATCCTAGACCATTACTCACAGTTACACTATTCTGGAATCCTATTGCAATTATCATTAACTGTAGCCATGAAAATTTGAAGACCCTCAGGTTTCTCCGAACAAAGGTACACATCATTTGAAATTTCTTGTACGACATTCAATCTGGCTAAGAAAAAAAAATGTTTCACTAAGGTCCAGTTTCCATTGAGGGGTTAGCTGACATTTAGGTGCTTTTTCTAGGTATGCTTTCTTTTAGAACACTTGTTGGGTTTGGGTGTTTACTTCCCTCCAACTGTGAAGATCTAGAATAGATGGTCTGGAAATCCTCAAAGAAAGCCAGACTTGGTCATCCTAACCTTTTAAAATTCCTTCTCCTTCCCTTTTTATCCATTCACCCAAACCCCGAAGGAATGCAATAATCCTCCCTATCTAGCACCTTGTTTTTTTCCATATGTGAGAAGAAAACTTCCGAGTTAGCCAAACTGTGCCTCCTCCTCCTCCATCCTACCCTTCTCTTTATTGTCGGAGGCACTCCTTGTTTAAAAATCTTTTTGCTGTTCCTTGGGTGCTAGGTAGGGTGCTCCCTACTTTTCCTTCAGCTCTCTAGGGTCTTCTTTGAAGGCCTTTGATTTCCCAGCCAATCAGTGTGCTACCAGCTTAGCAATTACATTAATGGGAGAAGGTTTGATGTAGAAGTAAAGCAATTAAAAGGGATTAGGAGGTAGAAACATGGAATGATAATCTGGGGTCCCCACTAAACTTTGAGAGGTTACTTTCCTTTTCTATGCCCTACTTTCCTCATTGGTAGAATGATGGGACTGGATAAGATGCTCACAGACTTTTCTTAGCCTACCATTTAGTAATTTACTGATTTTCCCTTTTTGCATAATTTACATACATTGTAAGAGTGGCTTTCTGGGAATTCTTTCCTTAGAATTCTCTCTCGTCCTAGACTTAAATTCTCTATGGTGAGAATTTCAGGCTAGGTAGGAGCTAACAGCAATCCATAGCAGATTTCTGGGCCATTTAAACTTCCATAAACCGTGTAATAAAATAATAAATTAGCATTTATTAAGCACTTGCTATATGTAAAAATTATCCTGGGATTTTGATGTATGTTAACTCATTTCCTCTTTACTATAACAGATAAATATGATTATCACCGTTTTACAGATCAGAGACATGGCATAGGGAGATTGCATACATTGCCCAGGGGACATAGCTGGTAAATGACAGAACTGAGATGTGAAAAGCAGGCAATCTGTCAAGGAAGCCGTATTCTTTAAAAAATGCCCTCCTTAGGAGATTCTCACAAAGAGTTCATACTTTTTGATGGCTTCGCCTGCATAATTTAACACATCTCATTATAGAATCAGCTCTTCATCCACAAACTCCACAACATTACCATTTGTCCTAAAATCTCACTACAAGCTATGGTGTCCTTGATCACTTTAATGAAAACAAGCAAACCCTCCATCCAGTTTTCTCCCATCCTCTGTGCATGACTGACCACTTAGCCAAGAAAATCTATTTACTGTTCAAGGTCAAAAGCCCCAGGTCCTAAATTTAAAGTCCTTGCCATGCATGCTTTCCTAAACTTGTAACAACTTTCCCTGGTGTATCTGCCAGGCTGAAACTCTACCTGCTTCATGGCGTTTTTTCCTGATTAAAGCAGGTAGCTCTCCTATTTATTCATTTAACAGTTATCAAGGAGTTACCATGAACTCGGTATCATGCTAGGGCATAGGATAACCATGTTAAGTAGGATATACAGTCCTTGAGCTCTTTGAATTTAATGTCAAGATAGGGAAAATATTCCAGAAGTGATTACAACACACAATGGACAACTCCCTGTGTGCCAAGGATATAAAAAATTAACCTACATCAACTCTTCAGGTTAAAATATATTTTTCAAGAAATCAAGTATAAAAAGTGATATTTCCCATTTCAATCTTCTGTGTCCCTATAATTTTGTGTTCTTTTATAGAATGAGTAATTCTAAATCTAGGGACATAGTGTACATACCCATATGTACACCTTTGGGCACACATGCACCACTGTTAAGGAACAATAATTGCTATTACTCATATCTTCATAAAATGGCACTTCCTTCTCCTGCCTTGTATGTTCTCCTTCACCACATTGCCTCAATTGACATCTCTGACACACCTGCTCTGTACCACAGGCAAGATGTGCATTGAATAATTCAGCCTGTAGCTTCTGTAAACTTCCGTAAATTCCTTACTTCAGATATGTTTTAGGTTGCAAATGGTGTCAAATTCCCTTATAAATTTTTCTGGAATTATAGGGTATTAGGAACAAGAGAGGTGTTGGATGAAGCTCTAGAAAAAGCCTTTAATTTTTCTGAAATTGGCCCTAGCCTCATGAATCCAGACGGCAACGGCTCACCAAGTCTTACTGTATATTAACAATTGATTCACACAAGCCTATTTTTAAGGCGTTCCAAGCATGTCTCATATCTAAGGGCTATTCCTCTTTAGTGCTTCTGGCATTCCTTTCTCCTCACACTTTTATCAGGCTAATTAAAATTTCTTCTTCAAGTCTTGGCTTAGATGTGTGTTTTCCCCAGGATGTCTTTTCTAACTCTTGGTCTGCCTTAGAGAGAGTCTGCCTCTCCTCTGTGTCTCTCCCGATGGACTGTGAGTCCCACCGATTGCCAGCGCCACCAGAAATGGCTGTGATGCCAACGCTCAGCCCAGTGCTGGCTCAGAGCCAGTGCTCATATTTAAGTATAAAGGGATGAATGAAGTACATGTTCCTTTTGAGTTATCTTTGAGGAAAAGGAGGGAAGATTCCTAGAAAGGGTCTGAATGGAAGACAGTGTGTCCTGAACAGTACCACCTTTCAAAGATAGGGTAGATTCATCTAATAAAACGCAGTCTTTCAAGAAAAACAAACATAAGCATTTAGCAACTATAGGGGAGAAAAAGTAATATATTATCCTCACCCATTGCAAGATTTATGGCTGACACCTCTATAACAATAGACAGGTTAACAAAAGAAAAGCATAACAGATTTATTTAAACAAAACGTGACACTGTAGCTTTGGAAATGAACACCCAAAGACCGAGACAAAACTGTGTATTTTTATACTTAGGTTTGAAGAAGAATGGACAACATGTAGAAGTATAATTGAATAGAAAGGGGTATGACCTCATGGTAATAAACTGGGGGGAACATAGCAAGACCTGTGTGTTCAGATTCTTCTTGGGTTCTCTGTATAACATCCTTTCCCTTGGGGTATAGGGCAGGACACTTGTCACATGAGGGTCTTCAAAAAAGAAGTGGGCAGAGAAGTTCAGAGAGACCTTTCTGCTTTTGCAGTTTTCTCAATTTTCTCCAGCTTAAAACACTCCATATGCCAAGGTGCCATATTTTGGTGTCTTGTCAATTTCAAGCATCCCAGTTATTTTCTCCCCCTTAGATTAAAGCAGTTCTAGGGCCTGGGAGCTGAGAGGGGTTGAGTTTCTCTGCTCTATCATTTCACTTGTCCATGTTTGCTAATCCACCTCCTTTGATGGAATGTGAGCTGCTAAGAGCATCCTGTCTAGGGCCTGGTACACGGCAGGGAAAGAGGACGGATGCTTGAACAAATGAATGGAATAAGTAAATGGTTGAAGGATTCATTTAGCAATAGATCCTTCACATTTAAGGAAAGAATCTCATGTCTTTCCCAACCAGTTCTTCAGTTAAGGATCCTGGCATCTTGGAGAACTGCTAGGAAAGCTTTTAGACTAATAAGAAAAAAAGAAAAATCCTGCCTGTAAGACGTTTATGATGTAGAAGAAGGATCCTTATACACAGAGATCAAATATCACTTAATATCAACAAATAGTGATGGATTATCTTACTCTCTTGAATCTCTAACCTCTGGAAAATGGTTTTGTTTACTGAGCAGAGGATGACCGGAACGTAACGGTGTCAGCACAGGACCACCTAGTGAAAAAACAATTCGAGTTTAGGTACTTATTTAGCTGCTATGAAGTTTAATAATAAAGCAGGTATAGAAGGTTTCTCTTGATGTGATTATTTAATTGCATGAAACTTAATTAAAAAGCACATGTATGTTTGCTGCCTGTTTGAAGTTTTAGTTAAGACCATTTTTTATCCTTCTAAATCATTAGGAAATGTTTCCTTCTATTTCTGGAAGCTCTGACTATCTGTGATGGGACAAGATGGGAAATCACAAGCAGAAGCATAAATTCCAGCCATGTCCTAGGACTGAAAACAAGTCCGTGCACCTGCACCCTTAGGCTTTTTCTTTATTTCACAATTAAAGGGGAAGACCGCATTTATTTCCTTCCTACTAATTTTGTTTCACTCTCAAATGACAGTAGGAGAAGAGAAAATAAATAAAAATCTTACACTTGAGTATAGGCTCCACGATTCGACAGCTGTGTGTCCTCAGGCACGTCACTTCCGTGGGGCCTCAGTTTCCTCTTTTGTTACAAGCAAGGTGGCTCTGCCGGTGCAGGCACAGACGGCCTCCAAGGTCCCTTCGAGTATCCTCAGTGTCTTATTTGAGGGAGACACATACCGAGCAGTCAGGTGAGAATCTCACCTTCCAGGACACAGAATTCCAGGGCTTTGGGAGGCAAGTGGCCCAGAGGTGAGAACTTGGGCTTTGGAGCCAGATAGACATGAGTTTGAATCCTTGAATTAGAACTTACCAGGCTAGCTGTCATTAGGGAAGTTATACACCTGAGGTATGTCATTGCTTCCATAAAAGGAAAATACGATTTTTACCTCATGAAAGTGTCATGAGAATTAAAAGACAAAAACAAATGAAAAAATGTCCCAGTTCTCAATAAATCATTGTCTATACCCCACCCCTGCCCCGCCTCACACACACACACACACACACACACACACACACAGACACCCATGCAAACACACGCCTCAGCCAATACACAGCAATTCAGACGGGCATGTGGCAGGGTCCGAGAGATGCTTCACAGCAAACTCACAGGTCTCTCGTGCCATAGATCACCAGAGAGCACCTGCGACCAGGAAAATGTGTTCTCGTTGACACCGGCAAATCAAAGGTAGGCTTCCCGAAGCCGAATTAGATGAAAAAAATCTCAGACAAAGGAACTTTGGTTGGAAATAGCCATTTCTAGGCATTTGCGATGCCAGCCATGGCTGGCAAGACTCCCTTTTCCAAGAGGGGAACTCCCTCCCTGATGGCTTAGGGCAAAAGTCCAGACTTCACCCTGTCTCTTTCCAGAAAACAAGAATCTCTCAGTTTGTGTTTACGAGAAGATTGTCGGTTTTACTCCAGCTGGAGGTGAAAAGAATGTCACCCTCTTCTCAGCCGAGTGGAGCCCACAGAATTTGCTGAGGGTGTGGAGGGGGTGTTTTTCTTAGTATGTGTGTGTGAGTGTGTTTGTATTTGGGGGTGTGAGGCAGGAGACGTATTGGAAGAACAGCCTCAGAGCTGGGGTTTGCTTTACGCACTTGTACACTGTGTGTGTTGTGCACAGGGGGTTGGAAGATGAGCCAGAAATAATTCCGTCTAGAGACAGAGCAGGGCCGTTCCTACTGGCTGGGCCTGGGGGAGGCTCCCCCTTCTTCTGTCCTGGAGGAACTGCTGTTGACAGATTGCTGGGGTCCTTTCAGTTCAGATGTCCGTGTTGACAAAGTGTAGGGAACACGGGGGAGGGGAAAAGAAGGCCTGCTTCAGTGTGAGGAGGGCCACGCTGCCTTGGTGGGGGTCACGCCTGACGCTTGCAGCCTTTGCCCCCAGCCGGGGACCATTGTGCTGGGGTGGGAAGCGGGGCATTGATATAATCTCAGGTTCTGACTGAGTCAGGCCCCAACAGCAGACCTCTTGTGTGTGACATTGGGTTAGGGCCCCTATCTGTTAGTTCTGACCAATTCCTGGTACTTTTATCCCACTAAGAACATGGCTCATAGACAGTGGAGCTGAGGAGAGATACTAGGGCTTATCCTGATATACCCGTTCATAGCTTCCATTCCTAACTCTTGGAAAAGTGGACCATGGAAGAAGTCATGGAGAGAGTAAGCCAAAGTGAGGACTTGGGCACTCTCTGGGAAACTCCCTGGACCTGGTTGAAATATGGGATTCTGAGATGAGTGATGTGGACCTCGTGTTCTATGTTCAGTTCTCTCTGCTGTCTTCCATGGTTGTGGCATTGGGGGACCATCTGTGTTCCCCAATCCTCCACCTCCCAACCCACTGATCTCTGCTTGGTCTTGCTGGGCAAAACTGAACCTAAAAAGCGAGTGAACTTCCTTGTTGTCATCTTCATAATCATGTAGTGAGAATATCATTTGGGGAGAAGAGGGATTGGAAATTTATTTTAACAACAACAATAGTAATAATAACACCCCTCAGATGAGCGGGGCTCTCGCTTCTTGTTTCCACGCTGCCGTGCTCTGGTTTGGCTGGCCTCCTTGGCTTGGCAAGCTTGGTCCACTTCATCTCCCACTTTTCCTGTTGGCTGAGCTCCCATTCTCCTCTTGGCTCCTGTAGCTTGATTCCTGGCTGGCTACGCTAATCCCACGTAATATTTTACGCAAATTTATATGAACCCCATTACAAAGCTTAGCAAGGAAGCACTGTTTCTTTTCCTTGATAGAATTAATTATTTGTAACTTGGCTCTAAGTAGCCAGTCCAACTTGTGGATCCTTAGTTTTTGCTCATGAGAACCATTCCCAGCCCTACCCCAAAAGAAAAAGATTTCCCATTCCTCTGTCCTGCCCTGGTCCCCCAAAGTGCTATCTACTTTGGAAATTCCCACCAGTCTTATTTAGAACCACACTCACAAGTTGCCTGGGAATTTCTCCCAGAAAGCTTCTGTCTACCCCAAACCTTGGGGTTTGACTTCCCACAGACCCCTGGGTGGTTCAGATTGTTGTCTGTATCAACAACTTGATAAACTTATTGTGGCTGCCCAGGCTTCTCCAAAGAGTTGTGGGAATCATTTGTGAACTACTTCTTTGATTTTTCTTAAATGAAATTCTGTTTCTATTCATGTTAAACAGCTATTCCCAGAGTACAGTTTCTTTGGTGGTATTGTTACATTAAGGAAGAAGACATGCCCCCAGTTCTAAGAAAAATCAATGAGGGCACCAAGCTCTGGGTTGTCCACTAGAATAATCAAAGATCAGCCAAACAGCAACTCTGTCTGCTCCTGATGACTCATTCATAAAGAAGGCATTTTCCACTGTATGTTTTTACTCCTAAAGAGAAAAATCTAAGGACTAGGGTATATGTTTCTGCACATATACACAGCCTCCATACTTAGACTGCTTTAGGAAAACAGAATAGAATTTCTTTGCTCTTGTTTTCTTTAAGCAAAGACTAATAGTAGATTGTAGTGTCTAGCACCTCAAGCTTTTCAACAAGTCACGAGGAATGGAAAAGAGCATTTGTGGATCAAGTCACTTTGCTCAGGCAGCGTGGGCAGTGGTGAGATTTTTTTTTTTTTTTTCCTATCTGGTACTAGTGAGGGGTTAGTTGACTGTGCTTATAGCGGCGCTTTGGGAACATAATTTCTGCCTCCATCTAAACACCCCACTTTATATTTTTGTAGCAAAGAGTCATGAGAAAATCCACACTCAGGGAAGCCTTCTCAAGTGGCAGTAAAGATAACTGGGGTGAATACCAGTGACAATCACTTCCCAGGTGAATCATCAGAATTTCAATGTTATCATTTTAAAATAAAGCAGCTAAAGCTCAGGTATGTGGTCAGATTTGTCCAAGTCACACAGCAATTTAGCCACACAGAAAGGAATAAGGTCTAATTCTTCAGATTCCTAATCTAGTGTTTCTTTCTTAACTTCATTTACCATCATTCTATGTCCAAAATGCTTCCAACAGCATTCTGGATGCTAGAGCTATCATGTTAGAATCCTTGCCTAGAACGTCACATCTTACTGCTCTCACTATATTCCTAATATTCAATAAATAGGAAGAAGGTAGCTATATGCTGTATGCCTAAACTGGCATCTGACGAACAGCCTTGTTTTGGTTATTATATATGAAGCTCAGTAAATATTGTCTATATAAGACAAGGTTAACATACACACACATAACCCCTGACCCCCACAGGAATCAGAGGGATCAGAACTCAGTATTCAGTTACTCAAAAAAAAAAAAAAAAAAAAAAGGCCATTTGGCCAGATCAAAGCTTTTTAAATGAATTTTTAATTTTAAAATAGGTTTTGATTTACAGAAAGTTAGCAAATATAGTACAGTTTCCATTTACCGAGCATCTAGTCTGCTCTGTTTTTAAGATCTTACATTAACATAATAAACTTGACACAACTAATGAACCAATATTTATACATTATTTTTAACTGAAGCCCATACTTCATTCAGATTTCTTTTCTTTTCACCTATTGTTCTTTATCTATTCCAAATTCTTTTCCTGGATACCACATTACAGTTACTGGTTATCTCTCCTTAGTATCCTCTGCAATGTGACAGATTCTCCGGCTTTCCTTGCTTTTGACATTGACAGTTTTGAGGTCTACTGCTCAGGTGTTTTGTAGAATGTCCTTCAGTTTGAGATGTCTAATGTGTTTCTCAGGATCAGACTGGGGCTATAGGTTTTGGGGAGGAAGATCACAAAGCTTAAGTGTCGTTCTGATCATGAGATACCAAGGGTACATGCTGCCCACGTGTCTTACCACTGCTGACGTTAACCTTGATCACCTGGCTGAGGTAGTGTTGGTCAGGTTTCTCCCACTGTGAAGTTCTTCTTTTCACCCATTTTTATAATGTGCCCTTTGGAAGAATTCACTGTGCAAAGCTCACACTTCAGGGGTGGGGTGTTGTGCTGCATCTCCTTGAGGAGACAGTATCCATATAAATTATTTATAATTTGCCTTTTCTTTTTAAATCACGTATATACAATCATAATATGCACATAATTACAAGAAATGATAGAACATGAAACAAAGGGAAGATGTGAAAAGTCTCAGAAAATACCTCACTCTGCTTTCCTGATTTGGTGAGGACTGTATTTGTTAATAATAATTCATACAGTACACACCCATGTGTGGTCAGGTTAAATTATCAACATTCATTATTCACTTGCCAAATGTGTTTTGGTGCCTATTCTTTGTTAAGCACCGAATTCTATCATTTGATCTGCAAAACCGCACTGTGTGGCAGGTAAGAAAAGTGCCATCACTCTTACTCGGTTTTCAGATGAGAACTGAACGTGGCAGAAATTGATCCTGGTGTTATTGATTGAGCTGTAAAGAATTTCCAGGTTTCTGGGCAACAAGTGCAGTGCTTGATTGTACTCAACAGTGTGGTCACCCTAACACCACTAAGAAGAACAGAACAGTCTGCTTTTATTAAATACTCCCAAGTGTAATGCTTACTTGTTGAGCCATGTGTGCCACTGAGAAATCAAGGATTCAGATTAACATTTTATTGGGCTCATCCTAGGATTTCAACTCCTCCAGACACAATTCTCTGCCCACTCTTAACTCCCCTCCTCTCCATAAACTATTATGCTGGCCACATCTAGGTTTCTGCTACTAGAAATAAGTAGTATATGGACTGGTCTTGAATGCCTACTGTTTAAATGTATTGTCAATGTGTTTACATGGAATTATTGCTGCAGAAATTTGGTGTTTTTTGAAGAGCTTGATTTATTCTGGCATTTTGCAAATCAGTCTGGTGGTCTTTTAGGAAATAATGCGTATCTAGTAAGTGCATAGCATTGTATTAGCCATCACAGAAAATGCCTTCAAAATAAAAGGAAGAGAGTACAATAGGATAATTGGCACTGGAAAATTTATAATGGAAAAATTGCTAAAGAACATGAAAAATCCCATAACTTGGAAGTGTTGTTCTCATAATAAAGAAAAAGACAGAGCTGGCCAGGAGGAGTGAGTCCTGGAGAGGCACACTCTGAGGTGAGCTGAAGAGGTTGGGCTGGAATGAGCTGGGAAGACAGGGCTGAACTGGGGAAAGGTGAAGCCTGGAAGATTAGATGTAACAGCTTTACCTCTAGTCATGATATTCATTGTGAAACTCAGATTTTTTTCCCTGTCTCTTCCCTAAGGCTTCTCCTGAGTTTTCCTTTATAGTAAATCACTATAAAGGATTTGACACCAGAAATAGTGGTGGTCCTATGATCCTCTTGGGAGTGGTTTAAGGTAAACTCAAAATCTATATGCTTCAAATCTATAGGAGCGGAAATTATCCAAATTCAAAAATAGTCATTGCGCATTTATTTCTAATACAACACATGTTCAGATTTTATAGATTGGGCATAGAATATCCTATTCTTTTCTTTAGCCCTCCCAGTATGTGTGTTATTTTGGCTGCTTTTGTTCAGATAGGATCCCCTGAGCTAGTTCACTTAGTATGCAAATATCTACTGTAAAAACAGTTCCATTATTCTCTAATCATTCTCTTTTTCTCTCTCTGGATATTGAGTTTATAGGTCTCAAAGGTAACTAGTTTTGGCAGATTTAAGATAGAAAAATTTCCATCAAGTGTTTGCATCTGTGCCCCATGTGCTGTACAGCAGGAGAAGGGAAGTGATATAATCCGACTTCAGAGTCTGGAAACACTAGACTGAACGTGCCCGCTACCACACAGCATTCAGATGGCATGAATGGGTTCATTTAAAGGATTTGGCAGTCAAACGGGAAGTCTTAATGCCACTATGACTCAAGTCTAGCAAGAAAGAAAAGAAGTTTTAGCAAATCAAAAAGACAATGAAACAAAACAGTATCTGTCATCTCTCTTTGGGTCCACAAATCAGTTTTTCCTTATAGTTACCACGTAGTCTATCTTCTAGCTATTACATGCTAATATCAGACTCTTATTTTCACAAAGTAAGTAAGCACACGTTTCCCTTCTTTTGTTTTCAGAGTAAGAATATGTTAGAAAAGCCAAGAAGTTTTAAAAGGATTACTGGTCTTCCTTATGGCTACTGATAAAGAGAAGAGTAAGTCACAGCTCAAGGATTTCTGATCCCTCTGCCAAACAATTTTAGAGAGATGGAGTATAATTCTCAAGGAATTTCAAAGCTCAATCTCTCTATCAGTATTACGAGAAATTTTGTTCAACTCAGCTCTTTTTATCACTCAGAATGTATAGTTATTCTTTAAAAAGTCTCGAATTTAAGAGAAATTTGCAAAAAAAAAAAAAGGGGGAGGATGAAAATCTAAATTGCAAACAGAAAATACACACATGGTAAACTTGCAAATATTATTTTGTCCCAGATGAGAAAAATCATGATATAGAGATTTTTAAGTTATTGAATATTGTAATATTTCACTATGAGATAGAGTTATGTAATTTTCCCTGTCTTTCCTGCTCTCCTTTTGTGTATAGGGGATGGGGAAAAGAAATCAGGACCAATAAACTCTAAATATTAAAGATTTTATTTTAAAAAACAGTTATTTCAAAAGATATTATTTATTACACTCCTCATACAGGTTTAGTAAAAAGTTATACCTCTGTTAGGTTTATGGCTGGAGGAAATGCATTACAGGATCCAGGAAGAACAAAGGAAAGCAGAAAAGATAAGAACAAATGCAAAATGCTTTTGTATAATTAATTATTAAGAGCTGGGGAAATAATGACCTACATCTATCATCTGTGTATCCTTCAGGCTACTGTTCTGCCCAAGGACATATAATAATAGTTTATTTTTGGCAACAACATAAAATCCTACCAATTTTTCCAGGGTCTTCCTCCTCTAGCCTCACTATACCAAAGTGATCTCATTTTGTCTTCTACTTGGCACATAAATTCACTCTTACAGATTGATTTTTCCATTGTCTTTGCATAAGTCATGTCATTCTTCTGCCATTGGGCTTCATTGACATGACTCACATC